>CM032755.1:12249287-12854393 GCA_019155195.1 Avicennia marina
AAATAGGAATAAACATCTACACAAACAAAGATGTACCCTTTTCCTCCAATGCTTGTTATATCCATAGGTGCCATCAAATCCATGTGTAGCAACTCCCATACTTATGAGGTGCTAAGATGTTGCAACCTTTACTGAGATTGCCTCATTTGTTTGCCTAGTTGACATAATCCATATATGTAAGTTGATGACTTTGGAAATCTTCTGAAAGCTCAAAACTTTGATAATCTTACCAAGTCTTAATGATTTATATGGCCAAGTCTATACTACCATTTCAATCATTCATCATTAGTAGATTTCAACCATGACATACTGTTAAAGGTATAACAGTTGTCATCAAATCTATTTCCAACAAGAATGCCCTTGTTTTGATCATTACATACATGACCTTGATCTTTTTTAAATTTAACAAATAAATCCTATTCATACAATTAACTTATGCTCAGTAGGTTAGCTTTCAAATTATCCACATGCAGTACTCCCGTAATTTGAGCATTCCAAGAGTGTTCCTTTATCAACTACACGGCACCTTTGTCCATCTCCAAAAATTACATATCCGCCAGGAAAGGTCTTATAGTGAATAAGGTTCTTTGGATCATCTATCATGTGCTTTGAACAACCATTATTCAAATACCATATTTTATTTAAACAAGCACAAAGAAAAGTACAAGTGACAAGGTTTTTAAGTTCAAACTTTTTCACCTAAATCTTTTTTATAGAATCTTTTCTACCTTTAGTGTTGCCAACATTTAGTGCAACATGACTCTTCTTTCACATGTGTTCAAGCAACACAAAACATTTTTCAATTAGATGTCCTAATTTCCTGCGAAAAGAATAGAATTATTTTGATCTTCTTTTCCTTCTTCTCTTAGAACCTTCCTAACTGGTGTTGGATCAGACTTTGGTAGAGTAGTCTCCCTTGCAAACTTAATTTCCTTTGATTGTTGCATATTAGATTCTTTCTTCTCCCTAAAGCCCAAATTGTTCAATCTTTTGCATTCTTTCCCATAAACAGAATATCATCCAATTTAGCTTTTCAAAATTTAGTTTTGCTAGAGCATGCTCAACCTCATCAGCTCTTTTATTGGCCTCAAGGCAAATAGTCTCAAGTCTCTTATTTTCAATATTCAACTTATGATTTTCTTTAATCAAATTTTGAACTTCATTATCCAACTTACGTACTTACTTCTTGAGATTGTCATTCTCAGTTTGAAGTAACAGTTACTCATCACATACCATTTGGTAAGTGTTAAGAATATCATCTTTAAGATCACTACTACTGTATTCTGGCTGTCATTCAAATATTGCTACTAATGTTGCAACTTTATAGGTTAAATTTTAAGCTTTCCTACTAACAGAATTGAAGACTATATGATTGTTTGTTTGACTCTCCTCTTCCTTAAATTCTTCAAATCTTTCTTCACTCCAAGTGGTATTCATAGATTTTCCTTGTTGGTACAAACGGCCTGCATGTGGCCTTAACCACTACACTCATAATATTATGGGCCTTTCTTTTAGATATCAACTTTCTCCTTCTTAAAGTTTCTAGTGTTCTCTTTGGGCCTTTCTTTTAGATATCAACTTTCTCCTTCTTAAAGTTTCTAGTGTTCTTTTTTCAATACCTCCTAAATGAGCTTCCAGATTTATGAGGCGATTGAACTTCTTTTTCTGCAAGAATCTCTTCAACTTTTTAGCTAAGTATATTGTATCAATATCAATATTGGAGCAATCATTGTTAGAATCACTAGAGTTCTCAATTTGAAAAGCAATATCCTTCTCCTTGTCCTTTTTAGCAAAATTCAAATTCAACTCATATGTTTGCAGAGATCCTATAAGTTCATCCAAATGCATTTTATCTACGTTTCTTGCCTTCTCAATTGCAGCTACTTTAGATGTAAATTTTTCAAGCAAAGAGAGTAGAATTTTCCTGACTAGCTTAGCATCAAAATATCTCTTACTTAGTTGAAAAGCTTGATTCGCTATATGGCAAAGCTTGCCATTAAAATCTACAATTGTGTTGTTGTCTCCCATCTTAAGATTCTCAAACTTAGATGCCCACATTTATAACTTGAAACTTCTAATCACACTGGTTTCTTCATGACTATTTTGGTGAATCTCCAAGCTTCTTTTGCAGACCTGCAGATAGAGATCAATTTAAATTGTTCTTTATTAATACTTGCGAAAATTGCATTAATGGTTTTAGAATTACTTAGGGTAACACAATGCTCATCAGCAGTCCAGGCTTTCACATCCTTCTTAACTTCCATACCTTCAATGTTTATTTTTGGTGGCAAATTCAATAGCATTCCAAGCTTCCTGGTCCTGTAATCTAATAAAAGCACTCATCCGTGCCTTCCAATATGAATAATTGGATCCATCAAGTAATGAGGGATAAGTTATAGAGGCTCCTTCTTTAGTACTCATGTCTGCAGATCCTTAGGGAAAACACCAAGGTCACACCAGCTTCAAACCAACCACACGAGGAAATTTAGCTCTAATCCCACATGTAAACCACAACAATGTTGTAGGTAGTGTTGTAATAATGAAGTCAATTTAAGATAACCTACAAAAAGAACTGCAAAAGCACACACACACAACAACATGGATAATATATGGAACATCAAATTTGTTAACGTGGTTTGGAGATCTACTTCTACATCTATGGGTACCAATCCAGGCCAATTTCACTAACTTAACCAAGGTATAATGAAAATATAAGGTAAACAATTCTCATACCTCACCACACAAACCCTGCACCTTCTCTCATGGTGGCTGATCAATTGGTGTCATCAAAATGCCCATATTTTATACTTAACTTAATTATCCTTAGATCCAACTCTCAAGCATTGAACTAGTACTGTCTCACACGGTTATTCATACACTTTAAGACTCTCAAGAATATAAATAACTCTCAAGAACACTAGCTCTCTCAAGCTAGCAACTGGAGTCTTTTCTAGATTCATCTTCACATCTTAGATGAGCTGGTATTTATAATTGTAAAATGAATGCGCTCCAATCCATCCAAACGGTCATGAACCATGTTTGACCCCAATTAGGTTGGTTGGAGTTAAGCATCAAGGTAATCTAACAACATTGTCTCCAACATGTAGTGGAATTCTAGAATTGTTAGGCTGTTGAAGCCTGTTCAATGTGCGGCTCTCCTTCCTCTTCTTAGTATCAAATATGTCTGCGTCAAGACTTCCATTCTCCAAGAATTTATCCATCCTCACGATTTATCCATCAATCATTGTTCAAACCATTCCAGGTTTGTCATTCTCACTTGATAACAAACATAAAGAGTCCAGGCTTGTTTGAATGTTGAATATTGTTGGACTTTGCATGGAAGTGATTGTGTGTACAAATGTGCCAACACAAATATAGTAACATCCTTGATTAATTTTTTTTATTTTCTAGTTTTTTTCTCATTTCTTTTAACTAATTATTTTTATTTGTTTTTCTCTTAAATGTTGTCTTTTTTATCTCTCTTTATAATCAGTTTTGTTTCTTGATAGAAGCAGGGAACGGATGTACGTCAATGGCAGAGTGTCACCTCAATGTTGTGGTTCTCTTTTTAAAAATGTTCTTTATATTTTTAAGCTATACATATACTATACTATTATAGAAATCAGGCTTCTTAATTGTATGTTTTAAAATTACACAAATATATTTAATTTTATTATATTATTTTCTTTTTCTCTTTTCTTAGACTTATTATCTTTATTTGTTTCTCTTCGAATTTTTTCTCTTTTCAAATTCCTTTTATCTTTCTTTTTTCTTATGTTAAATATTCTTTATATTTTTAATTTTAATAATTTTTTGTTACTCAAAATACAATAATTTAATAAAATTATAAATAAGCCTACACACACGCATAGAATATGTCCTTTTATTAGTATATAGTCTCTTCATTCCATGCCAATTAACACTCATGACTTTTAAATTAGTGAGCCCTAGTTTCTACTAATTAATCACACCTATAATTGAAGTGTAATCATTTGTTTTCCGAGCCCTACCCCTTTAGAAGAAGATAAAAAGCGAAAGAAGAAAAGTAGAAAAGGTATATGAGTCATGGCAATGTTGGTTTAGGGCTGAAACTTACAAGGGAATATTGGGCCCTAAATCTTAACAACGCACTTTCATCGGAAATTGTATTGCATTCAAAGAATATACTTTTTCACGTCTTGTCATCGCTCACTCGAGCCTCATTCTAACTGTCCAATAAGTTGTGAGCATGATAATATACACACCCCGTTATCCCCAATTAAAATTTCAACAGATAATATTTCAAACAATTGAATTCTAATTATTGTATATCTGTCAATGATTAATACGTTAAACAAGAATCAAATTTTCATTCACAAGATTGTTGGATACTTGTTCTTTATTGAGTGAGTGAGTAAGTGAGTGAGTGTATGTGTGTGTTGATGGTGCATGATGATGCACCTAATTTAATTTGTGGCAAAAGCTTTAGTTGACTGGGTATCAACATTGGAAATGGATTGCTGAAGAGGAAAGCACCAAAAGTTGAAAGGAGATAAAAGGGTAGAGACACAAATAGTTGATAATCAGATGATATTTCTAAATCGAATGGAGTGTGCTTTCCACACGAATGCCACCACCACTTACAGCGTCATCTGTTATATACCTATCCGTGGACATGCTTGTCTTTGCCCAGTTTCTTTCATCTTCTCAACATTTCATTTCTTTCTTAAAAAATGAAAAAAAAAAAGTTATTGGGGGCATTAATTTCCCACTAGTAATATACATGCACAAGTACTATCACCATATATCTATCTTCTGCTTTTATCCTGAAATTGAAAATGATAGCACATGATCGGTTAGTGGATTGGCCCACTATTATGATGCTACAAACACATACTCGATGCTCAAAAAGAAAGAAGAAAGGGAAAAAGGGATACATTATGATTAGTGATAAATCAAGAAATGTGGTGTGCAATATATTGGAATCGTTTATTGTAATTAGTTTTATATTTCAACTTCAATGTTCTTGTAGATTGACAAGGCGTGTCGTGGTTGTGGTGAATATTTTCTTTCTAAACGTAATTAAGTATTTTTTCTTATGTGTAGTTTTCTGAAAATTGTGCCTTGTAACACATACAAGTATCATAATCTACGTGTTTTTAAATTTAATAGATAAGCAGCAGTTCATATTTTTAATACGAATTTGCTCTCAACACCATGTTTTTTGAAGTCAAACATGTGAACACACACACACACACACACACATTAATGATGGGAAAGAACATCTCTGTCTTTTGTGTATTTGACCTACCTGTACTAATGCTTCTAGTTAGGCAGAAATATGGGCAAATGGCAAAATATTTCAGAAACAAGCAACAATGGAAGTATTCAGATATGCTTAATCATTATTCAACCTTTAAGTGGAGGAACAGAAATAATTCATTCCCTTGTGGTGGAGCAAAACCGACTGATAACAAACGGGATTTGCTTTCAGTACATACGATACAGGCTAAGGGCGAAAAGCAACCCTCATCCCTGATCCCTACCTTTTTCATCTCTCTCTCTCTCTCTCTCTCTCTCTCTCTCTCTCTCTCTCTCTCTCCTCTCTCTCTCTCTCTCTCTCTCGCTCTCTCTCTCTATTATTATATATATATATATATATATGTGTGTGTGTGTGTGTGTGTGTGCGCGCTCGCACGCCCGCATGCGTGCGCGGGATTACAAGAAAAAATTCGTGTTTGTTCCATCATAATATTACCTTAATTTGAGAAATACAAGAAATATTATGAATGAGGTATTGTCTAAATGTTAAGTTCAATATCATTAATGAGATATAAATTGTTTTTGCAGTTACTCTACTAACTATTTATTTCTTTTTATTATCTATTATACATAAAGGTGATGCTGATCTCTGCACTGCATTTCTTTCTGTTTTCTTCTTCACTATTGTCTTGGGCTGTTTGGTAGATTACATGATGGACCCAATAATGGCTCTCACAAGCTGGGCTCGGCTAACTCTCCATATCCAATATCAAATACAACTTGCTCCATATTGGGCCTCCCACTTTTAAACCAGGTTTTTCTGGATTTATCCAGCCGAAAAAACCAACTAGCGCTAAATGTTAGCAGTCGAAAACAGCAGTCTTGGGCCGGAAGCCCCCTACCACAAGGTGGGTCCCACTGTCTCCCAATTTTGTCAAATTCAAATTGTACCCCCTAAACTTTTCTAACACGCCCTTTCCCAAACATCAGCCACTTCTAGACATACATTAGTTGTTGGTGTAATCGCGCTTGCAAGGAAGTGATGGACCCGAATTTCGCCGGGAAGCCCGTCCCCGCAAGCACATACGCACCGGGCCGAACTGACTTGGACCAGATGCCCGACACCCCTACCCGCGGTGCCCACCACCGCCGGGCCCATTCCGAGACCTTCTTCCGTTTCCCTGACCTCGACGACATCCTTCTCGACGACGTCATGGCTGACCTAAACCTCGACCTCCCACAAACCCCTCCTTCTCTCCTCCCCAATGTGCCGCCGCCTCCGCAGGCGGCCCAGCTCAACAAGACCAACGAGGCGAAGCCGGTAGCCCATTCGAGAAGCCTGTCGGTGGACGCCGACTTTTTTGAGGGCCTTGGATTGGACGACACCCAGCCGGTGGCGGTGGCGGCGGAAGCAAGTCGCGGCCCGAGACACAGGCATAGCAACTCGATGGATGGGTATTCCAGTGCGACGTCGTCTGAGGTGGACTCTAATTCGAAGAAGGCTATGGGTGCTGATAGACTTGCGGAACTTGCTTTGGTTGACCCCAAGAGAGCCAAAAGGTTTGATTTTTTTGAGTGCGTTGACTGTAATGAATATATATGAACTGAGATTGCTAGATTATTATGCACTGTTTCTTGAATTTTATGTGGGGTTTTTCTTTGTGTTCCTTCGAGCTATATGTGTTATCCTTTACCGCTAGAATCCGTGATCTGAGTTGCTGGAGAAGGGTACAGAAGATTAAGTTGGTGAAAAATGGGTGCATGCCATATTATGTTCCGTGCTGAATCATTAAATCGCAAAAACTAAGTACATTGGGGGGCTATAGAGCCTTTTGGCACGGTCAAGTTGATATATATCTGCTCCACCTAGTCTGTAATGGAGAGTTGCTTTCTTTCTAGGATACTTGCGAACAGGCAATCAGCTGCCAGATCCAAAGAGAGAAAAACACGTTACACGAATGAGCTGGAGAAGAAAGTGCAAACTCTGCAGAATGAAGCAACCACGTTATCGGCTCAGATCACTTTGTTGCAGGTATGCATACTGCTGGATGTAAATACTTACTAAAATAATATAGTACTTGGAAATTTTCTATAAAAGAAATAAGAATGATATCTTAACTATTTTCGCAGTTGTTTCTAAAATAAGTTGAAGCAATGAATGGCGCTGATTTTTACTATGAAAAACACTCAAACTTAACCATACGAAACACTAGTCCATGGAAAAATAGGGATATGCTCTTAATAGTGCAAGGTTCGCTACATTTTTTATTCAGTATGGAGAACTGCTATGATTAGGATAGATGAATCACTTGATAGGGGACTTAGGAAAAAGTTGTGATGGGCAGGCCAATTGAGCAGAGATTTCTAAATATCAAGACCTTGTAACAGTAAATTGCTCAAGTTTGTGGCTTTTGTTAAGTCAATTGGTCTGTTGATTAAACACTGAAATAGCCTTCCTTTCCGGCTGTTCCTTCAACCATTTAGTTGATAGGGAAGATAAGTGTCAAAAACACATGTAACGTGATGATCAGGGAAGTAATTCTGGACATCTTTTTGCAGAAACACGCATCTTAAAAGGCGGCATTAAAATCTTAAAATAACAGGATTAACTTTGGGACTTGTGATTTCATGCATCGCATCTTGTATCTTGTTGGTCATCACGGGTCCTTATTAAAGAACTATGGCATAATGTTCGATAATAGTTTGTCTGTGTACTGCATCTTGCTAGGACCTACAATTTTGTGTTTTTAAGTTGTTAGATATATTATAATCATATTCTTTATTGATTAATTTCTTTAAGAGCGTTGAAATGATATATGTGTTAAATTTTTGGAAGATAGCATCTTGGTCAATAGCTTGCCTTGTGTGCATCCTGCATCTTCACTAGGATTTATACTTCTGTGTTTTAAGTGGTTAGAAGTATTATGACCTTGTAGATTCACTTTTTTAAAGAGTTGAAATCATCCACCGGTAAATTCTTTGTTGCCCTGTGAGGTCTGTTGCTTCATCACACTAGAAAAACAATTTACAGACTGGAAAGGTAAAGTTCTGTCCACTTAAGGTCCTTTACTTCGGCCATCATGTTAAGAGAATCGAAACAATTAACTAATGTTTTATTGATCAAAATTCCACTCCAATTCATGGTATGAGGTGGGAATAATTATGGTAAACACTAAAAATTATTTCAAACTTGATATGCTAGTATTCCCATAAGCTATGACCTAGGAAACAAAATATACTCATAGTACTAATTAAGAAACAAAATATGTAAAATATTAAAATAAATATTTCTAAATATTCTTTAATGCTCACCCTTAAGTTGATCAGGATGTTGAGTTAGAATGTTGATGCAAATCTTCTCACACCAACATATTAAATAACAAATAAGTAGTACTAGGTAAACAGAAATGTTGTATCCACGAAGAAGGGGTTTATGTCTATTAACATAACTAAATGTTTATTAGTTAAGGCTACGCAATTCACTTGGATGAAATAAAAAAAATGACGCAAGAAGCTGTTAATGAAGTGACTAGCAAGCACTCGCAGAAACACACAAATACTGGAAACAATTACCATTGATTAGGTATGATGTGATTGACATAGAATGATGAATGCCTTATGTTAATTATCAGTCTAATTACTTTGTCATGGATTATTAATTCTAAAGTCTTTAGGATATCCTACTAAACTCTCTCAAAATTTTAACTAAAAATGTCATTAGGTTTTCCCTAATTATGAATTCTGTAATTAACCATATATGTCCACACTAATACTATAGTTTCACTTTCATTATTTTTACAAAATAAATGTTTACAATGGACTGTCTAACATGTGGGTTTCATTCTCATTATTCAGCGCATAGTCCCAAATTAATTAGAGTAATCAATTCCTTTAATCACAATTCAAATCATCAATTGTAAATAACAAATATAAGAACACTTAATCAAAAGAAATTCATGCAATCGTTGTCTATCACGATCACATGGTCTTAGAAAATAATTTAAAAAACCATGAAAATAATAAAACTCATCAACGCTAAATTATGCATATTCAACATAGTTTCTAAAACACAAGTAACTTGTTTCTACCTCCAAAGCACTCTTCTCACGCCTTCTATGTGGACTACAACTACTTTTTATAGGTAGGGTTGAGAAGAGGGTAAAAAGATGAGTCTGCCCGTGAAAAATCGCATGTGGTGGCTTTTCGCAATTTACTCCACAAGTATGGAGACCTCTAGCTTCTAATCGTGTGCTTCTTTTGCGACATACATTGGCTTTTGCAGCACACAATTCGTGGTTGTGAACTCATGTTTCGCGGTCGCGGTAGTGTTTTGCAAGCATTAGCGACAACAATAGTGATGTCCATAATGTGCTATACTCCTTGTCATAGTTGCAAACGCTTGTCTCGCAACCGTGGAGGGATTGCTCGCAATTGTGAGAACTGAGCACAAGCTTGGCTATAGCATTTTCTTCTCGCAATTGCAATGCCATTTCTTGCAATTGCGAATGCCTTCCTCATAATTGTGACCTGCATATTCTAGAAATTGTTTTAAGTGTATAAAATGTTCAAAACTTAATTATTTTCACCTAGAAATACTTAAAACACCTACAACACACTAAAACGACACTTTTAAACATTCTCAATTAATTCATCTTGCAATTATCACACATATAGCTGGAAAACTAAGCGAAAACACTTATAATGGAGAGGTAAAAATGCTATAGAACTTGGAGTTATCAAATGTTCAAATTGAGACAAATATATAACCAACAGTAAGTAGCCAATATAAAAGCTAAGAGTTTTGTGCTATAAATATCCAAAAGAGATAGAGTAGGAGTTGGAACGGGTTGGGTTGGCGAGTCAGGTTAAGACTTGAGTATTTCATGCAATCCACCAACTCGAACCCAATCCGTTTATTTTTACTAGTCAGAAAACTCAACCTATCAATTTCTTAGGTCACCCAAACTTGAACTGCTAACTAAAAAAAAAAATCTTTTATAATAATTGAATATTACCAAAACATATTTTGTATGCCAAAGTTTAATTAATGAAAAGTTCCAAATTTTCATCATTCTACATTGGGAAAGCATTATCATTCATTTTACATTAACGGTTAAATTTATTTGTTTTTAAATGATATTTAATTTATATATTTATTAGTTTTTAAATAATATTTAATTATTAATTTTAAGATAAACTTAAAATTGAGGCTTTTTTAAATATTTACAATTTTACCATTTAATTTTATTTCATTAGTTTTTCATATTTATATAAATATTTATTAAATTATTTAAAATATATTCGCGGGCCAACTAGTTGGGTAACTTGAAATTGACTTATTTATCTTTTTGAGTTTGTGGGTTCAACTCGATTTTGACTTGTACCCGCGAAGGCTTGATCCAAACTTGTTAACTTCGAGTTAGGTTGAGGTCAGATGAAAAATTGTCACCACTAATCACGAGTCACACTGACAACTAGAAATGAAACTAGAGTAGCCACATAAATACCGAGATAGCCAATAGTAGACAACCAGAAAGATAGCCATCAATGCAGGCAAGCCATTAAGGTTGATAACATCAGGAATCATGCATCTAAGGTAGGTAAATAAAAAAAATCCCGAATATCCAGGACAGGCAAAGGTCGTGTATCATGAGCTGTAGACACGAGAAAAGGGCATAAGCCACCCCCAATAATTGATATAAACTAAAACCTAATATCAATGAAATAGCCCAAAACAGAGCCCAAGAATATTGATAGGCAGCTCAAAGAAAGACAACTAAAAATTAGCCTAAATTCAATCAAATTGGGGAAAAAAGGTTCCTAACAACTAGATTCTACCCAACTTACACATAACTAGGATACTGCTGTTTAGACAGCGGCAGTGACACCAGCTCGATATGGGTAGGCTTGGCGGTGCTGCAGAAGGTTGAACAGCTCATGAATGGAACAAGGAGGAGGTCAACAGTGCTATGGGCAGATTGATTAGTGCTTAGGAACACTGGAGATTGTTATTTCCAAAAGAGAGCGGTGCAGTCTAAGGTCTGGAATGGATGGTGCACAGTAACAGCAGGTGGGCGCTGCAACTGAAGATTCAGATTAATTGATTGGCGACCGGTAGAAAGCAGTGGAAGGTTGCAACCAGTGGTGGAAATTGATAGCAAGGGCAGCAACAGTGCCAGTTGGGCCTGAGCAGTGGAGTGGCTGTGCCAATTAAGGTTTCAGTGAGGGCCGTTCTGGTTAGGAGAGGATGGTGCTGTAGTGGCACTTCACAAGATGAGGGATTGTGATTTGGGACTATGATATTTAAGGCTAGTTTGGCTTTGGAATTTTTTTTTTTTTTCCTTTTCTGAATTCTGACCAAAGACTTATTAATTGAGATGCTATTGCTGTGCAATGGTGAATTAACGGTGATGCGCAGCAGCAGCAGAGAGACTAAGAATAGTTTGTCTACGCTAAAATTTTCAATAAAGAACCTGCTCTAATATCATATTAAGAGGATTGAAAGAATTAACTCATGTTTTATTAATCAAAATCCCACCTCAATTTATAATATAAGATTGGATAATAATTACAATAGATGTGAAAATACTAGTATTCCTATAACACGGAACAAAATATACTTACCATACAAATTAGGAAACAAAATATCAATATAAATTTTTTTAAACATTCTCTAACACATCCAAAAATAAGTCTTTGAGTTTCTCAACAATCTCCTGTAAGTTCATTGTTGATATTAACAATTGATTAGCTTTTACTGTAACTATAAAAAAAAAATTAAAAAAAGTAATGTTCTTGAAAAATTGTTTTGTTGTATTTGCTCATTATCTCATTCATACATGTATAATGTATCCTCATGTAAATTTGTTTTGTTATTTACTATTTATGCAATGTTAACCACAAATAACTATGAGAATAGTACTGTCAAATGAATAAGAGTGAATGTATCTGTATCCTGCCGTACAATGCAGAAAGACACTACTGGCTTGACAGCAGAGAATAAGGAGCTTAAACTGAAGTTGCAGGCTATGGAGCAGCAAGCACACCTTAGAGATGGTATGCGTGGCTTTTGCTGTTTTCAATAGTCAAGTATCTTTTATCCCTGTCTTTGCTGTTGATTACTTTATTTTCTTGCGTTTGATAATTTTAATAAATGGATTGCTGTATGTGAATTTTAGCTTTGAATGAAGCCTTAAGGAATGAACTGCAGTGGCTCAAGATTGCAGCCGGCCATGCTCCTGGGGTCAATGGAAACAACAAAGACTCATCATCCCAATTTCCCACCCGGCCTCCAACATTACGTAACTTTGGCAACCACCTGGGACAACAGCAGCAGCAACAGCAATCACTTCACGTGCCGCATTCCAGCCCCAAAAACCCTGGACCGAGTGGGCATTCCCAACCTAGCTTCCAGGATTTTAATCAGCGGATCTGATGACGTCTGAAAGACAGTCGCTGTAAAAATGGTGTTTGGAAGCAACAAGCAATTTCTCCAATTTGGCTCTTATGTGTGTTTATATATATATATAAATATAATGTAGACATGTATTGTAGCATGAGGTTGTGATGAATGTTGCTTGGTTCGGGCTTTTTATTTCCTATTCTCACTAGATATGTGATCTTTAGGGTGTAGAAATGATGCAATATATATGTAGTATTTAGATGTTGACAGTGCCAAAAACCAAATGGCCACCTTGTCATTCTTTCCAATTGTTGTGAATTTGTTTCAGATGCGTTAAAACGGGTGGTGGCAGATAAAAGGGTTTATTCTATTTCTCTTCCTCATCCATTTTCCCAGTCACTGGCAGATTAACATATTCCAATGAATCGAGTGATAGCAAATCCCGAGTTGGCGCTTAGGCAAGCAGATTCAGACCCATATGATATCTGCCACTACTCTTGGTGCACTCCAAGCCAAAAATTTAGCGGGCTCAATTGTCAGTGCTAAATTCATAACCAAAACCATAAATCCTCAACATTTGATCACTGTGCTGACATGAACTCCGATATATCCACAGTTGGCAAGCCTGTCTCTCTGGGTATCCTCTTGTATTTGTCATCGTATAAGACAAGCCTTGCCCTTTGCACGGGTACCTGCAGCCTGCGTTCAGCTAAGGTATCGACCATAAGTTCATACTCGGACAAAGCACAAAACAAGCACACAATGATATCAACAAGAGGTACATGTTTAGTATCGCCCGGTCCAATGCCAAGACTGATACCATGGGATGATAAAATGTAGGCAATGTTTGGAAGGCAATTTTCTATCACCACAAATAAAAATATTACTCAACAAAATTTAAACTCGAATTCAAATTTTTTCACTCTTATATATATAATTAACTAATTATTTTTCAATTACACATTCTCATCTTTTATATATATTTTATATATTAATCATTATTTTTATATACTGTTGAATTACTAAATTATTATTATATATTTTATATATATATTCAAATAAATTAAAATTATCAAATATTAAAATTTTATTACCGAACATACTACTCACCCCAACACTTCTTCTACCAAACTATCATTTCCAAACAAGAACCCTCTCCCAAACATAGCCAGGAGAATGGTCGGCAAAACAAAATGTAAGATCGCTATCACGTGAGATTAGAACCTAATTCAACTCTATTCAAATGAATCTGCTAGTTCTATATGATCTTCCACATGTGAACAAGAGAAATAAAGAAGCATTTGAAGGAATATAAGCAGTTCCGACCACAATTGATTCCCTGCTAAGTGGATTTTGGCGTATGTGAAGAACAAGGAGGCCAGCTTCCATTAATTTGGATTCAAGGAAAATATGAAAGCACAGGGCGCAATCTTCAAGAAGAAATGCCTAATCAAGAATAGTCGTCACAGTAATCACCCAATGTTTTGATGCAGTCTAGGACCTTAGAGTTGCCTCTTCGTAAATTGCTCCTACCCACAGTACGTCAATATAAATGTTCGACTACGACCAGATAAGCCCCATTGATGACTGTTTAAAGGAAGTCCTGAAAACTGTCTGATCGACAATTTTTAGAAGCCCTGGTGGAGATAGGCTCTAATAACACTCTTCTTGGCTTTCACATTTTCAGCCTTCTTGCTGCAGAAATGGAGTGCTCCCAGGGCAATGAACAGGATCCCAGGAAGTCCGGCTGGCATATTCAGCTTCCTGCACAAGAGACAGCAAACGTAAAATAGCACATCGGAATAATTAGACTTGACTCTAAAATTTTTGGAAATAATTTGCCTGGATCTCAATATATTCTTGACTCCTTGCATCAGGTATGGGAAGGTGTTCAAGAGCTATGCACTGGGAGAGAAGCAAGCAGGATTCTGCCGACCGGGAAAGATGGGCTAGTGAGCCTAAACCTTTTCCACACAGGGAAGCGGGTCCTTGGCCCAACGAGCTTGCTTCAGCAGAGCGGTCAGGGACACGAGAGACTCCAGCGACTGATAGGGGCTGAGAAAATACTTCCCCTTTATCAATAACCTGGCCATGGAGACTCTGGATCATTGGGGAGGGCGAAAAGTTCTGGTTTTTGAAGAGGCTTCCATGGTTGAGTTTTGCAACCTAACATAACGAATATATTTAATGAAATTTAAGGTTCCTACGTACTGGTTTCTGGTTTCTGATTAAAGAAACTCTTTTGCAGTTCACATTAAAGGTAATGAATGGGCTACATGATCATGAGCTTGGACCCTACTGGAGAGGAACAGGAGAAGTTCAGAGCCAATTTCAAAATCATTTCTTCCCGTTTTTCATCTTTGCCATTAAAAATCCCAGGAACTGCTTTCTACCGCGGCATGAAGGTATCATATATTATAACTGAACAAGACTAATAACTTACCAAACAGAAAAAAGTACGTGTGCTTCGATGCGATGATGATCACATAGGCACCTTATTTAGGGAGATGGTTTTAGAAATTGTGCTGATGCAATCCTCCATCTTGATAGTCTCGTGATAGGCTGTTTACCATGTTAGACTCTATATTTGTCCAACGGAGAAAAGGAGAAGCTTTCCAAGACGATTTCTTAGAATCCCTCCTAAGGGAACACGGTAAAGATGGTGCAGATGGGGAAGATGATGATACGCTTGCGGATGATCAATTGAAGGACAACATACTGACGTTGCTGATTGCAGGTCATGATACCACTACAGCTGCTTTGCCATGGCTCATCGAATTTCTTGAAGAAAATCCTGCTGCAGTGGAACGTCTAAAGGGTAATATCATCAAAAATAGCAGAGAAGATGGCTCAAGCCTTACCTGGTCAGAAGTGAACAATATGCCATGCACCGCAAAAGTTAGTTGCAGCCCGTCAGTCCTTATTTCTCGAGTCGTGATGATTAACAATCGAAAATTGATGTCTCCAAATTTACAGGTCACCAGTTAAACTCTTATAAGAGCAACAGTATTACCCTGGTTTTCCAGGAAAGCTGCGCAGGACTTTGAAATTGATGGTACGAGTCATTCCAGTTTGATTGTTTAAAAGATAAATACTTTTTCCACTTACATCATGATGAATAAATCATGCAGCATACTTGAGTAATTGCTCCAAATTTTAGGGTACAAAATTCAAAAAGGCTGGTCTGTCAACTTGGATGTGGTGTCTATCCAGCACGACCCTGAGATCTTTCCCAAGCCAGAGAAATTCAATCCTTCAAGATATGACGTCAGCTTTTCAAGACACATAATCATCTGTTGGCATTCTATCCTATAAGTTTCCACATCATAATTTTATAGCCTTCTGGATATATTAATATCAGGAGCCTATAAAACCTTTCAGCTTTCTTGGGTTCGGAAGTGGACCGAGGATGTGTCCCGGAATCAACCTGGCCAAATTGGAGATTTCTATTTTCATCCATCATTTAGTCAGCAGATACAGGTCAATTTAGTCAGCAGATACAGGTCAATTGACTGACGAGGAAGTTACGTACAGCAGCGATTCTGCAATTTCAATTAATTTTTGTGTTGTACCCTCACTGCAGGTGGAAGGCCCTCGACAAAGATGAAACAGTGCAACCAACACTCGTTCGGATGCCTAAGAACAAGGTTCCTATCATGGCCGAGATCCTCTAGACCAAACCTGCATAAAAAGACAGGTACCACCATGCCCAGGGTGAGCAGAAGGGTGCAAAAACTCGTGGATGCCATTTCTGTTATTCCTCTGATTAAGCTCAGTAGGATCTCTATCTAACCTACACTGTTCATGAACACGACTCCCAGTGTCTTCTGAATACGTACGCATCGCATGCTGGCAAATCATCTCTCTCATCTACGACATTTTAGTAACTTATACGACCAGCAGTAATAAAAACGAAAACACATTTCAAGGCAAATTTTTGTGATATAACATTCGGCTACATTACAAAGTACCGATAGTTACTGCCTCTCTATATTTATGGGTTTGCTACCGTTGAGGTACTAAAGCAAACTTCAAGCAAGTCCAATGCCTAAATATAAGAAACAAGTCCCTCAGGTTGTTACAATGGAAAACTTCTTTTAAGGAGCACACAAAAAACATAAGCAGAAATGGTCCCGAACTCAACAAAGACATTACTGGTGAAGGGCACAAGAACAGTTCTCGCTCCCAATATCTGCTGCAAGACACGGGGGTTGAGCATTTTGATCTTTATACCAGATTGCCCGGCCTCGATCAATTTCATTCAAGAAGTGATCCAGCTTCTCAATTGTGACATTAGGCATCACAACAACATGAGCTATATTTCCCTTACATGCAAGTTGCCAACGACGAACAAACTCTTCATCTTGAGGTCGCTCAAATACCACTGTACTGCTTAGTTCATTGAGCATGGCACTAATCCCTGCTTCCCTGAGGCGATCTTTCAAGTAGTGAGCATTTCTCAGGCACTTTTGGACCTCCTTTTGGAATCCTTTGTACCCTTTTCTGTTCAAGGTGTACCATAAGAAGATTGGGGCATGGCCATTCCGGCTTCCCATGATTGTGGCATCTCTAGAGGCGAGATACTCTACATTCCTCGAAAGAGCATTTATGTGCTGTAGCCTAGTTATTTGAACACCACAAGGCATTGGGCATCCCACAAATTTGTGCCCCGAGACACTGACGCTTCCAATAGGCTTCTTGAATGTAACTTTTGGTGCCTGAATTAGAACCCAGAATACTTAGCAAAAAGGGTGGCAGAGCAGATAACTAAAATAACTTCATTCAAATTATGACAAATGCGAGATGATATTGGCAAAATCAAATAATATCAAAATGCTAGCGAAATAACAAGATGTTTCCACAGGGCACAGGCAGGCTAGAGGCCACATTTAGGTTTTCAGAAGATAACAAGAATTCAAGCAGAACAATGGTCCTGTTTTGTTTTGACATGCTATGTTATGCCCATGTAAAAGTAGTACCCCCCCTCCTGCTTCATTATATACAAAGCAACAGTGCTCACAAGGAGAACTACAACAGCTCATGGGTAGGAGAGGCACACAGGGTACGAATGAAATGGGATAGTCTGCATACCTTTTTGACAAATGGCATCATAAGCCCAAAGAGAGCTCCATCACAATGAATGTAGAATCTATCATGTGAAAATCCACATTGTTGGAGGATCTTTATAACAAGATCAAGGTCATCGACAGCACCCTTAACAGTAGTTCCTGCATTTCAGATCATAAATTGACCAATTTTAGAAATATGACACAGCGTTTAGTACCAAGTTGTAGATTTAGGAAGCCCAGGCACATTATATTTACAGGTCTGAATGTTCATTACATTGCTCAAGCATACTTTCACATAGTAAAGACAAAGAAGGAATTACCAATGTTGACATTGATGATTGCCGGTTTATCCTTGTTAGGAAGGAGCTTTGTTTTAAAATCAGAGCAGTCAATCTCTCCAGTGACCAGTGTGGCAACTTTTACACACTCCATTCTGTACATACGTGCAGCTTTGAATACAGAGTAATGGGACTCCTTTGATGCATATAAAATTCCATCAGGAAACACTTCTCTCCTGTACAATTCAAGAAACAATATAAGAATTTGCTCAAATGCACAAAAGAAAGCCGTGCGCATGGAATTAGAAACTCATCGAGTCAAGGCAAAATATTCATACCCAACAAGGATCCCATGAAGATTACCCTCAGTACCACAGTTTGTGATGTATCCCCAATAATCATTCTTCTCAATTTCCCACAGGCGGGCAAACCAATCCAGAACACCCACTTCAAACTGTCTTGAGTGCACACCATAGTTGCTTTCAATGAATGGGTCACCAAGGTTGTTGATAGAGAAATGCTGCAATTGAGCAAGCGCACCATAATCAAAGTCCAGATTGTATGGATAACCTGTGCAAAATTGAAACTAATTAGAAAAGCATCCAGACCAAATGAAATCATAAAGGGAATCTGCAAGCTTCATTTCTCTATGATAAAAAATTAAAAAGTTAATCAGACAAAGGATTCTGGGTTGCGGTATACACAACATCAATTCTAATTGCAGCAAATGAATGGGTGATCAGGGTACATCTCACGGCGCCCAGATCCACGTGTGCAACTTAGCCAGTGTGTTAATATTTGTTGGTTGTACAAGCATCGTGGCTAACCTTTTAATTCCTTCACAATGATCTTAAATTAATAAAGTAAAAATAACAATGGCAATCCAGAAATAAGACTTTAGCCCCTTCATAACTAATTTACATGAACAGTTCAGATCAAGTCACACTCGTGTATTCGCACACTTCACCATCCAATCAAACCCTAAACGATAATATAATTATTCACGAAACTGTTACTACTAAAAACAGATCCGAAGACCAAAATGTTTTACCTAAATGGTGTTTGGTCCGGTCAAGGAGGGTTTTGCGGTATCTCGCCAGTACGCTGGCCATGTGCGCCTCCTTATCCCCGGTTGCTTCGTCGTCTGCCTCGGGCTCCGTCACCTCCAGGCACGTAGTACGTACGTTCTTCCCTAGAACTATATCTCTCCTGTTCTCCTCATCCTCCCCGTTCAGCTCGACCGCCACCGGCGGCACCGGCTCCGCCACCACCGACGTCGGATCAAAAGATTCCCCATCCGCCACATCTACCACAGATTTTCCATTCGCCAAAGATACGTTCAACAACATCGTTGCATCGACCTCATCGCCGCTCCCCACCATGACTGTAGCTACTTCAGTTCCACAAGTACACAGAGGAAAAGAAACATCATTCGATTACTGTCTAGAAAAAAAGAAAAAAAAAATTTGGAAAGAAAGGAAAACATAAGTAGAGACAATGCCGAATTGATAAACGGAAACGTAGATGAAACCTTGGCAAGGCGGAAATATCTGCCAAAAAGGAGGCGCGGAGACGAGAGGGAATGGAGGAAGGATTGGGGGCGGGTGGGGGCGTATGCGGTATTTATACGGAAATGCGGACAGTTGTTCAACGCCTGGACCAGCGACTCTGCGAGTGGACTCATAGCTGCCCACACGAGGGTTACGCTTCAGAACGGCAACGTGTGGCGTCCATGCTGTGAAATTAACATATGTCGATGAATCGCGCCCGAAGTCGAGTTAGTGTGAACTTTGACCGGGGATATAAATGGGAATTCCATGCAATGGTCCTTTTTAACTTCAGCAGGGAAGAAATTTGGGGACCTTAACAAATTTTTCCGATAACGTTGAAATCATCAACACTTGTTCTGAGTGGTCCTAATAAATTTTATGGGGGATAAGGCCCCGAGACAAATGAGGGCTAAATTTATTTTAATTATAAGCAATGGGAAAGTTTAAAAATAGAAAATGACTTGCAATTATTTTGATTTTTTATTCTGCACGTATTTAGTCTTTATGTTGGTCTGGACCAGCCCAAAGTTTCAAAACGTGCTGACTGTGGACCGTGGAGTCAAGCCTAACAAAGTTGATGACATTAGCATAGTATCATTCCAGAAGCAGGCCTACAATCTGCAATCCAACATCTTTGTCGCCAGCATTTCAGTTAAATTTCTTCTCTTTGAGTTGTCACGTCAACAGGAAGAATCCTCGGCAAACTGACAAATAGAACTTGTTCATTCACCGAACTCTTCTGGTGCAAATGACAGCGCATGGCCGTCTCAGTGGCTGATGCCTGACCCGGGACCATTAACATTCGTACCGAAGTAACTAACACAACAATTTTTCAGACCAAGCATCATCCGATTGCAGCGAGATTTACCGCACCTGCCAAACTCCATGGACTCCTCTCCTATCCACACGCTACCCCAAGAAACACTCCGCCAGATCTTCTGTCAGCTCCCCCTCCGCCAAATCGCCGCCGCCAAGTGCATCTGTAAGGCCATCTACTCCGCCCTCTCCTCCCATCCTTCCTGCATCTCCTCAGTACCCAATCGCAACCCCTCTCCGTCCCTGCCCTCAAGCCCTGCCACCTCCACGTGCCCTCCCCCCCCCCCCCCAACTCTCCACGCCTTCGATCCGTCGTCAAATCACTGGCTCGCCTTCTCCCTCTCTTTCCTCCCCTTCTCCGCTCTCCACCCCATCACCTCATCGCACGGTCTTCTCTACCTCTGGGCCTCGACGCAAAATCCGGGAAACACCCCCGCTCAAAATTCCCAGAAAGCCCTTATCGTATGCAATCCATTGACTGGTCAGTATAAAACCCTCCCCCAGCTCGGCTCAGCTTGGTCGCGCCACGGCTCCGTCTTGCCCGGCTCTCGTAGCGTGGTCGTCGTCCTTACGGAGCTTGCTATTCTGTATTATTCTGAGGACGGCAATCCTAATGAAGATATCTTTAATCCCAATGCTTTAAAGTGTTGGCTCAAGTTTCCCTCGAATCTACCATCGAAACCCTGGAGCCCGGTTTTAATTTCAGATTTTATACTCACATTGTGCGATGTGGGGTCGCCCTGAAGGTCCCAATGGGTGATGTTTAAGACGAAAATTGAGCCAGTGCCGTGGGTTAGGGTTGAAAAGCAGGAATGGGCGTCCATTTTTTACATATTGAAGCGGCCAAGGTTGGTTAAGGCCGGAAGCAATGAGAAGGCGTACATGGTTGGCGGGTTGAAGGGCTCGTGTGCACTGCAGAGTTCGTGCAATCGTCATATTGAGGTTGGATTTGGAGAACTTGGAGTGGGCGAAGGTAGGACAAATGCCTGCTGAGATGTATAGGTGTTTCGTGGAGAATGGTAAGTTTAAGGTGTTTGGTGGGGAGAATCATGTGTGTTTTTCATCAAAAGGGATTGATTCGCTCTGTGTGAAGATAAAGGGAATGGAATGACAAAGTGGAGGTGGGTGGAAGGTATGCCCGGGTGCAGAGATGAGATTTGTCGTGGATTTTTATTTGAGGCGAGGCTTGATGCCGTTGCATAGGTGAGCAGGAAGTTTAAGTTCTTGGTAATGTTTATGGGGTTTAGCAAACGTACTATGAGTATTTAAATAGGAAGATTGCATGGCATTATTTTGGTGACAGTGAATGTGCTTGCTGTTATCTGTGTCAAGACTTAGACATTTTTCTTGATTTTGGAATTTGTTGCTATAAAATGTTCGTTCTCACGTTTTTACTTGGATTTCTTTTATTTAATTTTGTAAGCCTCATAATGTGAACTGATTGGCAACGATAAGTCGATATCAAGATGATCGTTGCATGTGCATATTATGGTTGTAACATAAAGTTCGTTAGCATTATCGATATAGCTGCATTTTCTCCTCATTTCAGTGGTGGCTCTTCTTGTGCAAAACCTTGGTGTACTTTTTGTCATTCCAGAGTAGAAGTGAGTAGCATAAACGTTTGTTGGAGCTACTATTAGGGGAATTTGAGTAGGTTAAAATAAGTTCTTTTGGTAGGTTTAGGGTTCCATTCTTGAGATGTTGACCGTGATTGGATAACAGTAGGGTATAACTTAGTGTGATCTTAGATCAGAAGTAGAATATTACTGGTGATTGTACTTAATCAACTCAATTTAAAATTAGAACTCCTATCCTTGATAGGGTTATAGTAGTTTTAATTCAAGACTTCAAACTGTGATTTGAATCCAATACTAGATGTATTCAGCACTGCATTACCTGTGTTTACTGAAACTAGCAGTTGGGTGAATCCCTCTAACAACGCGTATTATCAGACCTTCATATCTTCAGATAGTTTTTTGTGGGGGAGAAGTCCATAGAAACAGCAAAGAAAAGGATGATACAAGGTGGATCGACACTTTGAAGAAAGTAAGCTTGCTGGGAACTTGGAGGAAACACTTCGGTGTCACAACCCAACATGAATCTTGCCAAATGTGTTGCTCTTTCACAGAAGGTTTTTTTCTCGACGTCAGTTTTATGGTTAGATGAACTGTTTCTTCTCGACCTTCGTGATGACATGCATTAGCTTGCAGGCAAGAACCAATGTAGTTTAGTTTCAGAAATACACCAGGAACTGAGATATATTTCATTTACTTTGGAAAAACAGAACTTTGTAGAGTTGGTGATCGTATCCTGTGTCAAATCATGGCCGACCGAAATAAACTTTTGACAAGTTTCGGGTACACAAGTTACGGACGCAACATGTAATCTTTAATGAACAAGCCTCAGGTGATTTAAGTTCACTTTCCTACAATGCATCCATGAACATCATACCTCATGGATCCCCAGGATTTGCGTGGCCAGGTAGGGGACTTTTCTACGTTGGATTGGATTGGAATAATTCTTTCAATATCTTCTGTGGCCTACTTAATAAATTAGCCAGCGTTGATGAAGTTAATGTGGTCAAATGCATCTTCACTATTCGTCATTGCTATAAACATCTCGGTAATTAGCTTACGAAGGAATAAAAATCCCACGTCAACCAGAGACAGAATTTGCTAACTTTAGTTCATAGGCTCGTTTCTTGAACTTTTCCAAAAGACACCCGGAGGCCTATATTCTGCCCCATGTAACCGTGAATGAAACGGTGAAAGCTGACTTTCCTTAAATAAAATTGATAGTGAATTCTAAAAGTGTTCCACGCCAAATTTATTGTAACAAATAAAACGACAACAACGCTGTTTCAAACTGTGTATAATAAGAGGTCAAATGGAGGTAGGTAGCATCAGCCACCATTACGACGAGGCTGCCACATTGAGCTATGGGACTTGCCTCCTCAGCAATGTCCAATGGCAAGTATAAACGAGAAAGATTATCAAGTTTCGAGTGGATCTTACTCCTATTGAGACTCCAAACTATGTCTCATATATAATATGTAATCTGATTTCAAATCAAGGAGTTCCATTGGTTAAATATCCAAGAATCCATTATTTTAATCACATAGCCAATTGACAGTAATGCGCCTTTTAGAACATAGCTTTTTATTTGGTTCTAGCAGTGTCGCAATACAGACCCAGAAGATCTCTTCCAAAGAGGTATAAAATTTCAGTTGACCCAAAAGTGGCAAACCATCCAAAAAAACGTATGCAGAAGAACCCTGTACAACTAATATGTGACACCTGTTTCTTTGCTCATTTTCCCTATAATCTCGCCATCACATTCACAAGGAAAGAAGCAACAAAACACCACAAAAATAGTTCATCATTCTACAGCAAGTGGAGGAACAAAGCACACCCACTCCCTTAGTCTCACCCCACTTTGCCTCGTATACATTAGAAGAAGAATTCCCATTTATGCACCTGATTTACGGAACATCTCTTTTTAGTCACAGACAACTTTCCCAAGAAGTGATGCCCTCTGTTGCCTCTGTAAACCCCTCCTTAATATATAAATCGATCCTTCTGATATCACTATCAACCCATGTCACCTTTAACCCAATTCCACATCCCTTAGATTTACAAATCTATTGTAGGGTCCATTTGAAGGACCAAAAACTTGGGCATTGCCCCTTTCTCAATTCCATTCCATGAGTATCACTAGGAAGTGGCCCCCCTACACCAATTGAGAGACTCATGGACGGTTTGCCATTATTGCTTCTTTATATCATTATGTTGCGATATAATGTTTTTTATGGGATTGACATTGATGGGGAGTCCTATCCCTTTCTCATCTCAGCAACAGATGATAAAACATTAGAATCCATCGAGTCTAAGTTCATATGTATGCCTAATATGCTGTTTGTTGTTGATTTGTCTACTTACTAAATTATGTTGGAGATAACAAATTTTTAGGCTGTGATCACAAATAATATATTAAACCTGAAAATATTTAAACAAATTCAATTTTTTGAATTACTACTTACTTTCTATATTATATTATTATGCATTTAGGGCTAATTTAGTTGCGCATTGCAATATTACAACACAAATATACCATTGCTTATTTCTTATGCTATATACTTACACTTATTTATGTTATTATGGAAGGAATGTTTTTTAATTGTAAATTTAAAAATTACACACATACCTTATTTATTTATTTTTAAAATTTTTATTTTTTTCTTTTCTTTTAAATTATTATCTTTTATAAACTTTTCACTCGATTTCTCTCTTGTCAAATGCATTTTATAATTTATAGATAAATTTGCATATGCATAGAGTATTCCACTTTTGCTAATTAAGAATAATCGATCTAGGTTTTATGTATCTATTGGTTTTACTTTCAAAAATGCATTTTAAGAAAAAAAATTTATTGGCCTCTTGGGGCTTCACTGCATATAATTTGCTCGTTAAGTTTGAATCTTGATTAAATCTCTTTTGTCCAAGTATCTGTTGAACATATGACCTATTTTATTGAAATTATCCACGTGGGATGCTTTCAATTGTTTCCTACAACTTCACAAATTCATGCCCACAAATATTTGAAAAACATGTGTTTAGTTGAGAAAGGCAGGCATCTAGAGATGATCTTAGTGGAGATGGGTGAAATTCGGAGTTGGAAAAACATATGTCCCATAGTGGGGAATATTAACCTAGATAGATAATTATTCTTTTTGGGTGAATTAATATATATTGTGCCATTGCACCATCTTTGAGTTATTATTAACTTATTTTATTCTATTCGTAGGCCATAGTAAAGATTAGAGGGTTGGACAATTTTAGCCTTCTAATGCCATGCTAAAAAAAAGGGGAAAAAATTGAGTCGAAAGGTATGTGCATCTCCACTTTGATATCTCTCTCGTTCTCACTTCTCGGACTTGGCCAAACACGATTTTGGACATTGGAAAGGTTTTGGCTTTGTTTGGACGTAAATTTTAAAAGTAGAAAGTTTAACGTAAAAATTTAAAAATAATATAAAAGTAAAAGAGTAAAAGAGATAATAAGTGTTATTTTGATATATAATATGTTTAGAAGAATTGATTTTAATAGATATAAGTTTGTATCTTACAAGGACAAAATATTTGAGTGTGTGAGTGTAATTTAGTGGATTTTTTTCAATATATAAATGGGAGATTTAGGATTCAAATTTCTGTGTGAGTGGGTGGTTAAAAATACGTAATGACAAAAATATTTTCTATACACGGGAAAAACAGTGTTTTTTTCTCTTTTGAAAGAAGTTGCCTGTTGGTTGTTGTACTTTGTGTTTAAGGACCATTTGTCTATTATGTGCGATGTTTTATATCCAAGATTCTCAGGCTAAAACAATCGAACAAATCCAGTCGCTCATTCTAAGGGGCAAAAATGCAGCGTTCAGAATTTCTTTGGACACTGAAAAGGAACTTTTGAAGCAAGTAAATAATCATCTCAATTCCGAGTAAAAAGAAAAAAAAAATAATCATCATCTCAATTTATTATTAAATTTTAGCAAGTTTCTTTTACTCGACCATATAAATTATAAATAATCACTACCAACAATTTATGTCCTTTTACTTTATTATAACCTTTTTAGGACTTATTTTTAAAGTAAACTTATGCGATTAATTTATCATGCGTACAAATAAATCTAGCTAAGTTCATTCCTTAATTTCCGTAAAAAGTTCGACGAAAGAATTCAAGTGTGAAAACAGTGACAACTTTTAGTACAATTATTTGCGGAATCCATCGTATCGCCAGCCTTTTCATATTCATGATCTGCACGTCAAATCATTGTCATGCCAACATTCATAATTAGTTACATGAGAAGTGTAATGATCCGTTATCTGACATTTGTTTCCCCGAAATGTTTTCTATGTGTATTATTTTTGAAAAATTGTATAAAAATAAAATTTAAAAAATTATAAGAATTATTATATTTGTTTTTTAATGCGAAAAGTGCAAACAAACATTGTTTTAGTATTTTAAAAGGAAATACAATCCTGAGAACAAAATCCTCATTGTGTCTAGAATCAATATCATTATCTTAAAAGAAATTAGGCTGCAACGAATATTTTTAAGCTTGTGCATCAACATTGATGCTCACTAATGCTAAGAAGTGTCTCACAAGCTTTCGTGGATTTAATTTATGTTGAACCGCGAAGTTAAAAAGGTCCTTATATAAGTTGAAAAAAGATTTTTTTGATGATTTTAAGTAGTAAAAGTGGAATTTGAATATCAGTGGTGCTAAGAATTAATAACTACTTGAATTCAATAGAACTTAAGTTTAAGTTTAAACTCCGAGCGATATTGAATTTTAAAAAATTTTTAAAGTTTGAATACGAAGTTAATAAAATGCAAAAGCACTTTTGAATCAAATCAAATTTGAATAAAAAAAAAACTTAATTTATTAATATAATCTCACCTAACATGTGTCTCTTACTCTATTGATGTTTTTTGCAGCAAAAATATAATGATGAATGCTAAAGAAAGCGGATAGAATTTAAAAAAATAGAATTGAAATTTTGGATAGAATCAAAAGATAGAATTGAAATTTTAGAAAATATTCTGTATATTTTTGTCATTTCCATATCATTGTGAACCATAGAAAATAATAAACATGGCACTCAAAACATTACATACATGGGGTTTCACACTTAGAAATTAAGTACTGATCAATTAGACGAACAAAAAGTTGACCAGTGATAAAATATTAAAACAATGCCATATGTAATCATAAAAAAAATAAAAAATAATTGTACCATAAGAATATGCCAATAACATGCCTTCTAATTCTCACTGAGACAAAAATGCTTGAAATTATTTTATTCTTTGGGTTAGATATGCACATTGTTTCATGCTCGCTTTCTTTTTTAACTAAAATATAAATAGGCTGACTTCAAATTAATTAATTATTTGGGTCAGATACGTACTTTGCTTCATGAAATCGAAGCGCTACCATCCAATTTCTGTGGAGATTCTCTTACACTATATATGCTCTATTTAAATAATAATACTAATAATAATAAAATTAATTAATTTAATTAGCCCACTGTTTGGAAGTCAAAGCCTGAAAACTCTGTCTAATGTATATAATTATGGATTAGATTAGAAGGTTTAATGTAGTTGGTCTCATACAGTCATGCGACACAATACCAAAACTCGACTATATACACGACCAGATCCACGTTGATATGACAAGTTTCATTAATGAAATCCAAACAGCAATAAAATATATTTATTTTTTCCTTTTTGAAATCTCAGCCTCAAAATATTAATACTTATATTCATCTTGAGGTATGCAAATGTCACTGCATTAACAATAACATTTGACCTCGTTTCAATCTAGAGATCAACCGTCTTCTATGTCCATGTTGAGATCAACTTTTTGTCACTCATCACTTAACCCTGTCGCTAAAACTCATCTTGCAATAAACCAAAAAATATGTGCAACATGGTACCAAAAAATATGTGCCACGTGCTATTCTTCATCGGAACGGGCGTTCCCTCTTCACTCTTAGTTGCTCCTCAGTCTTGTCTTTGCCGTTGGATTGATAAAAACGCGTTCTGCGTGACACCCCTAACGGTGGACAATGTCAGGTGAGTTGTAATTGGAATAACGTTTTCACATGGTTCGGTAATTTTGTTGAGGAAGAAGAACTAGTAAAATTTTGGTAAGTGATAGTTTTGATTTATTTGTATTTTTATATTTTTATAAATATATAAGAAAATATAATAATAATTAGGTAATATGAAAGTGTGTAAAAATAATAATTAATTTTATAATATAAATATATATGAATGGATGGATACATATAAGTATTAATTTAATTATAAATATATGTCAAAGTTGAATTTTGAATATTGTATATAAATAAAGAAGGAATATTTAAATTTAAAATCTTGAAATTTTTTTTGTAGAGGTGAGTGTTTTTGCTTTGTTTGGATGTAAATTGTGGTGGGATTGAAAGTTGACATGAAAACTTAATATTTGTATAAACGTAAAAGAGAAAGATATAAAAATTAATTATTTTATTGAATAATATATTTAAAAATATAAACTTTAACCGGTGAAAACAGTGATGCAAATTTGATCCATAGTCTTTGACTGTGCAATTATCGATGGAATGAGAAGTGATGAAAAATATGTTAACAAACTAACAACATGTTGGTAAAATTAATTCCCTCTTGAGAATTTTTACAATTTTCTGCTTATTCAATATAATGCTTTCTCCAAATACACACGCGCACACACATGAAATTTTTATATGTAAATGGAATAAATATTAAAATCTCAAGAAAATTCTAAAATGAGTTTAAGTTTGTTCATTGTCAGATCTTGTATCAATAGCAATAATTAAATGAAAAACAATCTAATTCCCAACTTACCTTTTATGACTATAATTTCGAACGACGGGGGCTGTTTGGTGATAACCATTTTTCTAATCAAATTTACTATGAAATACCAACATGACCAAAGTTGGATATAATTGAATTACCTTACTCCACCCTCTAACGTATATATTATTGTATGCATAAAATAATAATAATAATAATACATTGCCATATACCTTATTGGCTCCTCAAAATTTTATTGCAGGCTGCCCTAAACTTTAAATCCACACTCAAGTGAACATAGAAGTAGATTGAGCAAACTGTTCTGAAGCATTTATCTTGAAACCCATATATGAATATAAGAAACATGTAATTATCCTTAACACAGGACATACTTTAGACTTTTAAACTAGTAGTTTTAGCACATACTTTCTAAAATTAATATAATATAAAAATAAAAGAATCTTTTTTTTTGTTTTTACCTATAGTATAGATTAGTTTATTTAATTATAAAGAAGGGCATGTGTGTAATTTTACTTGGTATAACCAAAGTTGTCCCCAAACTTTTAGTAAAATTTGTATACTTTATGCGTGTATGAATTTAATTATAATATTTTAATTAATAAAAATAAATTTATTTAATAGTAGAAAGTATAAAGAATATTTAAAAATAATGAAATAAAGAAAAGTCAAGAGACTTTAGAACGAAAAAAGAAATTTTTAAAGAATACACAAATAGAACAGTTAAAAGAAATAAAAAAAGAAAAAATTAACATTAAAATAGAAAATTCTATAATTTTACATTGTAGAAAAATATTAAAAATAAAAAATGATGACAGATCAAAATTTTTTATAAATGATAAAATTTAAAGAAACATATAAATATAAATTGTAAGTCATATAAAAAATAATAAAAATAAAAATATATAATATGAAAACAATTATATAAGTTCAATTTATACAATTAAAAAATTTATTAAAATAATAATGTAATATTGATAGACGACCCAACGAGAAATGAGGTGTGGCAATTAAGTACCTTTATGAATACGAGCAACTGACTTTTTTTGGCAGGAATTGAAGTCCGGACAGTTGGTAGCCATTTTTGGTAGCTATTGAAGTCCATACAGTGGGGGTAGCCTTGTTGAATAAATTACTGGCTGTGTCAAACAACCACAAGTGACAACTGGCTGTTGCTTGTTTGGTTGGAGGGGTTGGGGATCAGTTGGGATGTCTAACAAATTGTGTTCGAGTTATTTTCAGTCCACTATAACTTTTACTAAAGTTGAAGGATTATTATTATTATTTTTTTATTGTGAATAATAAGATCGTTTCTCAAGATCTTCCAGAAAAAGTAATGCAATTTGAAGTCACAAAAAATTCGTTAGTGTTGTTAGGGTGGCACCGGTAATTTAGATCCATTTAAAGTATACAAATGAGAACTCCATACCTAATTTAATATTAAATGGTATATTTTATAGTTTGGTGCAACATGTTGTGACAAAAAATAGTAGACTTTTGCCAAATGAAAATTCGAAAAGGATTTGGTTGAAACAAAGCTTGGTTCTCATTGTCTGGGGCATTTTTAGTCATGGCCCAATCCCTTTTCGGCTCTCCCTAAATTTAGACTGTTTTTATCTATTTTTCTATACAATAAAGTGATGACTCATTTATATTTTCTGATTTAAATAAAGAAAAATAAAAATAATTACTTTGAATGGAAACTTTTTATTTATAAAAGTACGTTAAAAGAATATAATAAGCATTGTGGCATTCTAATTATTCCTGTACACCAAAAACAAATGCAAATGGTAACTCTGCCTCTGATGTTAATTTTCTTTTCGAATCACAAAGACAATTTGTCAAACCAACCAAACGCTGCTTTGAAGAGCTGGCGTGGAGCTTGCCGTAATTATTACAAGATCCGTTGTCCCTGGGCGTAATTTTACGGATCCTTGCTTAGGTTTATCTGACTGCCCCCTCTATTTATAGTTTATTACATATCCACAACCCTATCCACTCCCGCTCCACCTTTTGTTCCCAAGTCCCCACCGCCCCTCTCTTGACCCTTGGCTTTATCTCTCTCACACACAGCACGCACCTTCACCATCCTCTCTCTCTCACACCCACGCATAGATTGTATGTAAATAATAAAGGAAACCCGTAGTGCTTCTAGTCTTTGTCTGGAAAACCAACCTGTGACATTCTTCTAATCCAATTATCTCTGTCTTGTAACCACGCCACTGACTCTTTGCGCAAACCTCTACCTGCTACAGTAATGGCGGTCCAATTTACCCATCCCTTCTGTCCAAAATTCCGAATCAGCCCTTGCTTCTCTTTTTAGATTCTACCAACCGTTGGAATAATAGATACCGTTCCGATGGAAGTCATTTAACTCGCTTTTAATCTTATTTTTAACATGTGGTACTAATATTTTTTTGTATATAGAGGTGTGTACATACTTGCCGTTGCCTAGGTATGGATTTAGTCGAGGAAGTAGGGGAGAGTTCGTCGCCGCCCCGGAGTTATGGCAGCTTTGGGGGCGGCGGAAGTGGAGGAGGAGGCAACGATGTGATCAGGAATGATGTGTATACTCGGCTGGTCGAGAATGGGAACGAAGAGGCGATTAATAATCCGGAACTTCGCGATCAGTTGGAGGCTCACTTAAATCGCCTGCCACAAAGGTTTGTTTGCGTGCGTGTGCGTCTGTAAGTGTGAAAAAGCGAATGCATAAGTACATGTAAGTGTTGTGTATGTTGAATTGTTCAATTTTGTTCTAACCTTTTCCCACCTGCTTATGTGATTATACTTGTTGAGAGATTGTGCTTTTGTGTGGGTATTTTGTAGATGAGAAAAATTGGGCTGCGTTGTTTATAATCTTCCGATGTTGTGCTAAAACTGTTCTTTGCTTTTTGTTCTTGTGCATATGTTTGTCCATGCATTGAGTATGATCGTATTCCTAGAAAGAGACCATTCTCTTTATGCATTTATCATACTTGATTTTTCTATTTATATATCAATGGATGTCTTGTGCTTTAGTGTGTTTACACGTGTATGTATGTATGTATGTGTAATTGTGAAATTCTACTGAAACACATGCCTTGACATCGAGCTTGACTTACGCAGAAGTATTCCTTAGGATTTTGAAGTACTACGTTGGAAAACAGCTAGAAATTTAGATTTGTGTCAATCTGAATTTGGTTGGAATTTGTAAAATGTACTGGTATTTGGGAACTTTTGATGGGTTATTAATGTTGAGGTTTTTAATCGTGTCAGTTGCAATGTATCTTTAATGTTTCCTCAATTGTTCTGGACAATCTTGTATTGCTACTTGATTGATTTTGGTGTTAATTGTGTTTTTCAGTTATGTGCTGGACATCAATATGGATAGAGTGGAAGATGTGTTGTTACATCAAAAGCTTCTTGCAAGGGCAAAGGATCCTGATAATCAACCAGTTTTCCACATCCGTTTTCTAGAGGTAGAAACATTTTTTGTCCTTAGATACTCAATTCCACAAAGAGTGACCAACAATTGAGTGGTGATACGCATTATTTTCTTAGAATCATTGCCATCTGGAGAGCATAATTGAACTCTGTTATAGGCTTTACTTATGTATGATAGGACAGTGCAATTATATGGAGTTGGAGCCATGTATTTCCTGACGAACACTTGATCAACTTTGGATGTGTGAGAGAGACAAAATTTAGGAATTTGACGAAGAAATAATGGAGGGTTGAGAATGCTGCAACTATGAAGCAGCCAGTCTAAAGAAAACCCGTGTCTTTATTGATTTTAACAATAAGATTTATGCAACATTCTGGTATATTATTCTTGGTGTTTTTATGTTTTATCACTGGATTCAAAATTCTAAATAGTAATATCATTGTCTGAAAGTTATTTTTGTCAGCTTAATATCCAAACCAAATATGCAGAGGAAGGCAGATTATGCAATTAATAATAGGTTAGTGTATTAGAATTATTTCAACTACGTTACTCCAGAGCTGACTCCGCTTGAAATACATCTTGACCATTTGTAAATAACTATACATCTTGAGTGTTGTCATTTAAATGTTTACTTGTAAGCGTATCACAAATGAATGTGATCTTTCAACATTTTTCCTTGCAATGAGAGATGCTCACACATTTTCTATCTGCCTTTTTCTGGCAAACTTCTGGAAATAAGATGATGATTTTTGTTTTCTGTAAGATGGTTCTTTTACGGATGTGATCTAAATGTTTGTCCAAATGTAGGCCCATTTCTCCTTATATTTGATGTATTTTATTTGCACATCGTAGTTGTTTGTTTATGTTTTATTTGATCTACCTATATATATTTTAATGCTCGTGTCTACTCCTATGTTTTTTGATTTTGTATCCTTAACCAGAATGTCTCCACTAAAGGCGATGATCTAGATGGCGAACAAGTTTTAAGTGTGCCTCAAATCTCATGCCCACAGCGTAGAGCCACCAATGGTGTCCAATCGTCAAATGACAGGTACTTGGATTAAGTAGATAATTAAAGAATGGATTTATCACCTTGAAAATTAATTCTTTTGATGTGGGGGAATGTGTGTCTGGCACTTCGTCCTTTTGTTCTCTGATTATGACCAGAAACAGGAATTCTGGGGGTGATGTTGAGACTTGCTCTAAGCTTGAGGTTCTAAATTTGGAAGTTAGGAAGAATTGTAATGACGTAAACAGTGAAGCACATGCAGAAGATTTTTCCAGGGGGTATTTTCTTGGCGATCTTCTGTCATGATTTTCTCATTGTTTTATGTAGAATTTCTTCTGGAGAACTTGTGCTGTTATTTGAACTTTTTTGAGAATTATAAGGAGTTAACAAAAGCTTGAGTCTTGGCCATCATATTCGTTCATTCTTTTACTCAGTCCCTGTCTTACAATGCGGGGAAGCAAGTGAATTTTGCTTTAAGGGTGTGGTAAAGCTCGCTGATTGTAGGTATGGAGAAACTCAATCAGCTTAGATCAAAAAACATGGTTAGAAAGCTCAATCCTTTGAAGAACTGAATGTGAAAACATGAGATTATTGTGGTAAAGTGTAAACTTTTGGTTTGTCAAGACTCTGCCTAGATTTGTAACTTCAAATCAAGACTTTTTTTCTGGACTTTCTTGAGATCTTGGCCCTTTCCAATTCATTTGAGTACCTTGCCCTCTACTAGTATAGTCACCACTGTGATATACTTAATATAATGGAATGAAGAAAACTCGTTTGCCGTTATTGATCTTGAAACTACTGTTCATTTTGGATCTAATGGCCTGGTGGTCATCCATCATTGCCCAGAATTTTTGAAGTATATTCATGTAATGTGTTGACTATTTATGATAGCTTTGACTAGAGAAAAAAAGACTATTTTGTACTATAGATTTTATACGTAATTGATGTATTATGCTCCTTGTTAAATCTGCTCTATCTTGCGAGGCCAATTTTTTTAGTCTTCTGTGATCAAAATATAGTTTAGATGTCTAGATTTAAATTGCAGGCAGGAAGAGCATGCACCAATTCATGAAGTAATATTTTCAACTGTTGACAAGCCAAAGCTTCTTAGTCAGGTAAAATAGGAGTACTTCTGTTGTATTAGATTTGAGATCTTTATGTATAAATTAAACTTGGAGTTCATTTCTTAGTCCCTGTAAGGGGGTTGAATGTTTGCAATGCATTTTATATATGTTTCCTTACTCACAGCTGTGATGAATATTTGCACTGCATATTTTCATGCCTAATTTCTAATGTTTCATTGTTCTTCAAACAAAACAATTAGCTTCAGCATTGTTTTGCCAATTGGGCTTGATAACCTGGTCTGGGGTATCTTGTTGGTCCCTAACTTTTGTCTTTTCCTCTTTCCATTTTTTCTTTCTTTTCATCTTCTTCCTTGCCTTCCTCATGCTCAGGTATATCTGTCATTTGTTCTGATTGTACAAACTGAACGTTCAAGTTATTTTTGTCCCTAAATTATTGAGATTTTTAACCCCCCCCCCCCCAACCCCCTTCTTTTGTAGCTTTCTGCCTTGCTCTCCGACATAGGTCTTAACATACGTGAAGCTCATGTGTTTTCTACAACTGATGGCTACTCCCTAGACGTATTTGTTGTTGATGGATGGCAAGATGAGGTATCTCAATTTAGCCTACCAAACTAAAGGTCTTATGCTCTATTTCACATTTTACAATTTCGCATTACCAATGGCATAGGGGTGGTATTCAGATCCCATGTTGGCAAAGTAAATTTCATGTTGCACATGACATAAACTAAACTGAATTCTGCTGGCTTTTAATTTAGCCACTTCTCTGACATGTTTGACTTGACCATAAGTTGGTGTCCTTCAAGTCAGGTTGTTCACAACCTTTCAGCTGACAGACTGACATGTGCAACCGGTTCCTTTGTGATGCAATTAAGATAAAACTAATGTGTTGAAGGGTTTGGGTTTTACTCATTAAACTACCTCTACCTTCACCCTGACTAGAAACACTAATCTAAAATATAATATCACTAAAAATTTATTTTACCAAAAAAAATAAATCTTAATTTATTTTTAATATTACCACCAACATCATTTTAAAGTATTGGAAGAAAGCATTAGTCCTCTCTCAATGCACAGTTATGAATGATCATTTCATTCATAACAGATTTCTCATTAGCATTAATTTCTGACTTTTCTGTATTTTGTCTAGGATACAGAAGGTTTATATGATGCGATGAGGAAAGCAATTGCTGGAAGTGAGGTAATAATTATGGGACTCTAACTATAGCAATTTGCTTTTTGTGCTTGTGTTCTACGCTCTATTCCTCTCCCTTATTCTACTCCTTTAAAATTCTATTTTTTCCATCTAATTTGTTCCTTTAATTTTTGGCTGTAAAAATTTAAGTTCGGTAATTTTGCTCCGTGTTCTATCACTGGTCTATTCATTAACTTGGACGTTAAGGTCAAAAATTGTTGAAAATAGCATGCATTTAAGGAAACCCTGAATTACGTGCCATACTTTTAGATTGATGATCAAATGGGAAAATAACTCTGAGGATTATACAATTACGCCCATCAGGTTGCCAATTTGGAAGAGTCATAGAATTATGCCAAACATTCAGTTGTCGATTTCGGTTTGAGTGCTTTAAAAAGCTTAAAATTTAATTTGTCTGGGTTTGATTTCTATGAAGCCAATCTAGGATGAGTTCAAACTGATCAAACTATTTAGCATGGTATTGGTATTCTTTTGTATAATGCTTACCTTATGGCTTTCTGCCAAAATGCTAGCTCACGTTAGCTGGGCTTAGTGAAACAAGCTCAATGAAGTATTTGCCCAAGTTCTTGAACTTTGTAATCTAGGTATATTTATTGAATAAACATTCAATGGAGCAAATATAAGATTAGCAACCAATGTGTTTTTCTTAACTGTTATCTAGTTACCGCATATTTGAGAGAAATTCTTATCCACTAGATTCATTCTTTTGTAACTTATAAACCTTTTGTACGGTGGTATATTCTTTTCCTGTAAGGCTGACTGAAAATTCTGATGCATGTGATGTGCATGCCGATAGTTCCCCATATGCTCACTTAAGGAACAACATGCATCAAAAGAAAAAAATAGAAGGAAATTGAGTTTGAGAAATCAATCTTCAATTTTTTCACATCTATTTTTCTCATCCAGTCCTTGACATTACAACATACAAATTATGAATTAATGAAATAATTGTAACAAGAAGTTGGCATTTTGGAATATGGAATCTGTCATCACTAAATTTCCTTTTCGGCATTTGGCAGTTGATACAATCTTTAAATGTTAATTTTAAGCAGGTCTGTCATGGTGGTTGCAGCCACATTTTATTATTTTTTATCTTGCCCTGTACTTAATAAGGAAATTTCTGTTATCTTTCCCTTCCCCATGATATGATGCATGGTTACACCTAACCCGCTTGACCTACCATTTATACTTCCCACTCACCTTGGTTTCCTGGCTTATCGAATTCTAAACTATTCTTTTTAGAGTTACCAATTATGGAAATGGAGATCAATGCTGCATGGCAAGTAATCTGCTTTGCATTATTCAGGGATCATGGTCAGGTTCTTCTCGCCATAATTCAACTACAGAGAAATCTGTTGTCGCACAAATAAAGCATGAAGATTGGGAAATCAATTGGAGATTATTGAAGATAGAGGAAAAAATTGCTGTGGGATCTTGTGGAGATCTGTTAGTCCACTGCCATACGTTGAATTTTTTGAATTGCTATTGTCCCATCTTGTCCTTATGCTTACTTTTCATGTGTTCTCAATAACAAGGTATCATGGAGTATATCTTGGTCAAGATGTTGCTATTAAGGTCCTTAGGTCTGAGCATTTGAACAACTCTCTGGAGGTTGAGTTTGCACAGGAGGTTGCTATTTTAAGGTAATTAGGGTTGCAGTTTCTTGTAATTTGTATTCAACCATCAAGTGATTGCTGATTTATTGAATAGTAAATTTGTGATAATTTCTTAGGAAATTACCAAATATTTTAATGCTATTTCTCTTCAGAGTTATCTAACCAATATAGGTCAAATTGATACATATGAAAAAGTGAGCCATTTTGTCCTAGTTTCTCATTTGCATACTGCACTGGGGTCCTCTTCATCCTCTTTCAATTTGCTTTGCTTTTCTTTTTTTCACATGGGCTATATCGTTCTTATTTAGTTCTTAGCCTGTTGCACATTAGATTTTTTAGCTTTTTCCACATTTCATTGTATGGGGTGAGATGCAATTTGCCAGAGAGATATTTGTGATATGCAGTGGATCTGATATTATAACTGAGATATTATATACTACCATAAGTAGTTGTCTTATGATTTAATGTCTATGAAAATAATATGCGTGTGGTGCTGCACTGCTGCTTCTGTGCATCATTTTTCTTATTTGTGCATCATCTAATTGTAACCCTATTTACGACCAGTGGTGACCATGTAAAGTGCTGTTTGTCATTTCGTTAGCTGAAATATAGCAAGAAACTGCTTTCAGGTTAATTAATGCATACCTTTTTGGGCATCCTTGGGATGAGCCGTTAATGTGCTGATGACCAAATGTAGCTCATTGATTCATCATATTGTTTTCGTTGGTTGCTTCCAGCTTCTAACATTGTTCTCCATGGACTCAATGAAAAAGAAATAGATTAGGAATAACAAAATGTCCAAGATATGCAGTTTGAGGTACGAACACCAGAATTTAAAAAATATTTGCTGTTGTAAGTAATACAAGTCCACATACAGAAAAGCTTGCCTGTTTAATTTTAAGGTATGTAAATTCCAGCATGATATTTCAGTAATTTTCTTTCGTCTGAATGCAGACAGGTACAACATGAAAATGTTGTGCGTTTCATCGGTGCTTGCAAGAAGGCACCACATTTATGCATAGTAACAGGTACTGTACTTTCTATGAAGAGCAAGTGGCTTCTTGCTGCTGCGTCGTGCCACGTATTAACTTCTTAATTTCCTTTAATTAAATTAATTCTTTTTTTCCTGACGATTTTTAGAATCTTGTAAAATTGACGGAAGCTTAAATTTTTCTAATAGAAGTTGTTTGTTGTTATTTTAACTCCCAAACCAGCAACGCATTGCCCACCCATCCTCAAATAAAATGCTAATTATATGGAACGAGTATGCCATTTCTTTATTGAAAGCTACTTGGTTATTCTGCTGGATTTTGAATTTTAAGTAGTTTGTAATGCTCCATTAGTTATTCATGTCACTGGTGATGTTTTTAGAATACATGCCTGGTGGGAGCCTATACGACTACCTGCACAAACATCATCTTGCCTTGAAGCTCCCACAGTTGCTGAAGTTTGCTATTGATGTCTGCAAAGGAATGGAGTACCTGCACCAACAGAATGTTATCCACAGAGATTTGAAGACTGCAAATTTGCTTATGGACACTGGCAATGTGAGTTCATAAAATATCAGATTTTCTGCTCAAGACTTTATATTGCATCTTGATGTTTGATGTACCCTTCATCTATGTACTTGGATGGATGGGATTTTCAATTTTTTCTTAAATTTGGTAGAATTGGATCTCTACATTAACATGGTCTGGACATTTGACTCTCTGAGCTGCACATGGTGGTCATGTTGCCTGTCATAAAGTAATACAGTTTGGGAATTCACTATATCGAAAGAGAAAGGAGAGTCACTCCAGCACACAGTATTTTTGAGTTCACAGGGAGTCAATGTGAGATAATTTAAGTATTTCACCTTGTAAAGGCGAAGTTGATGTATTTGAAGTTATTTTACTCCTTCTAGTTATTTAGTAATAAGTTAATTTATCGAGCATCAATCAAAAGCTTCCTCTTGATGCCCTTGTACTTGGCTGGATGGTGGCATAAGAAGCATGGATGCTCTGTTATCTCTGCCAATATCTGAAATGTCCTGTACTTATCGATACAAACATGCAGTTGTTTAACTTGTGACCGGTTTCCCTTTGATGGCTTCCTTCCTCTCTAAGCTCAATAATTCCAACTTGGTGCATCAATACTTTAGCCTTAGGAATGTCAGAAGAAAGTTGATTTAATAAGACAAACTCTATGGATTATTTAGTTAATGATTCATATTCAGTTTCTTTTCACTATATTTAATGTTGTGCATATGTTAATTGGTGCTGAATTATTTCAAGGTTGTTAAAGTGGCTGATTTTGGAGTTGCTCGGTTCCAGAATAAGGGAGGGGTGATGACAGCAGAGACTGGAACATATCGGTGGATGGCACCTGAGGTAGCTCTGTTTCCATTTTTCCAAATTCTATGAAACTTCGTGGTGTTATCATTTTTCTGTTTCTTTTGGAGTAGTTAATTGTGAAACAATTTCATACTAATATTTGCATCAAGTTAAACCTCCAGACTTTTACAGCAACCTATTAAATCACAAAAATAGAGTGAAAGTGGTTATTACAAACCAGGGGGATCCTACAGTCTGAAAATAGTGACGTGGGAGAGCTTTTGGGAAGATTGACTTGGACCTAGGCCTGATGTTTGTGACACTGCAATTTGTATTCATATCTTTTTTATTTCTGGAAGAACTTTCTATCCTTGACAACCAAATGCTTTGGATATAACCGCACATTATGTCTTGAGTTAAACCTGTTTTCAATATTTAAGTAATAACTAGGAGTATAATTGCTATGGATACGAATTTAATTAATTTTTGAGATAATGATGTTAATACATGTTCTGATTTAAAAATGTTTCACGAGTAATTTTGACAATAAGTGAGTGTATAGATGCGCATGTTTTAATAATAAAATGAGACTCCAATTTGACATCCACACGTTTGCACGGTCAGAAGAACCAACTTGCTTCTTTCTTTCATCCAGAGTACTCGGTGGTGGTTGGTTGTAGACTTTTGACCTTATGTTCTAGAACTGGAGCATCAATATGATTCATTGTGTTTGCTCTCCTATTATTTCTGATTTTGGGACTTGGGTTTTGGGCACTATCATAACAAACCATTAACGTTTTATTCACCCCTCAATTCTCAGGTGATAAACCATCAACCATATGACCAAAAGGCAGATGTGTTCAGTTTTGCCATAGTTCTTTGGGAGCTTCTGACAGCCAAGGTGTTTCCCAGTATAAATGATAGAGCTTGAATTCAGACCTAAACAATCCTCTTGGTTGCCTATCCTTAGTTTTCCGTTGTTCCTTGCAGGTTCCTTATGATACCATGACTCCCCTGCAAGCTGCCCTGGGAGTGAGACAGGTTTGTCAAATACTTCCCATACTGTGTTCCATGTACCTCATAACCTCTGAGTGGGACATTATGTGACACAATCATGATTAATGCATGATGGCTGGATGCATGTCTGTCATATGTACGCTACATCAATGCATGACAGTTGCGTTAGGCTCATTGTGTATGGGGGCTCATATATGTGCTTGACACAGTGCTTGGAGTGAAGATGTAAAATGCATAATGTGAGAGTGCACATACCTCTTTGGCTCATATGTCTTCTATGTGCCAGGGTCTTCGACCAGAACTCCCCAAAAATGCACATCCCAAGCTATTAGACCTGATGCAGAAATGCTGGGAAGCCCTTCCTGACAGCCGACCTTCATTCAGCATTATCAGAGTTAAACTCAAGGAGCTCCTACAAGAAGTACAGGTATGCGCAATTGCACACAGGTGTCAAAACCGGCATATACTGATATTTTGATTCAGAGCCGCATTTATGAATAATCTGGCAATGCATTGCGGTGCACATTTTGCAGGATATTTCGGATGCACCAGATGGCAGCTGAGTATGTACGTATTTGGCTTATATTGATGCTAACTAGAGAGGGCATATTTCGTTACCTTCTCTTTGTGTGTGTGTGTGTTTTTAAATATCTTTTTGGCCCTTGATATGATTATAGAGATAAATGTCTATATTTACTTTGCATGGAGACACGGTCGGCTGCTGGAAAAGCATGCATGTCCCATATGGGCAGATAAAATTTTGGATAGGGAGCTACTAACAGCATTGCCTGTACCTGTAAAGATATTGGCCGAGTTGTGACGACCCAGATATTTACTTCATTTTTAGTTTGTTTCAGAAAATATCAGTGGTGGTTCCTCACAAAAAATATTGCGCTGCATGCATCGTTTAACCTGTAAAAAGTATAGTAGTAAGTGGGATTGAGATTTAGTGGTGGTTTGTGTAACTGTTTGGTTTGCTTGATTTATTTGACTGTACGATCAAGAAATGATCAATGGAAATTTAGGATTGCGCGCAATTTGAAAATTGTGTTTTTATTTTTTATTTTTTCGTTTTGAGCTTGACAAGATAAATATGTGCAAAGCTTCTGTCCGTGTGGGTGAAGCAGCATTGTTTATATGTATTATAACAATCTTTTGGTTGCTGAATGTTGATTAAAATGTTGATCTTTTACATTTTCATATTTAAATTGCTTTAATTTTTACCCTCGTTAAATTTCTTACTCTCTCTCATTTAATCTAAAGTTTCTAATACAATTTTAATTTTTTAAAAATTTATTTTATCATCAGTATTATTAAAAATTGTATTTTTCTAATACACCAACATTCTTCATTAATTTGTTATAGTTACAAGTTATTTTTTCTTCTGAAATTACAAAACCTTTCTTCCTGTTCTAAATATTTACATCTTTTTTTCTATTAGAAATTTAGATGGAAATTGATTATATCATGAAAAAAATTAACTAATCGTCTGTTATGGTCCATAAATTCAAGTTTTTGGTTAAAAAAATTAGAAAATAGGTTTGAATACAAATAATTGTAGTTAAATGGTCTCAAATCTTAATTTAGTACAAACAGAATATCTTTAAATTTATGAAAGATATGTATTTTATTAAAGAGTACAAAATAATTCAAAAATGAAGGTCAAGTAAATTTTAAACATATAGGGAGGGTTTTTATAATATCAAAAGAAAAAAGAATATAGTTTGTGATTTAGTTAACTAACGAAAAAGGTTGGCATAATTAACCCATAGAATTAATTTTACATGCACATAAACTATTAGTTTTATTAGTTTCAGATAAGTATATATTTAGTTCTACGATATTAAATTATCACAATATTCTTGTTTTAATGAATCGTATTTTTCTTTTTTTTTTCTCAATTCTTTCTTAATTCAATTTTTTATTTTTTTTCATATTTTTTTACATTTCAGGTCATTTTTATTATTCGTTATCTTTTTATATATTTCTAATTACTAATTAGTTTTATTTATCTAATTTTGTTATAAAGAATAAAAATTTAATAACTTAATGCTATCATTACCTTTTTTTGGTAGAAAGATTTTGAATTTAAATTAGCAAGTTTGAGCTTGAGTAACAATCCAAATTCAACAATTATCCGAATTTGAGTTGCATAAATATTTCGGAGTTCAATGTCAAGTTCGAATTTAAGTATTTCGAAAAACTCAAAATTAAAGTTCAATTTGAACTAAAAATATTTATGAGTCAAATAGAATTTGAATAAAAAAAATCCTGATTTATTAACAACACTCTTACATCAAGTTTCTTCTGACTCTTTATTTGTAAAATTATTATGAAAAAAGAAAGAAAGAGAGAGCGAAAGGGAAACTCACATTCGTAACAGCGCCTGAGAAAGAAGTTCTGGTCCAGGTGATTGATCTGGACCACCTTCTCTCCATTTGTATTTATGCTGGCTGGAGAAAAGAAAAAAGCATGTGTATCGTATTTGTTTTTCATTTTTCCTGGTTTACAGAAGGCGTACGTTTGCAATGATGCAATATTGAAAGAAGACATCTATAGATATCAAATGGCAGAACCAAATTTTGCTTGCAATCGCAATTGAAGCCTAAATCTGGGCATGTGTTTTCATCACCTGTCATGCTATCTGTTTAAATAATTATGAAAGTCACAGAAAGGCAGTGGAGCAGATGGAATCAGAGCCCAGACCAGAAGAAGTGTTTTTCCCACAGATACGAGATTCTGCTTAAGATGGCGACCCAAGAGAGAGTGGTATCCAGAGGGACAAAATAATTGTGCGCACGGAAATGGCCATAGATGCATTGAATTCAAATGCTCATGCGAGAAGAAGATGCCCTCTTCCTAACTCATTCCAACAAAGATGACAAATGACAAGATGGCCGCGAAATGAATTTTCATCACAATGGAAATTATTATGAAGTTCATTTTATTTGTATGATGTATTAATTTACTTAAATATTTGATTTATACTTATGCAAAAAAAATTGTAATTAAAGAATAAAAAGAAAACGAAAAAGATGAAGATAAAGATAAAAATGACATAAAATAACTGTCATTATTAAATAGAAAAATGTTGTGTGTGTGTGAATTTATTTACTGCGCCTAAAGTAGTTCACACATACCATATACCTACCATAGATTAAGTTGAAAGTTGTATATAACTATATATAAATTTACTAAGTAAAAAATCAAAGGGGCTCCAAACTTTTCATAACAGTGTATAGATTATTAGTCACACTATTGGAGAATGGTAAAAGTAAATATTTATACTAGCAATTGAATGACACTCATCTCTGGACTTCGATTTTGAGAGGTTAGGTATGATTTAATATTCGAGGATAAATAGTAAAAGTTCATATGTAATTGGATAAGTTTTATGACAAAAAACATAATAAAGATGTTCTCATGGGAAAATTATAGGGTATTGTTTAATGTGATAGGTTGTCGTATTTGTAAAAATAATGTGATGTGATGGTACGATAAAATATAGTATTTAGCGGCAAGAAAAAATTATTGATGTTATATTTAATAATATTCGGTGGAAGTATGGTAGAGTAAAGTAGGGAATATATAAATAAGGGTTGAATATGGAGATATGTTAGGTAAAATATTGGGTGGGCGCCAAAAAAATTTATAAAAGAATTTTCATAGAATGGTCAAATGAGCCAATATTTAGAGAGACTTGTTTCCTATACGAGTCGATGACTATCTAATTACAACCTATTACTTGTAGTCTAGACTTGATATATTCTTGAAATTTTAACAATTGCAATTCCATTTATATTTGTTTTCATTGTTGTTATCAACTTAGCAGTTAGAACTATAGAAGTAAAAGACAAAATTCATAAAAATGAAGACCATAGAGAAGTGAAAATTAAAGTGATGCGTCAAGGGAAGGATTGTATGCAATACTTAAATTAAGCCCTGCTTTCTTAAAGATTAGTATTGTTAATATGCAATCTTTCCTATGATTGCATGCTTGGTCTTAACTAATTAATTAAGTAGATAAAGGCTAAATAATGCACTACCTGTTTTTTAATAGTTCACGTTCAAAGATGACGAACAGATATTCGAACGAGTGGTCAAGAAAATTAAAAACTCAAAAGAAGCTGGAAATTGATGGACTGAGTTTTGTTTGTGTGTGTGTTATTATTTTGTCTTTTCAGTCTTTGTCATGCAAAATTTCCAAATCTCAGTAGGTGAAATATCCCAATTTCTACAAACGGACTACACATTCAGCATTGGTGTTAATTATTTTTGTAATTTTCTTAAGATCTTGCAAGTTGCCTATGCCAGTTTCCAAATGTCCCATTCATGGGAAATCATACAAGCTAGCAAGTCCAGTATGTGAGTGCGCGTTGAACTTACTTCGACGGATTATGATTTTTTTTTCTTTTCCCGGATTACAATTTTCTTAATAATTTATTTTATTATCTGAGTGTACATCTGCGCGCGCACACACATATGTATATATATGCATATATTTATTAGTACTACGTTTGTAGAATTGTTCAACGACAATGCATCGGTCAGAAGTATCTGACACAATTTTGCATATCTCACTGCCTATTGAAGGTTGAAAGAGTGGATACATCATCTATGAAATTGCCTCGAAATTATTTCTCCTTTTTTCCAATATTTCGAGGGGAAAAAAACCCTATGAAGATGTTTGGTACGATTACGCCAATGGACATATGGCGAATTAGCCCGAATTATATATAAAAAAAAATCATATGTCTTCAAATACGAGTAGGTAAACACTCTGTTGTGATAATGATGCTTGTAAATTGAAGTCTCACTCTAAAGGTTGGTCTAATTTAGCCACCGCGTTTTGGACCCACCATATCACATAATCCCCACCTACTTTTTCTTATCTTAACTATATCATGCATGCAATATCTTAATGGTCAATCTTGACTCTGCTTAATGTTATTGAGTTCGAGGGAGAGAAGAAGGTTAAGTTGCTTTGCAACAAGGTCGTATTTATTTAAATCTTTTAGGTATGTGTTTTCTAAATTTTTTTTTTTTTTCAAAAAATGTGTAAAGATGAAAAAGTGAAAGAGAAAAAAAAAATTAAAAATATAATGATTAAAACGTATGTTTTGTTTTGTGAAAAGATAAATAAAGAACTTAGGAAGAAGAACTTCCACTGAATCCAAATTTCTTCTTAGAAAGATTATTTGAAATTTTAATGACTGATAATATTTTCTCAATACAAAGAAAACAAGTATAATTGAGAATTAATGACTTTGACATCCAATGCACCTGACATGTACTCGATTTTATTTTATTAAACTTTTTACGGCTCCTCGAATATGAAAGTTTAATTCCTTAATTTTGTGCACAACATCTTCACCCGATCAAATTCATTTCTGCATGGGGCTTAAGGTGAATAGGTGCGGAAGGGTTTTTTTAAGATTATGCATGTCGTGTAGTGTGTCGAGTGATGAATTATGATGTATGTAAATATTATATCACCTGTCATATATAAATAAATTATTTTAAAACATCATAACACAGTTATAATATAAAATATTCGATATATTTGCACAATTACTTAATCTCGTAGAATGGAAAAGAACAAAGTGGAAGTAGGAGATGGGTTGTCTTGTCCACATCCACAATAAACAAAGAGCCTTCAAGAATTGGGTTGGCTAGCCACGCAAGCCAGTCGCACAAGTAAAATAAATAAAGACAGCGCAGAAGAACATGGTCCTGCGTATTCTTTGGCAGCTTGTTACTTCCTAATCTAAATAATTAATCATATAATTAAAATATGTCTACATGAGATAAATTTTTACCTTCCTATGGCATTGAACTTAATTTGCTGCCAACAATGTATTCGATATGAATTTGAAACTGAAAACAAAACAAGTGGTGAAAGTACGTACGGGAAACAAGTTTTATGCCATTTAAATTACGCACATTTCTCTTGCAGCTAGTAGCTCAATAATTGTAATTAATTCAGATTCAAGTCCGATACTTAATTAGGTAAATATCAAAGGAATTGATAGCCAGCAAGCTATTGATGCTATGCTGAAAGCGTTTTTTCATCAATTTCAGACCCATCCAAAGCTTTAAGGGGCCAATTACGAGTCTAATTAACCGTTTTAATTAATCGTTTGTCCAACTAATGAATCCATAAATTAATCTCCAATGAGATAAAAAAATTATTCTTCAACTTATTGATTCTTGAATGGAAGTTATCACTACATGGATATTTATGATGGTATATTAATATACATATATATATAAATTAATTAATAATGCATTTTTTTGTTGTTGCAATCTGAATAACTAGTACACAACACCCAAATTCAAGAGATAGGAACAAAAGTTCGAAGCAGAAATAGGACATTTTATTGCGTTGAATACTGAATATATGTCGACACATATATAAGAGGAAGATTAATTAATATGGTAATGTAATGATAAAGGACACGAAGATGCAGCCGCACATGCACTACGTTCGCTACGACGGCTACGGAACGCTACACAAAACACGAAAAACAAATGGTGGACGATTGTCTGCTTTAACTGGGTTTATTATAATACTCTTTCTCCTTCATCCTCGTCTTCCTTTCCCATGCACGCATCCATCGCTTTCAGCCGCATCCACTTTTTATTTCAGACATTCTCATTTCCTGCATCACCAATGCATTTATTTGTTAGTTGTTGTTACAACATACTAATTACCTAACTAAACAAGTTTCTACGTTCTAGCAGAGTGTTCCAATTCTCAAACTTTCTATGTATATATACAGCAGCGGTCGTGGATTAAATTAATGCATGCTTGGCTCGTGAAGTTGACATTAAATTCAGATTTTTTTAATCCACTCGTTTTCGTTTATGCATTTAAATGAGGCACTCTAAGGTAAATTAATGCATGCAACGGAAAACCATCTGCTGCAAAGTTTGTTATAAGTTACATGCATGACTCTAAAGTACATGATTGATAAAACTTACAGTACATGATTGATAAAACTTACTTGGATACAGTTTGAATTGGTTTCTCAATAGTGGTGAGGAGGAGGTGGAGAAGTGTAGTAGTAAGGGTGATGTGGCGGCGATTTGTGAACTGGTGGAGGAGGTGGAGAAGTGTAGTAGTAAGGGTGGTGAGGCGGCGACTTGTGAACTGGTGGAGGAGGTGGAGGGGACTTATATTTGTAGATTGGGGTTGGTGGAGGTGGGGATTTGTAAACATATGACTTTTTGGGAGGAGGTGGAGGAGACTTGTGGACTGGAGGTGGTGGTGGAGGTGATTTGTATACATATGGCTTCTTGGGAGGAGGTGGTGGAGACTTGTATGTACACTGGAGGTGGTAGATGTATGGCTTCTTGGGCGGAGGTGGTGGAGACTTGTATTTGTACACTGGAGGTGGTGGTGGAGGTGATTTGTAGATGTATGGCTTCTTGGGAGGAGGTGGTGGAGACTTGTGCTTGTGCATCGGAGGTGGTGGTGGTGGTGGAGGTGATTTGTAGACGTATGGCTTCTTGGGAGGAGGTGGTGGAGACTTGTGCTTGTGCACTGGAGGTGGGGGTGGTGGAGGTGATTTGTAGACGTATGGCTTCTTGGGAGGTGGTGGTGGTGGAGGTGATTTATAGATGTATGGCTTCTTGGGAGGAGGTGGCGGTGGAGGTGACTTGTAGACATATGGCTTCTTAGGAGGAGGTGGCGGTGGAGGTGACTTGTAGACGTATGGCTTCTTAGGAGGAGGTGGAGGAGACTTGTAGACGGGGGGTGGTGGGGGAGGTGACTTGTATTTGTAAACTGGGGTTGGTGGCGGTGGAGACTTGTACATTGGCGGCGGTGGTGGTGGAGACTTGTAAATGTAAGGAGGGTAAGATGGCGGAGGGTACTTCGCGGGTGGTGGAGGAGAATGGTAGTAGTAGTTTGCAGTGGTTATCGAAGGGAAGCAAAGTGCCACAATTACCACTAGAAGAGTGGCAATGAGAGAAGCCATGGGAGACCCCTTTCCTCTTGTTCCCATCTTTGGGTTTTAGCTTGTGCTTCATAGGCAACACTCACCTCCCCTTTTATAGCTACGTTTTACCATTACCAATGCATTATTAATAACGGTTAATTGTTTTTTTTTTAACAAATCAACGCAGTGATTAAAATAAAAGACCTAAGTCCTTGATCGGCTGCGAAAATATACATGGAACAGTTTGACTTTTAAGCGGGAATAATTCATAAATAAGCTAATTTGTAATTAGATGACCCCATTTCATTGTCCTTTCTGTTAAATAATTCAAGAGAGAAGAAAGGCTTCATATTGGAAGTATTTCTTTCTCATTACTATTGCGTATGTAATAATCAAACAAGAGTTAAAGAGTAGCTTTCAAAACGGGTAGGTGGACCAATTTTAGTATATAATTGCCGGTGAGGGGACCCAGGCATCATGTCTCTTCTTCTATTCTTATTTGCAGGGTTGAATAAGCTAATTTAATAACTAAAATATATAATTAATTCCTTTGTTCACTTCTTCCTTGTTTCTTTGGGCCAATTTCTCTTTAGTTTACATGAGATCTCACCTCATGGTATCACTTCAAATGGTTAGCTGAGATTTATTCAACGTGGAAGCATTAACTATCGTAATTCATAAAATGTGCCAAGGCTTCAATAACCAGTAAGGTCATGGGTTCCGTCGAAAATAAGTGCTGGGTTCTTCAACATTAACAAATCGTAATTTACAATGATTCTTGTGCAGAGGATCAATGTGAAAATTACTATGAATTGTTGATCACCACAATTTCAAGATCTTCACCTGCTGATCTGACTTTGAGGAGCAAGAAAATATCTCTACGCATCACTAGATTTTACTTCAAATGGGCTGCCCGTTTGAATATTCTCGAATGCATGTTGTTCTGTATGGCATTATTCGATTTATTTGTAACACCCCAGTATCGGAAAAATAGATTGTAGCAATATTTTGATAGCTAGATTTGGTGAAGACCAAATCAAACTTGTCTTCTCATGGAGATAAAAGAGTCAGCAGACATTTATTTATTAGTTGATTATTACTTTGTGATCGCTGATTGGTCACAACTTGGAACGAACGCGTGTACGGATTTCACACATATGTATTATATACACACACTTGAAGCTTCGTCCAATTTTCTAGATTGATGGAAGACCACGTAATTAAGAACGGTTTGGTAAATGTGTTACAGCAAAGTTGTGACCATTGACGTGAATTGATTGTAACAAAGAATTTACTCACACAAATGCAACCAATCAAATGTGTAATGTAAATTAAACGTGGGGTGAGGAAGTTTCATAAAGAAATCTTTTTTTTTTATATATACAATTTTTTAAAATAGATTAGCAACAGATTTGTGTGTCAAATACAGTGATAATAGTAATAATACAATGTTGATTAGAAGACAAGTAGAAATGACAGAAATAATCATTCATTTTAGTTGGAACGCCTTGCAAAGGAAAAAAATAATTTGATGAAGTGATAAAGGAGGATTAAGATCCAACATTAATTTTTATTGCAATATATATGAATATATGTCTAGAGCTGTAAGACATTCAAGTCTTCACCTCCTTAATGAACACCAACTTGATGGACATGGCTTTTCTCAGTTTGACAAATCCACAATTCCATAATAAACAAAAGATTAATTTCATGCAAAAGTAAAATGAAACGGCAATTTCGCCGACTCAGGTTCACCAAATTCAGAAGCCAAATTGGATTATTTAATACCACACACAGTACGACTTGTCCTGTTTAATTTGATTTCGAATGCAACAAAAAGTCCAATTATTTGAACTTTGACTAACTAAATTATTCAATAATTAAAATTGAAGCCTTGCTTTCTCTAGTCTCTTACACATATGTTATTAAATATCATCAACGTTTTGAATTATTAGGTTTGGAAATGTAATCGAATTAATTAATCTAAAGCATTTTTTTATTTATACTGAATTGATTAGAGATTATCCTCTTTTCGGCACAAAGCATAGAACATTGAGAATCTCTCCTGCTTCCCTACCTGACCAATTAAAGTTGTTAGGCAGATGTCCGAAACAAGAAAACTTTTTCTTTTAATGTATCATTTAATTCAAAGCTGAAAAGTATAAAGATAAGGGGAAATTTTGGATCTGTATGGCTCGCTATTATGACCACAAGTTTCATGGATTTAGAAAATTTTAGCTTCCCATGCAAGCCATACAAAATAGATAAAATTGAGGAGAACGTGTACGTATACAAATACTTATACCTTGTTTGAAGTTACATTTGTTTGGTCAAGAGACTATCCTATAAATTTCTGCATTGTCAAGAAAAAAGACGAATTTTTAGTTTAGGGAAATGGGTTGATTATGTTAGAGATTAAGAAAAGAGATTTGGTCATGGCATAATTTACGGATTAATTACTCAAAATATGGATGACATTAGAGAAAAAAATTAACAATTTGTCCTGCGGATAACGTGTGATTGTGGAGGTGGTTTGGTGGACGTCTACAGCTGTGAACCAATTTGATGATTTGAAGGTAGAAGTTTGGCATTCTCTTTGAACGTATTCAATTTGTCGGATAAAAGTAGAATAAATTATTTAATCTAATATAATTATATGTTCAATTTCACTTTGATTGATTAAACAGGAGTTACTGCAAAATCACAAAATTGTAGGTAAATGAGAGCCATTATTAAATAATTAAAATATTGAAAATTACTATCATTAATTGAATAATTTCTATATGAATGTTATAATGGAAAATTAAATACAATCACATTAAATACTCAATCTTATTAAACATAATTGTTGAGTATTAATTAATCCATGAAAACTGTCTAATAAGTGCACAGGGCCTTATTGTTAAGGTATTTTACATCGAAGTAATATTAATAGGTACATCTAAAATTTTTCCATCATAAATTTTTACTTATTCTGGAAATTTGTCACTAGATCGATAAAAATATGCGTTTTGAGTGGTTTTTTGGTTCAACTCAAGTAATAGATAATATATCTATACTATTATATTATTACTAAGAGTCTTGTTGGTCATTTAATAATTTTTTTAAAATGCCTTTGATACTTAATTGGCTCTAATACTCATGTAACAAATACTTCTTTATCATTTTAATTGATTTTCTCAAATAATACTCCCTCAATAAATTTTTTATATTATTTGATAATTATCTTTAATTCTAAATAAAAATAAACTAAAATATGTTGAGTTTTTTTTTCTTTCCCTATTTATCAACATTAAATTAAATTATTTCTTTTTTTATGATTAATATATGTTCTTCATTAATTTCTCATCTTTTATATTGCTCTATTTTTTTTTTCTGTATCTCTAAAACACAGTATAGTTAATTAATTTCATGTTATTATAAAACTATTAAAAATGTAATAATTTTATATTTTTATCATAATTAATAAAATTATAGAATTTTGTATAAATATGTACACATATAAGATGTCAAGTTTTACTAACACATATTAAAGATGATTATAGCACCTTTCACCTTTATTATGCATTTTTTCCTACTTTATTTGTTTTTACTCTTTTAGATCTTTTATACTTTTCTTTCTCGTTTTATCCTTCCTAACAAAAAATTGTTTTACTATAACTTTTATTTTGTTTTCATACCATATTTTTCTTTTATCTCATGTTATCATGCAAATTTCTAGTGCTTTCAAAAATTTATTTTCATCGTCAAAACGTATTGTAGTAATATAGATTTTATTATGACTAATATATAATTCTTATTAGACAATAATTATAAAATAACATGTGGTACAATATAATGTAAATATTTATATAATATAAGTAGAATATATGTCTTTACATGATAGATTGTACCTTAAATTTTACATTCGTAGACGTAAGGTGTACTTCTAGTCCTAGTTATAATAAATGTTATTATTAAAATTTGCATTGGGATAAATTTGAATTACCCAAAATTTCATTGTCTTAGCGTTTTAACTTGTTCATTAGACTAAATCAGTCATAATCATGTCTAGGTGGACAGCAATGTGCAACTAGATTTTGGTTATCCAAAACTGGATTTTACAAACTCATAAATATTTCTTTAAAAAAAAAAAAGAAAAAAAAACTGACACGTAATTTTATTTTAGTCCGAAAAAGACAAAACATGTGTGTATAACATTAGCTCTTTGAGAAGATAAGGTACGTACGTGTAATAATTGTCAAGCGTATCCGTAGAAGATGCAGAAGTTGACCATACTTCAGCACATGGAGGCATATAATAAACACTTAAAAATCGTTTTTCCCTTTTAATTTCTTCACAAAGCACACACACATGAAACTAGTCTCTCTCTTTTTTTTTTTTTTTTTCTTTTTGCAAAATTATATCACGTGGGTCTTTTATGAGCATTTTTGTTTTCTCAGTGGTAATTAAAGAGGTGAAAAGAAATTAATTGTGAAGTTCTCTCAAATCAATGAGAAACAAATGAGTTATTTTTGTAGTTTGTCGTCCTATTAAAACAACATTTCTTTTAGGCACCAAACATATGACTTATGATGAGGACAGCTCCAGAACTGCCCAATGACAGGGTGGATGGCAATTGCTTCAGAAAATCATAAACAAATCTTGAATTTAGGTTTGAACGATATTATTGAGGAGGAACAAAGGCCCAATTGTAATGACCCAGTTGTAGCCCAATATGGCCCAGATTCACGGTTTTAAGTGTGTTTACCGCTTTCAATGACCTCTTCCTTCGACTATCCGAAACTAATTGATCAAACGCAAGAAATTAACATCGGCGAAAATTTTCAAATTTCGCTCTTTTGCTTGTAATTTGACGCTAAAGCCGTAACCCAAATAAAAATCTAAAAATTAATGTAATAATCATGATAGATGTAGCAACACAATTATTTGTGATATGAAGTCCGAAAATGTCGGTGGTGATGATTAACGAGGGATACCTATCAGGTAAGGTGACAACGAGAGAAGCATAATGTTCCTATTTTAGGTTGACATAAAATCAAAATAAGGAAAACCTTGGGATTGAAATACCACCCACACACAGTGCGTGCGTGTAGCAAATTGTTCTCTGTAAGGGCATCAACATCAATCAAAGTCCATGACAAGTGTTTCCGTGTCTAATTTCACAGACATGGGTGCATTTTGGGTCCATGCTTTAGAATTGAACCAAAGGAATGTCTAGTAAGCTTGGGTTCTGTCCATCCATGCCGTCATGGTTATGGATCCGATCTTCCTATTATTTCTCTCAACTTGGATCAGTTGATCAATCAAACAAGTTCAGTTTGTTCACGTTTCCAGGTTTGTCTTATTAGTAGAACAAAGAACTTAACAAACATAAAATAATCTTCCAAGGGTTCCTTAATTGGATTGAGTGTAGTGTCACGTGCACAATCATTTACAGAAATGTATCTTTATCATATATTTTAATTGTGTCACTGTAGACAAAAATTTTGTAATTAAATTTCTGTTAATAAAAAATTTGTACATGTATAATTATAATTTGAATCAAATTTATATTTGTGAGTTCTATTTCCTATTTTAGTACTCTAATTTTCCTTTCAACTTAAAAGACTTGAATTTTTTTCAATTTATTGAAACATTTGTATATTTGATCTTTCTTAAAGTTCTTTGACCATTCGGGAAACGTTAATTTTTTGGTTTGACACCACGATTCCGAATCGAACGCCAAGATTTAAAAAACTTATTAAAAAACACGCACTTAGAATGTCATAAGAACGATTTGAATGTTGTTTATAGAACGCTATTGAAATTGAAAGAATTTCTGAGCTTTAATTTTCTTTTATATTGGTTGGAGTTTTAAATAATATTAATTTACTAGTTTAATACCTTAACTATGGATCAAAAGTTAGAATTTGGTGGGCTTCCATAAAGAACACCTTGAATGCTGTATGAACAATTTTGAACTTGTTGAGAGAGTGTGAACTTCTTTTAAAACTGCTTCTTGCTTGATGTATACCTTGATAATTTTTGTGGTGTAAACGCCACCTTTATTTGTAAAGGTGTAGAAAGTCTTACTGTCATAAATGTTTAAGAATGTAGCAGATTGATTAAAAATATTTAATTTGATATCATTTCTTTTAATAGAATGTTTATGAGTTAATTGACAAATCAATAATATCTTCTTTGCAAATTTACAGAATTTGACACATGATATAATTTGATTGGCTAGGCTTGACACTTACTACCATTTAATTAGACAACCACATTTTTAATAAAATATCAATTGATTTATTACTGAAATTCAGGAATCATGTTTGATTAAATTTTTAGAATAAAATTTCTTACTTTAATTGATATGTACTACAATAAAATGCCACATGATAGCATTTAACTGGACAAAAATTTTACTTACCTACAAATATCCTCTCGAGACTCATTCACAAAGAATTTAATTTCAGAGTGAATAAGTCTTGAAAGCTCCATTTTTTTTCTAATTTTTTTTATTTTTTTCCTTGATTTTTTTTTTAAAATTCATCCCCCTTTTTTTTTTTTTTTTTGTGTGTGTTTGCTCTTTGTCTGCACCCATCTCATTTTCTTACAAGCCCAAAATATCATAGCGATAGGCCTACACACCAAGCCCAATGTATAATCTGGACCAACAATTTACGAGAAGATTTCCTGCGCGCACCTCATCTCTTACACTTCTTGGCACGGATTTCAAATTAATTGAAGATAGTTCCAATCACAATCTTCCCTCTTTATGCAATATTTCTTTGATCTCAATATCTCCAGCATTAGGAAAGGAGTCAATTTTTGCAGCAAGAAAACCATGCCGACGGTGTATTCTTAATTCTCTTGACACGATTATCTTCCAATCTTCCATGTTTGGTTTGTTGGTTTTAAAGAATGGGCTATTGGGCCCAAATCCGTCTCAACTGCCATTACTTCTTCTTCTTCTTTTTTTAACAATCCAAAAAAAAATGATTTTTTTTTCTAAAAACACAAAATGAAATAGTTTTTTTTCTTTTTTTAATCACAACACAAACAAATAATTTTAATTAATTATTTCTTTTTTATTCACAACACAAAATAAAATAATTTTAATTAAGTATTTCTTTTTTTATTCACAACACAAAATAAAATAATTTTAATTAATTATTTCTTTTTTATTCACAACACAAAATAAAATAATTTTAATTAATTATTTCTTTTTTATTCACAACACAAAATAAAATAATTTAATTAATTATTGCTTTTCTTAAGTGGGCCCCCGGGCTTGAATTTTGGAGTTTGGCCTTCAATCTCAAGACTTATTTCTTGAGCCTTTAAGCTTATGCCCATGAGCTTGGGCGTCTTGAAGTTTAGGCATTTGAGCTTATGGGTCTTGGACTTATAGGTTTCGGTTTAAACTTATGCACTTAAATTTTGAATTCATAAATTTAGATTTGGACCCGTATATTTGGTTTTTGAACTCATGAATTTGGGTTTGAACTAACACACTTGAGTTTTGAACTCACGAACTTGGGTTTGGACCTATGCATTTGAACTTTGAATTCATGGCCTTCGATTTGAATCCATGCATTTAGCCTTTGAACTTATAAATTTGGGTTTAGAGTTTTGAACTCACGAACTTGGGTTTGAAACTATGCATTTGAACTTTGAATTCATGGCCTTGGATTTGAATTCATGCATTTAGGCTTTGAACTTATAAATTTGGGTTTAAACCCATGCATTTGGGCTCTGGATTCATGGTCTTGGATTTGGACCTATACACTTGGGTTTTGAACTCATGAACTTAGGTTTGAATCTATGCGTTTAGACTTTGAACTCATGCACTTAGGGTTTGAACTTATAGATTTAGGTTTGGACCCATGCGTTTGGACTTGGGATTCATAGACTTAGATTTAGACCCATGCGTTTGGACTTGGGGTTCATAGACTTAGATTTGGACCCATGCACAAAAGCTTTGAACCCTTAGACTTAGGCCTAAACCTATGCGTTTGGACTTTGAATTCATGAACTTAGGTTTGAACCCTTGCACACATATTTCTACTTACACATGTTTTTAACATCTCTTCAACTTGAGTGAGTCTAATATAGCCTTTTCTTCTGTGTAGCAAACTAAGGCATAGTATATTTTAAGGGTCATTATCTGGTTAAGAGCACTTGTCATCCTTAATGATAAGAACCATCACGTGGAGCGAGGCACTTATTTGACTGTGCATGTCTCTTTGATTGGTCACCTTACAATTCCTTGGCCTAAGTTGATTGTTCCCTACCACGTCAATAAATGGTCCTATCTTATTTCCCTTAGTAAGTTTTCCAAGGGGTGGACTTTGCAATCAAGCCATCACGAGTCTTCGAGTGAAGCTATTCCATTGTCAACATTTAGTCGTCGCATTGTTGACGGGAAGGTTAAATGGGAGAGCCACCTTGATTTAACTGGCAAATGTTAGTACGTCTTGGGTTGTTGGGAATGGACTAAAGATGCTCTCAATAGGTGTAAGCTTAAGTTGGACGCTACCGGAGTCTTTGATGCTATTTACACCTCAATCTTTACTTATGACCAAAACGCAGACATTATGAAGGCGTTGTATAAGGCCTGGTGTCCTTTGAAAAACACACTATTGACTTTACTTAAAGATGTCTATCTCTCTTTATGATATGCGCACTATAACAAGATTTCTCGTTAGAAAGAAATTTTATGACGAGGCCGTCCCAAGTGCCCAAGAACTTATTGGAGTTGATGAGGCTGGTGCCAAATTTGTTCCCCACTCATGTAAGTATTTGTTCCATGGTTTTTTAAAATTTTTTGGTGGAGTCCCTACAAGCTAATTTTAAGAAGTGTTGATTGCCTAATGGATAAAATTTTAGGGCAAAAAGGCCATGAGATACTATGCACTTCCTGCCCATAAGGAAAAGAATGTGACTTGTTCCAAGTTGATTTCTAACCTATCTAGGGATACTGAATCACACGAACCATGATCTGCATCAGAGAAGGCTTAATTTGCTAATCTGAACATTAGTGGAAGTGTTAGGGATGAGGCGTATCTAATAGCATTTTTATCATGCTGGCTTTGTACCTTTGTTTTCCCATCTGAAGATGTTAGATTCATATGACCCAGCACATTTAAAATGGCTAACATTATGGCTAATAGGTAAAATGTGAGTCTTGTAATTCCAGTTTTAGCATCTATTTACCAAGGCCTCAATAGAATTACTAATTCTTGCTGCTCATCTTATAAGCTTACAACATTTGCGGTCCATTATGTTCATGGGTAGATATCACACTATTTCAAGACCCATTTCTAAGTTTTTAAGGGTATCCCAAACCTTAAGTTGGTAGTATACTTTGGCGTAAGCGATGACCCAAGAGACTTTAAGCGAGATCATTTTATGGCTATTTGCTTGAGTTACCTAACCTTGAGGCGAGGTGACTACTTTGATGTTGAACCTAAGAGTCCTTATTGATTTAGTCATCAATTTGGCTATTGTCAGAAGGTACCTAGGTTGCTTGATCATGGCATCAAGAGGTGCTCCTTAGACGGTGGCTTACACTACTAGTGTTTATGCCTTTTATCTCAATCCAAGGCTGCGCTTTCCTCATAACCTAATCTTTGTAAGGAGATTTTTCTTGCTAGCTTACAAGAAATGGTGATTTGTTGCTCACGACAATTTCTTAGAGGAATACATTGCTCGTCTCTTTGATTCGTCACACAGCGAGGCTTTACTTAGGGATAGAGGGGTTGGCCCATCTACTGGTAGTACTCCTCATCTACCTCCTGCACCTATTACAATAGCTGACCCTCTTAGTGCATCAAAGAGGAAAAATACCATCGATATTTTAGAAAATGGTGGTAATAGCACTACAGATTATCATTAGAAGAAGACCAAAAGGAACTCTGACTCTTAACATCCGTAAAATGGGGGCTCAAGCCGCAGACAATCCACAGAGGAGTATGCCAAAGAGGTACCCTATTGGTTTGATCATCTACATTTCCTTTATCATAATGCTCTTTTTAAGCATCCCTTTCTTCTTCTTTTTTTTCTTTCTTATTAGCTGGTGAAGTATGTATTTGGGAGTGATGTCAATGAAGGTTTGCAAGAGTTAGCTTGCGAGCCCAGTCCACCATTAGATTATGCTGACAACAAGGATGCCTCAACTCTAAAAGTGGCCACTGTGGTTCCTTATTTTGTGACAATCTCCATATTTGAGGCTGATAAGTTTCTCCATGATTACTAATAGAAATGCCTCCAGAAGCTATAGGCCAGCCTTTGCGAAAGGATTGGAAAGACCTCAGCATAATCCCTCTTTTCCGTTAGAAACAATGTCTCATTGGTTCTTTAGTCGCTAAAAGGCTTAGGTCAGTTTGACATTTATCACTTGGATGCCTTAATAGGAGCCCTATTTGCCAAAGCCACATCTTACGATGATGCGAGATCCTAAGCATCAGAAAGACCCACTAAGGAAGTTCTCGTTCAATGGTTTGGTGAAGTGAAGGATCGTTTATGAAAGGCCCAGGTCGGCAAAAGCAAAGGGGTTGAGCAGATTGAGCGAGTGAAGGTAGAGTTGAAAACTATTGAAGTGCAGCTTATCACTTTGAAGGAGAAGCAGAAGGAACTTTCAAGTCCTTAGAGCTACGAATCCAAACTCTCCAAAATGCCTCAGTTGAAGTTGGAGAGGCGGAGGAAGAAATTAATGCTATAATCAACACTTCTCCATTGGATAGTGAGGTGGCCAAAACTTTGAAGTCCTCGAAGTCTCTCATTGAGGCTGCTAAGAAGGAATTGAGGGATTTGAAGCTATTTTACTAGATTTGTTTATCCTTCATCTTTTGTACTTAAAACATTATAATCATTTACTTATGAGTAAAACGTTTCTTTCATTTGCTGTCAATGGACCGCCTTTCATTTACAATTTGTCAAAGTACATCCTTCTATCATTTCATGACTGAACTTGAAAGAATTTTCAAATTACCTACGTACCTCGTACGGTCTCAAGTCATAACGTAATTCAAACAATTGAAATTGTTAAAGGATTTAGCCATTCACAGCTTATACTTTTGTGGATTAGGAGTAACATATAGTTTAAACTTATGTGTCAAAGAGGGTTTAATTTAATGACTAATGATAGTTTAAACTCATGTCGAGAAGTGTGATGATTTCAAATGTAATTAGACAATTTATACTTGTATCAAGAAGGTGTTTTTTTCTTTTGCTTTTTTTTGTTTTTTATTTCTTTTTTTATAAATAATATCTTTTCAGGAATTTTCCATTGATGGGATTAATTCAGAGCCTGTCTTCAGTCACTAACTTATATGTGCCGTTGGTATATACTTCTCTGACCACGTATGGTCCATCTCACTTTAATATAAATTTGTTTCTAGTAAGATGAGTGATGATGATAGGCCTTCTCACAACAAGCACTAAGTTATCGATTTGAAAAAAAAAAAAAAAAAGAAAGTGTATCCTTTTATTCAAAGCTTTGGACAACAAAGCTTAGTAACACTCCAACTTTTATTGCACCTCTAGCCTTGTCTCATTAAGGGCTTTCAATTCTTGGAGGTGCAATCGGGCATTATCTTCCTCTATATGTCGGGCTCAAAGATGGGATTTGTTACTCAAAGAGGACAACAACCTCAATGCTATAAACCAAAGCATATGGAGTTTCTTGCGTGGGAGTTTTGTAAATGGTTCGATATGCCCATAAAGTTTCTCAAATCATTTCATGCTAATTTCTCTTAGATTTGGAAACTACCTTCTTCAGCAGATTGCAGAGTGTTTTGTTGAATTCTTCAGCTAGGTGATTGGTAGGAGCATAGTACGTTAAGGACTTCTTTTATTTGAAGCTAAACTTTTGGCGGACCTTGTCGATCAGACTATTAGAGAATGACTTCCCATTATCTATGATTATGTACCTAGGGACCCCATAATGGTAAATGATGTTGAGGTAGATGAAATTAGCCACATTCTTCTTCTTAACTTCTTTGAAGGGAACTGTCTCGGCCCACCTAGAAAATAATTAGTGCTTGCTCGAATATAAAGGTGTCTGGTAGAGGATTTTGTCATTGGTCCAACTACATTCACGCCCCAAGTATTAAAAAGCCATGATGCAATATTAAAGTGCAATGGTTAGGGTGGTTGATGGATGAAGTTAGCATGGAATTGACACGTCTAGCATTTTTAGGCGAACTCTATGCAATCTTTAACTATATCTTGTCAGTAGTATCCTATTCTTTTTATGCAAAAATGGGGTTGGCCTAGACTGATAAGTAACACAAACTCTTGAATGAGCTTCTTCCATAGCTTGAGCTACTTCATTACTACTTAGGCAACGTAGGAGGACTTCATCCAACTCCATCAAAATACGTCTTCCATGGAGGGACAACTTTAACTAGGAAGATATCTTTATTTGGGAGGTCGTTTGATAGGTCCCATTTGACAGGGTTGGATGATTAGCTAGGAAATCAACTAAGATTTGTCCTTTCATAGCCCTTTGAGGGACATAGACTACTTTAAATTATTACAATTGGAGATACCACCTTACAAGTCAGTTGGAAAGAATTGGCCTTATCATGACATATTTCAATGAATTTGCTTTTGATACAAGTGAATTGTGTGTGCTTGGAAATAATACTTTAACTTTTATATGGCAAAGATTAGTGCCAAGCACATCTTCTCAATTGGCGAGTCTTTCAACTCGTTTGGTGTCATCATCCTACTTAAGTAGTACAAGACATTTTCTTTTTTATTTTCATTTTCCTGAGCTAACAGAGCTCTAGTTGAAGATTCTTGTGCAGCGATGTACAAAGTAAGAGGGCATCGAAGCACAAGTGCGGCCAACACTAGGGGCTTCATTAAGTATGACTTTATACTTTTGAATGTCTTTTTGCAAGATTTGCCCCACTCAAAGGAGACACCTTTCTTCATAAGTCGACTAAACAGTTGACACCGCTCAACCAAGTTTGAGATGAATCGTCTTATGTATGCCAGTTTTCCCTGAAGACTTTTAAGTTCTTGAATATTTCAAAGCTCGAGCATTTTCCAGATTGCATCAATCTTTACTTGATCAATCTGTATACCTTGGTGGCGAATAATGAACCCCAAAAACTTTTCAGATGCAACCTTAAATGCAGACTTCATGAGTTCACTTTCAACTGGTATCTTCGCAAACGTTCAAAGGCCTTCCACAAATCGCCTAAGTGGTCTTCTTTCTTTCTCGACTTGACCACCAAGTCATCAACATAACCCTAAACGGTCTTATGGAGAATGTCATAAAAAATCTTATGCATGGCCTGTTGGTATGTAGCCTTAACATTCTTTAAACTGAAAGGCATCACTTTAAAATAATATGTGCCTTTAGGAGCGTAGAAGGCAATTAACTCCTCATTTTCGAGCACCATACATATTTGATTGTATCTTGGAGACCTGTCCATGAATGACAGCGCCTTATGCCCAATAGTGGCGTCAATCATCAACTTGGTTATTGGCAATTGAAAGTCATCTTTAGGGCAGGCCTCATTTAGATCCCTAAAGTCAATTCAAGCTTGAATTTGATTGTTCTTCTTTCTCATCGGGACTATACTAGATATCTAAGTTGGGTACTTGACCTCTTAGATGAAACCGAACTCAATGAGTTTATTGATTTTGACTTCGATTAGGGGAAGCAATTTAGGCTTAAATTGGCATTGTACTTGTTTAACCAATCAGACCCCCTTTCTTATCGCCGGCAGTGTACTGCTACTTTTGGATCCTGCTCAAGCATCTCTTTATACATTTAAGTAAAGACATTTTTGAATTCTTTCAACAAGTTGATATATGCTTGAACTTCTCCTTGAGTTAGTAAAGTACTAACATAGGTTGGTTGTGGGTTATTTTCATCGCCTAAGTTAACTTCTGTCAACTTATCCACGGTGTCCTTAACCCCTTCTTCAAACTGGGAAGGGGCAATTTCAGCATCCTCCTCAACTGAGTCTCTTTTACTTAGTGTAATATGATAGGATGGCGCAATGCTCTCTCTATCATCTTCCTTATCGCCCACTTCAACATTTGTGTGGATGATAGTTTGCATCTTTGCCTTTAAGACCTTATCATATGTGATGATTAAGTCTATATGGCATTTCATTCTTGATGGAATTTGCCTTTAAGACCTTATCATATGTGATGATTAAGTCTATATGGCATTTTATTCTTGATGGAATCTGACTTTGGAGCTTCTGGCCCATTGTCTTATTTTGTTTAGGGCTTAATATTTTGAGCACTCCCTTTCCACCTAGGCCATACCCCTAGTGTGCAGTTGAGCCAAGTCTATCGAAGACATACACCCGTGCGGACTTCCTTTGGTTTGTCGAAGAGTGGTTGTCTTCAGTGATATAATTTATTGTTGCCTTATTAATGGCAATACGGAGTGGGCCCTACTCTATGTATCCAAGACTGACTTGCAGGCTTTTGTTCATGGATTGCTAAGGCAGCTTCCCTAATGGTAATGACTCCTGTGGGTTATATCCCACTTTGGTGAGAAGCTTATATGCCTTAGGGCCAAAACATTTAGACGTTCTCAACTCTTGTGCCTCGGCATGCTCTCCCTTGACTTCTTCTAGCGGTTGAGAAGGCGAACCCTTTTAATTCAGTTGAGTAAGAGAGAGGACCAAACCCTTCAAGGTACCATTCTCCATAGGTTCTTTACTTGGCCCATGTCTGGAGAAAGATGGGTCACTTAGGTTGGTGCTTCACTATCTTTATTCTCATTCTTAGAAGGGCCTCCTTTGTGGCGCCAATTACATTTAGAAAGTATTTGGCATTTGCAAAATGTGACTCAACCTCAGTAAAGGGTTTGTTGTCACCAAACATTTTTTTCATTGTGTTGTTTTAGGTATATTTGAAGTATTGGTGCCAAGTGGAGAAAACCACACCATTTTCATAGAGCCATAGGTGGCCTAAGAGCACATTGTAGGAAGTGTGGGCATTTATCATATGAAACAAAGCTTTCGATTCCATATTATCTATCACTAGCTTTATTCCGATAGTGCCTATGCCTCATTGTCCCCTTGGTTAAATTCCTAAATTATTAATCGACTATTTGAAAGTTCATCCACGGGGATTACCAATTCTTTAACTATTCAGAAGGGTAAGATGTTTACAGTTGAGTCCCTTATCAATTAGGATTCGATTAATTCTTTGTTCGTGAATGTAGTTGAAGACAAATAAAGGCCTGTTATGTGGTTGATAACCCAGCATCAGATCTTTATCAGAGAAGGTGATTATAGTGATACAATCCTCAATAGGCATCTGGCATTTCTTTGGAAGTTGCCAACTTAAAAGGAGAACCTTCTGGTCGACTACCCCCTTGGCTTGATCACTAAGGGTGATAGGATTGGCATTTGTTTTATCATCCTCTAGAGTAATTTTTCCTTGTTAGACTAACTCCATGACTTTGTCCTTTAAGATAAAATAATCATGGATTGGATGTCCAACTAAACGATGATATTTGTAGTACTTGGGGTCATTGACCTTCCCAACTTCAGTGGGTTGCTTTATTTCAAGCAACTCGATGAGGTTTGCTTTAAGTAAGTCATTGAATCTACCCAAAACATCAGAGTCAAGGAATAGGTATAATTTGACATACATCTCTTTTAAAATCAACTTTTTTAGCTTTGGTGGAGGAGCCTCATTCTTGTCAATCGGTTTTTCCTTTGTGGGTAGCTTGATAGGCTTTACCTTTACAACAATTGCCTTAACTGCTTGGACTTGTTATTTAGGGTTTTAGTGGCAAGTTTGCTGATGGAGGGCTTACCTTTTTTTTGCTTATCTTTAAATCTTTGGGAGTCTTACACAGGTAAACCATAAATTCCGCAGGTCGCCATGCTCTGCTCCATATCATGGGCACAAGTAGTTAACTTTTCAAAAGTTCAAGGTTGAATTCCTTGTAAGATGTATTTCATTCCCTAATGCATCCCTTGAATGCACATTTCAATGCTAGAAACCTTGGATAGCCTATCCTTGCAGTTTAAACTTTTGTTTCTCTAATGATTGATGTATTTGATGATTGGCTCATTCTTCCATTGGCAAGTGTTAATGAATTCAATCATGCTAACTGTTCGCCTAGTGTTATAAAAGTGGTTGAGAAACTCTTGCTTCAATTGGTCCTAGCTATCAATGAACCCGGTTCCAATTGGTACATGTTTAGCAAGACCCTCAATGAATTTAGTCAAAGTTGCAATTTGATCCTCTAAGATTGAAGTGTCAATTAACACGACTGGAGTAGTAGTAGCATTGGGCGAAGTGATTAAGCGAGGACTAAAGGCATTAAACCATTCTTGTTGTCTTCCCTTTCTTGCCTGTATAGAGCAGTTTGTTAACGACTTTGAGGATGGAGGTTGGCTCAAAGTTAGTCAATTGTCTAGTTAAGCCCCTTGTGATAATGCCTCTTCTAGTAACGACCCCTGAGGCATTGGAAGCAGCAGATTTGGATGACTTAGTTTTTCCTCTAGTCATTTGAGATTTCTTTGGTCTTGACAAAAGAAGAGATAAAAGGTAGAGATGGTCCCATTAGGCGTGCTAGAAACTTGTAAGCAAAAATTTTACAGTTGAATTTCTATTAATAAGAAATTTGTATAAGTGCAATTACAATTTGAATCAAATGATTTTTGTGGGTTTTATTCTCTATCTTGATTCTCTGATTTTTCTTTCAATTTGCAAGAATATTCAAGTCTTTTAAATTGAAAAACTTGAATATTTTTGCAATTGTTGAGCATTTGTGGATTTGATCTTCTTTAAAGTTCTCTGAGTTTTTGGATAATGTTAATTTTTTGGTTTGACACCACGATTACAAATCAAACGCTAAGATTTTATGAACTCGTTGAAGAATACTTTGAATGTCGTAAGAATGATTTGGATGTTACTTGAAGAACGCAGTTGGAACTGAAGGAGTTTCTGCGCTTTGATTTTTTTTTTATGTTAGTTGGAGCTTTAAATAACGTTAATCTACTACTTTAACACTTTAACTATAGATCAAACGCTATAATTTGGTGAGCCTCCGTAAAGAACGCTTTAAATGTTGTATGAATGGTTTTGAACTTATAGAGAGAGTCTAAACTTCTTCCAAAACTACTTTTTACTTGATTTATGCCTTGATGATTTTTGTGGTGTAGAGGCACATCTATTTATAGAGGTGGAGAAGGTCTTATTGCCATAAATGCTCGATGATGTGGCAACATTTGATTGGTTGAAAATATTTAATTTGACATAATTTACTTTAATTAAATGATTATGAATTAATTGTCAAATCAACAATATCTTTATATCAAATTTATAAGATTTGATATATGGCATGATTTGATTGACTAGCTTTAACACTTGTCACCATTTATTGGACAATCACATTTGTAATAAAATATCAATTGATTTATTACTTAAATTCAAGAATCGTGTTTGATTAAATTCCTAGCATAAAATTTATCACTCTAATTGATATTTACTACAATAAAATACCATACCACGTGCTCCTCTAAAGACTGAAAATTCAGCAACATCATTGTTACACAACTTGGCAATTCGGGGGTGACATGAGATTATACACTGTTGAATGTTTTGCATGATGGCACTTATTGATATATGATGAAATATAATTGATTAGTTTTTTATAAAATGTCCAGACATATCATCACATAATGTATTCAATGTAAGTGCACCAATTACACAATCTCGTCCATCTTAATTGGGGGATTTGCATTAATCCTCCATGTAAAATGCATTTAGTGTCGTCATTTTTTGCGTCAGAAGTACACGCGCCATGTTTTAAGGTTCATTTCTAACTTTTATCTTGCATTTCCAGGCAAACCATTATAATTTGATCCTCTCTTTCACTCAAAGGGATGATTATCTTAATCAATCTGACCTAATTTACATCTAACTCTGTCAAAAAGTTGCGTGCATTGAATATTAATTGCCTGTAATAAAGCGCGCACACACATTTCCGGCATTATTTCCACGCCAAGAATATGGCAATTGTCACATCATATTCCGAAGCCACAAAACCCCTTAAAACGCGGGCATATGATGTCCCACATGAATGCAAGTCTGCTCCAGTTCGTTGAATCATATCAAAGCCCCATTAGGGCTTCAAAATTTGGCTTCTTCCCCCACAAAGTTAGCCCTTGTATTTTTTATCCGTATATTCCCTGCTTTTTATTTATTTATATATTAAGTTTTTCATCATATTTTTTGTCTGGTTTTATTTTAATTAATCATGTCAACTATTTTCATAATGTTCACAGCCCCCACTTCACAATGATTGCTGAAGCACAAACCAGAAGGCGGCTTTCAAATGGGAGATCCTTACATAATGACATGTATGATTGCAATGTGTTATCATTGCTACTAATTTCCTACTATATATATGTCATCTTGTAAATTTTTTTCAGCCAAAGTGTCACCATTGTGTTTCATAAACAGTTGTAAGATAAATAGTCGAATATTATTTTAAGACAATTATCACATGAAAATAAAAAATATATATTTTTAGCATCATTCGGGTCAGTTTTCGTTTTCCCTTTCTGAATGTTTTGTTGCGTCTGAAAAAAGAGTAAATTACTGCAAAGTATAAGCTTCAGTTTCAAAGCGCACTCCAGTTTCAATTTGAAAAGAGTCAGCCGTGCGAGGCTGTGATGCTTTGAAAATTTCTGCTTCTCATTAAATTTAATTAAATTTGATCAATCATGTAAGTTATGTTTGGATCTCAAGTTTTAACTTCAAAATATCATCTTAAATTTGTTACTACTAAATATACAATTCGAAAATATTATTCATATAAATTTAAATTTAAATTTTCCTTTCTCACGTATATAACTAACAATTATTTTTTAATCATTACACTTATTCTCAATCAAATATATACCTATATATATACATGCATATACCCACATTTCTTTTTAATTATACTGTAAAATATAATCATTGTCTTCATAAACTATCACATTATTCGATCATTATTATATATTTTATACATTATATTCAAATAAATTATATTATTCATCCTATTAAAACATTCATTCCAAACATATTACTCATTTTAACACAATTAATACTTAAACATTATATCCAACAAAAACTCTCCTTCCAAACATGGGCATGAGCGATGACATAAATTCAATTAAAAATTGAAATTATTTATGTGATTGAAGGAGTTGGGTGACCTTCCCCTGGTCCAAGTAGGTCCCATCTGACTTATGTTGTTTGGTCACCCACCAAATCCCAGAGTGGTTTTAAGCTCTCTCTCCAACAAAATTCTGCTACTCCCACATTAACTGCTCAAAAGATAAGGAAGATTTACGTTAACAATTATAATTACAGTGACTTGCAATAAAAAATTCTCAAGTTTGGGGACTACTCGGGATTTTGATTCCCATTACTGTTTCCATCTCAACTGGGCTACGTTTGGACCCAAATTTGAATCAATCTAAATCATTTCTTCTAAATATTGTTATATATCAAAATATTACTTTTTCTTTTATCTTTTTGTTGTATTCTTACACTATCTTTAAGTTTGGGATGCCAAAGTTTACTCTTTCAAAATTTGGAACCAAACATAGCCTTATTTGAGACAAGGAATATTTTTAGAAAACCAACGTCCTCCTACCTATCTTATACATGAGGAAGGGGCACAAAAGAATTCTTCATATTAATTGCAGTGCCAGTAGAAATATTACGATCTTTGGGAAATGTGACACATCGTAAACTTTGTTGAATTAATTAATGATGTTTTTAGTATTTTAATGGATGCAATCTTGTAGCAAAGTGTGGAAGGGTGAGAATATATCGAGAAAACTAACACTGGATGCGTAAGGAACAGAACCTTCCATTGGCATATTCCTCCAATATTATACTCTAAAACTAGAAAATATCGAATTTCATTGACATTGCTGTTTTTGAGTTTGATTTATCGAATTGAATTGAATATAAAAATTTATTTTAGTTTTTCATTCATCATATTCATGCTTATCTTTCTCTTAAATTTTAGTATAAAATTATATATTGATGAATTAAATTTTTTAATTCCCACATTCAATTTACTTTAGTCTTTATTTTATGTTCACTAAATATAAATATTTTATTATATAATAAATGTTCGTGTCTAAAAAATCTAAATTAAAACAATAAACTATTAAAATAAAAACATAAAAATATTAATTTATAAATTTAAATAAAAAATTTAAGACTTTGAATTTTTTTAATTTTTAGAACAGTATTCGATTTACAAAAATACTAAACCGGAAATACCAAAAAATTTGATCAATTGTCGAATCCATCGGAAAATTACGCGAAGGAACAGGGAACAAAATGTAAAGGCAAGCGTTACTCGCGGTAATTGCTCGCGTGGGATCACTCAGAGCCACATAAGTACAAGGGAGCTCAGGAAATCGCCACGTCATGAAGAAAGTAGTAAGGGTGTTTTGGGGAATTCAGAACTCCTTCCGGTCCCCTTGGCCCAGCTTTTGTCCCCCCTTGTCCGGAAATTGTCTCTTCCCGACCACCTTCGTCCTACTGGTCCAGTCAATTGTCTGGACTCCAAATTTTAGGTCCAGCGTTCTATATTATTATTATTTAATTTTATTTATTTAAAAATCTCGTTGAAAGTATTTTATTTATTTAATTTCAAGTTTTTTTAACCGAAAAAGAAAACTCTCATAATTTGACAATAATAAAAGAAATATTTCATTAATGTTCAACCGTGATGGTTGATTGATTTATCAGCTTTTGTCTTCGGCCGTCAATTTTTTTAGTAAGATTAATTAATACAATACGATCTCAAAATATATGTGAAACTACTTGTAATTTTGAAATTTATAATCAAATGATATATTACATTTTAAATCTCAAACTATGTGGCAGAACAATAATTTGATTACTAAAATCATGTAAAATATGTAAATTTTTATTTGGTTTTTTAATTAAGAGCAAATCAATCAAAACCTAATAAATCGTGCAAGTATTTCATCAAAGTTCTTTTTTGTCCATTTTAATTATTAGCAAACTTGTCTTGTCAAAAAAAAAATAATAATAAAATAAAAAAGAATGAATAAAATGTGTTTAGCCCGGCACAGAGTAAGCGCTGGTGCAACTGCCCACATTGCATCACAGCTCAATGAGCTAGTCTTTCTGTGTTTTCAGGCAACGTTTTGGAAGTGCTGCCGCTGCTGCTTTTTCCTCATCTTTGACTCCGTACTCTCTCCTCTTACTCATTACCTTGTCGTATCTTAATTCCTCTCTCCACCGCAACACCAACATTTTCGTTTCATTTGTTGCTTCTCTCCGGCTGTTTGCATTTTTCTCCGTCGCGTGAACCGGTTGAAACGCCGGGAGCCACCCGTTTCCGCCGCCGGAAACGGATTTTACCCATCAGTGGATTCAGTCAAACCGAGTCCATTGGAAGAACGGAGGACTCCTTTTTGACTTCGGAGTGTTAGCGGCACAACGGGAGTGTAGACTTCAGGGCCAATATTTTTTCCCGCTACGTTTTTCGGATCTGAGAAAGAGAAAAAGCGTGGGTTTTGTAGTTGGATCTTTGAAACTTTTTTTGGTAATTTGAACGGGAAGAGGGGGAATTGGGTGGTGGTTTGATGGTAGGCTTGGGCGGCAGGGGAGCCGGTGGAGTGGTGGCATGATAATGAGTGGAGTTGGATGGTGGCGGCGGCGGTGTTGGTGTGGAGGTGAGAGCTTCACATGGAATGGCAGATCTTATTAGCTACGGTAATGCCGACCGCGACATCGAGCAGGTATCTTTTCTCTTTGATTTGTCTTTGTAGGTGTAATTAATATATGTAAAAGTTGTGAATGTTGAGGTGGTTTGTGTTTTTCCCTGCTTTCTCTTTGGTGATGAAAGTCGATAATTTTTTGGGGGTTTCTACTCAGGAGATTGTTAGGCGTATTTTTTCCTTTTTGCTATTTTGTTATTGGAAAATTTAGCCCCAAGCGTGCACGTGCTTTCTTGATTGCTTAATGTTAATAGGATTTTGGATTTCGAAGTTGGCGGAAATGAACCTGTTTTTGGGGTCGAATTGAGTTTGCTGTGATCTTTCAAGCGTACTATCTTTAGCATTGCTGATCATTTAATGTCATTTACTTGACATGTTAACTATCACAGGATTGACTGTTAATTGCTTGTCCAATTGCAATTATCTTTTTGAGGTTATCTCGAGAGATGTTACTTCTTTACTGGAGAAGTTTGCTGTTTCTACCATTATATCTGTTAAAAAAAATAGAGTGCAGACATCCATTGACTTGAAAAGTATAAGTGCATGGAAAACAATGCTAAAGTTACTCTGTTTATGTTTATTTTGATTTTTTGGCATGTGCTTTTTGGTGTATTCTTTGTGAAGGAAGATATAAAAATAAAATTTAAAAAGTGTAATAATTGCAATATGTGTTTTTGGGCAGTAAAAAAATAAAAACAAACAGAGCTTCTAATTCTACCATCACATGGCTCGTCGGCATGATGAAGAAAATGAGAAGCTGAAGGAAATGCCAGGTTGGACTAGGAGTTTGTGTGCACATATTAATACTTATCAAGTAGAATGCATCTATCTGCCAATGCTTCCATAATTTTTTGGTAAAGCCTACGGGAGCCTTTTGGATTTCATTTAGGATGACACATGGCATTTAAATCTCTTACTGGAAGAAGCTATCCTATTCCTCATCTGGTCACTTGTTTTTTATGAGTGTTGGACTATTAAATAATGATTGCTAAATGGATAGTTGCAACCTCTGTAGAGCAAGAGTAGCCCAATTACTGTATCTACATTAACCCACACCATCACCATATGTGACCATAGAGGTGGTTGGAGCGTGAAGGAAATGTGTGGGAGGTTCATCTCAAGACCTCGGAATTGATTTGTAAATATGTATACTTTTGTGCTCTTAATTGGTAATGTTTCTTTTGTAATCATACATTTTCACTTTGTGAGTGCAGGCATTGATCGCTCTAAAGAAGGGAGCTCAACTGCTAAAATACGGTCGTAAGGGAAAACCAAAATTTTATTCATTCAGACTCTCCAATGTGAGGCCAATATACTATTTGTGAAGTGATACCAGCACTATCTTCTTTTTCCAGTCGTATTAATATCATCTTGTTACTCTTTCATTTTTTTTGGGTTCACCATCATTTTATTCCACTTTACTATTGCAAATCACTTGATTTTTCAACACCTTAAGGTTTCTGCCAAGAATCATTTCATTGTTGCACTCATCATTAATGCGACAATAGAGGATTAGTGCTCCATGATTTGAATTTTCATGCTGTTGATTATGCTTTTATATGGTATTGAGTTGGTGGGGGATGACTAGCTTGCAAACCATCACTTACATTAGTTATTAAAGATGGATATATCTTCCCTTAAATTCTGCTCTTGTGATGAGTTGGTGCCAATGCTCTGGATTGATGTGTCTTGGTGTTCGAATTAGAATGTCTGGTTGTCAAAGGGCATTATATTCAACTTAGGTTTGGTTTTCCTATTTCTATCTCAAGCCTAAAGAGGCTACAGAGTAGCTTATCTGTCCATAAGGTAACAAAACAAAGTGGTATAGAATCAACAATAAATGAAAACTTACTGCTACTGTATGTCACTTTATCTGTGATTGATTGAATATCTCATGGAGTGTTGGTATACTTTGTGTTGTCAATTGAAATTAGCCACGTGGGAGTGTAGAATCGTTTTCTATTAAAATGTTGTGATGAGGTTTCTTAATTAATTAAACTTTGTGATGTTTATCTACCGAAAGCAATTAGAATACACTATATTTTGAATTCCAGTTCTGAAGTAATGAAGGTTGAATATTATATGTAGCCTCAGTTTATGATTGCTGCTTTTCTATAGTGGTTGACAGATAACATAATTTAATAACAATATTTTATCATTTTCACTTCATATGTGTTTTTCTCGTTCCCATGTTTTTCACATGCTTATGGTTGTTTAATTTTAATATTGCAGGATGGAACATCTTTAATCTGGATTTCTAGTAGCGGTGAACGAAGTTTGAAATTAGCTTCAGTTTCAAGGATTATCCCCGGACAAAGAACTGTGAGACACTGTAGACTTTATTTCATATCACCTAATTCACTTTACCGTGCTTTCTCCAAAATTTGTATTCTGTTGGACTTTTTGCATCTGCCATCCATGTTCTATCTTTCATTTTGGTGATTGTTATGAACTTGTTTCCAGGCTGTTTTTCGACGTTATCTGCGCCCTGAAAAAGAGTATTTATCCTTCTCTCTCATATATAACAACGGAAAAAGATCCCTTGACCTGGTTGGTGACAAGAGAAATTCCCTTTTAACATGGGCCCTCAAATTTGATGTTTGTTTATAATTCTGCTGTATGTATTTCTTGTATATGCTAGATCTGCAAGGACAAAGTTGAGGCAGAAATCTGGATAGCTGGGCTTAAGGCATTGATTTCATCTGGACAAGCTGGGCGCTCAAAAATTGATGGATGGGGTGATGGTGGCCTCGATTTTGCTGTGAGTTGTACAACCTGAAATAATCGCGTTCTTAATCACTATTGAGGTTTATTCTCTCAATAATTTCGGCACATAGTTCTCCTGAAAGTAATGCTGGTTCTGTTTTTATTTGAGATAATGAAGTTTGGTGATATTCTGGATTCAAACATTATCAATGGGATGCCAGCGAAGGTCGTCCTAATGGTTTTATTTTTTTAAGATACCATCTTTCCTTGAACAGCGAGATTGAAATTTTGTCTGTCCAGGCTCATTTCTTAAATACCTTTAGAAGTTACTATCTTGTTAATGCTTTAGTGAGATGTCATTTTTATCCACTGAGTCTGTGGTACCAGTTTTTCAATATTTTTATTTGAATTAATAGTCATTTGACACAATACCTCCCTACATCTGTAGTAAACATGCCAAATATTGCCGCATTTCGATGATGAAGCATCTCTTAACCTGGTTAACTAAATGATTCCAGAACAACAGAGATCTGACATCAAATAGTCCAAGTAACAGTTCTCTGAGTGCTGCACGAGAAGTTAGCTCACCTGAGTTCTCCATCAGTTCAAGCACAACCACTTCTTCAAAAAGCAATCTTCCTGATAGTTTGGTTGATTCAGAAAGGTCACATGTAGCTTTGGATCAAACAAATATGCAAGTGAAAGGATCTGGTTCTGATGCTTTTCGGGTTAGCGTGTCTAGTGCCCCCAGTACATCCAGCCATGGTTCTGCACCTGATGATTGTGATGCATTAGGGGATGTGTATATATGGGGTGAAGTTATCTGTGATAATGTTGTCAAGGTAGGTCCAGAGAAGAATGCTAGTTCCATCAGCACAAGAGCTGACGTTCTTCTTCCCAGGCCATTGGAATGCAATGTTGTTTTGGATGTGCATTATGTAGCTTGTGGGATGAGGCATGCTGCCCTAGTCACTAGGCAAGGTGAAGTCTTCAGTTGGGGTGAAGAATCTGGTGGACGGCTTGGTCATGGACTTGGGAAAGATGTCACTCAACCTCGTCTGGTGGAATCTTTAACCTTTTGCAGTGTGGATTTTGTTGCCTGTGGAGAGTTTCACACTTGTGCGGTTACAACGGCTGGTGAGCTTTATACATGGGGTGATGGTACACACTGTGTTGGGCTCTTGGGTCATGGCAATGATGTCAGTCATTGGATACCGAAGAGAATTTCAGGTCCTCTTGAGGGGCTTCAAATTGCAATGGTTACTTGTGGCCCATGGCATACCGCGTTGATAACATCAACTGGACAATTGTTTACGTTTGGGGATGGAACTTTTGGTGTTTTAGGCCATGGAGACAGGGAAAATGTTTTGTGTCCAAGGGAGGTTGAATCTCTGTCAGGGTTGAGGACAATTGCTGTTGCATGCGGAGTGTGGCATACTGCTGCTGTGGTTAAAGTGATTGTAACCCAGTGCAGCGCCAGTGTTTCATCTGGGAAATTGTTCACTTGGGGTGATGGAGATAAAAATCGCCTCGGACAAGGTGACAAGGAACCTCGACTGAAGCCTACCTGCGTGCCTGAACTTATTGATCACAATTTTTATAAAGTTGCCTGTGGGCATAGTTTGACTGTTGGCCTGACTACATCTGGGTGTGTTTTCACTATGGGCAGTATAGTATATGGTCAGCTGGGAAATCCTCGTTCTGATGGAAAGCTGCCTTATTTGGTAGAAGACAAGCTCACTGCTGAATCTGTTGAGGAGATTGCTTGCGGTGCTTTCCATGCTGCCGTGTTAACATCCAAAAATGAGGTTTACACATGGGGTAAAGGAGCTAATGGAAGATTGGGCCATGGAGATATCGAAGATAGGAAAACACCTACTCTAGTTGAAGCTTTAAAGGATCGACATGTTAAATTTATTGCTTGTGGTTCAAATTATACATCTGCTGTATGCCTTCATAAATGGGTTTCTGGTGCTGAGCAATCCCAGTGCTCAGCTTGTAGACAACCTTTTGGCTTCACGAGAAAGAGGCATAATTGCTATAATTGTGGACTGGTACATTGCCATGCTTGCAGTTCTAGGAAAGCACCACGAGCAGCATTGGCACCAAATCCAAGCAAGCCCTATCGTGTGTGTGATTCATGTTTTGCAAAACTAAGTGGAGTGGCGGAAGCTGGAACTAGCAACCGGAGAAATTCTGGACCACGGCTCTCTGGTGAAAACAAGGACAGGTTGGACAAGGCTGATCTGAGGTTGGCCAAGACAGTCATGCCATCTAACTCTGATTTGATCAAACAATTGGATATGAAAGCAGCCAAGCAAGGAAAGAAGGCGGATACATTCTCTCTTGGTCGTTCCTCTCAAGCACCCCTATTGCAGTTGAGAGATACTGTTATGCTTACAGCTGTTGATGCACGTCAGTCTGTTCCAAAGCCAATTCTTATACCCTCGAGTGTTAGTTCAAGGTCGGTGTCGCCCTTCTCAAGAAAACCTAGCCCTCCACGGTCCGCAACGCCAGTTCCTACAACATCCGGTCTTTCTGTTTCCAAAAGCAGTGCTGATAGCTTGAAGAAGACAAATGAGCTTCTGAACCAGGAAGTTCATAAGTTGCAGGTGCAGGTATATCCTGAAGCTCTATTTGCCTCCAATTCCAGATTTAAATTCTAAAAAAAAAATTGTGTGCATGATTTTCTTCTTGATCATGAACATGATTTAGGTGGAAAGCCTTAAAAACCGATGCGAACAGCAAGAACTGGAGCTTCAGCAATCAGCAAAAAAGGCTAAGGAAGCAACGGCATTAGCTGCAGAGGAATCAGCCAAGTGTAAAGCAGCAAAAGAAGTGATTAAGTCACTTACAGCACAGGTTACTTACAGTTTTACATTTGTTCGTACATCTTTGTTACATATAACTCAAAAATTCACTTGCAAAATAAAATTTTCATGGTCTTTTTTTTTTATCTGTCCAATTAACTTCTCGTGTCTCGTAAAATTCATGTTCTTATCATCATTTTTCCTTTCCCAAATTGTGGTCGATTCCCTTGTGCACATTTTTGTCCTCACTCCTCAAGGAAAAAGGAAAGGAATGCAATGCCAAGCTCATATCCATGATAATGAGATTTTAAGAAGGCTAATGGCATGCCATGTGAAAGTTACTCCATGGTTAAGGAAAATAAAATTGGACCCATGAAATTGCAATTTTGAGAATGGATTTTCTTCACGTGGCTATCTTGAATGTTGCACCATGTGGACACCCGTCAATAGCAAGTCACTCCTATTTTTCTTGTTTCTTTCTATCATTTGAAGAGATTAATTTATTGCTGAAAATTGTGTCACTGATTTCTGATATGTTCTCGTATTCCAGCTCAAAGATATGGCCGAGAGATTGCCACCCGGGGCTTATGACCCTGAAAATTTCAAGTTGGTTTACCTGCCAAATGGATTGGAGCCAAATGGTATTCACTCTCCCAGTGAAAATGGAGAAAGAAATGCAAGATCAGCTGCTGCTATCAACAGCTCTTACTCGTCCTCTCACCCTGCATTAGATTCAGGTGTGCCAAGTGGAATGCCGGGGCCTTCTGAAATGCTTGCTGATGCTGCTGGAGGTAATGAAAGCAGCTTAGGTGCTCAGGGACTTGGACTAGCAACATCCAATGGAACAAATGACCGGTCGGATGCTAGACTTCCTGATGGTGGTGAAGACACTCAGGCTTACCGGAGCAGTTTGTCTGAAAGTCGCGACACCAAAGATTCTGGACCTTCCCAGGACAGTGACACTGGTTTGAAGTCTAGGAACTCGGCAGTTCCTGCAAATGCTAGCCAAATTGAAGCTGAATGGATTGAACAATATGAACCTGGTGTATATATAACACTTGTAGCCCTTAGAGATGGAACCAGAGATCTCAAACGTGTGCGCTTCAGGTATTTGACCCCCTCCATTTTCATCTTATACTAAAAGTGTGACCGTAAGTTCATAGAGTCTAACTGACCCACTGAATATCAGAAGATTTTCGTAGAATGCTGCTTGGACAGAACCTTGTTTGTTCATTTTCTTATAGTCTTATCTAATTGAATCTCATTCAACATCTTTGATCCAACTCAAGTTGGTCCACCCTAAAATGTGACTTCTTGTGTCTCGTCCTGCCCAGCCGGAGAAGATTTGGGGAACAACAAGCTGAGACTTGGTGGTCAGAGAACCGAGAAAAGGTTTACGAGAAATACAATATCCGTGGATCAGACAAGTCATCTGGTCAGATCTGAAGAGGCTCTTTCACCGTCATCCCATATTTAGGTAGAAGACAGGACAGTGAAAAACTTCTCCACCTGAGCATATAATGTAGTTGTCAGACAAATCATTTTTTGCTATACTATGGATCTCTTACCGCCCCTCCCTCTTGTATTCTTTTTCTATTTTTTTTTGAAAAAGTTTGACATCTTCCTACTTCTCTCCAAGACCAGTTTGACAGGGTGTGTATATAAAAACTCTCAATTATTACGATTACATTGACGTGGGAAAATTGTGGTCTATTTTCTTGCTCCTGCCCTCAGTTTGGCTTTCATATTCCATTGCACTAGTAAAATAATATTCATTTTATCTTATTTTTCAAAGTACATTTTTAAAATATTTAATAGTAAAAAAGTGAACATATTAAAAGATAAACTCTGTAAAAATATAAATAAATAAATATTATTTTTTAAATAGCAATATAACTATCAATTTGTTTAATTTATTCAAATTTTATATATCTTAATTAGTATTTGTAAGGATAATTGACTATAATACCTTTTTCTTAAAACCATTTCACGATGGTAGATGTGATTCTCTATCAAAATAGTCTTAATTTAATTTTAATTTTAAATATAATCAATGTTTATTATTATTATTATTATTATCATCATCAATATTATATTTCATTTTTTTCTTTTCTTCATATCTAAAATGTTATTTAGAATATTTTTGTTTTTATATACATAGATCATACTTTGAATCTTAGTATATCTTATATGTAAAACATGCTTCTTCGAACTTGTTAATAATATGAAATACAATGAAAACATACAAAAACTTGTGTATTACTTATCAAGATTGTTTATCTGTTTTAGATATAAAATTGAAAATTTTGTAACTTGTATTATATTAAGATTCCTTATATTATGATTTTCAAACAAAATAAACAATATATATCTAGCTTGTTAAGTTTGTGATGTACAACAACTGTACCTAGTTGAAAATTTTTATTAATGATATAAATTTTTATCTAAATTTCAATTAATTCAACATATAAGTTTATGCATCTAAACTTATATAATTTACATGTATTATTTATCATGGCTTCATTCCCACTAATTTATACTCCATGATTCACCAATATAATTTTTATAGTAATTAATTTTGATGATCATAAAATTATCTTACGAATTTTCTTCATATATCATATGATATGTAGTTATAACTTTTATATAAAATTGAATTCATTTGAAAATTTAATATATTTAAAAGGCGATAGTAAAATGATCAAAAAGAAAAACTTTGAATAACAAGTCATTGTTATATTTTTAATATATAATATTGAATATAATTAAATTCCAACATCATCTTTTGTTTTTATTATTTTATACTATAGTTAGGATTATTTTGGGCAAAATATTTTGTCAAAATCATCCGTATAACTCATTCAATAACTCATTCAATTTTAAGAATTCTAGCGAAGGAGAATGCTTAGAATAATAGTTATTAAAGTTGAATATTTTAGAATTTTATCTTTTAGCATAAATGAAAAGTACAAAAGGTGAATTAGTAAGCTTACTAAAATTAAACTTCTTATAGACCTATATTTCTACTACTCACTCGTATTCTTAAAAATTATATCCCAACTAAACATGTACAATTTTTTTAATACTTTCTAGTTTCACAAAAATAAAACAATTTTCAATTGGCATACTTTATTTTCTAGAATTTTGCTCGTCATTTTTGTTTATTAATTATATTATACATTTATAACTAAAATTTTGAAATATAGAGTAATTATGATGAATAGTTTTCTCCATTCATCTTTTATAATATTTTTTATTGTCATATACATAGACCTTACTATTGTTAATATATCTTATATATAATACACGTTACTTCTAATTTGGTAATAAAGTATAATAAAAATAAACAGTAAATTAATCAAATAAACATTCTTCAATTTAATTAATGATTCGATGATGTTAAGTCAGGAGAGCTTACGGGACAGAACGCAAACTAAAAGTGGACAATCGCACCAAACTAGTGAAGCAGAGTAGAAAAATTGCAATTTTTGTCTTTAACTATACCCATTTGGCAAAAAAAATAAAATAAATTGTGTCCGGTAAGATTTGAACCTATCCTAAAGGTTGAGAAAACCTCTATTCTATCCATTAGACAATGGACACCGTTCATTCCAATTTGTCCTTTAATTTTCAGGACCTATAAAAATAACATAAATTTTGGTAATTTTAAAACAAATTTCCCTAATTTTTTCGGATTCGCACACCCCTTGTACGTGACAATGCAAATGGGGGATTTCCGACGACTTGGTACACGCTAGCAAGTAGGATGCCCATGTGGACTGTTGACGTGCAAAAAAATCCTACTCGATGTCCGACATGTGATGTAATCACCATTTAGAAAAAAATCCTGTTGGACGTCCGACGTGTGATGTAGTCACCGCCTAGGAATGCTTTTTTCGAGGGAAAGACATGATTAAAACATAATTTATTAAAACTAATGAAATCAGTCACCACTTAAGTAATTTTGTATTAGTAAAAATCCTCCCTCGATCTCACTTAGCGAAGTCCAATATCTTAGAGAATCCGATAAAATTAAAGGTAATAAAAAATTTTGTGGACAAAATTGAAGTTTGCAAAGAAGATAACAAGACAAAAATGGAGTATTGGTGTCACAAGAGGCATCAAAACTTGCCAACTCCCCTTTACTGTAAGTTTCTTCTTTAAATGGTGTGTTTGTACAGATTCTAGGGAGCATTTTGTGGATTTCTAAATGTATTGTTATAAAAAAGTGTTGGAATGGTCTTTGGTCCACTCCGCGTGTTCCCTATCTCTTGTAGTGTTGTGTTGTTTATTTTTTGTGTATAGCATGTTTATTTTTGTCTCTTTCTAAACCCCCTTTTTATTTCTTTTTTATTTTTTGCATGTTTATGTCATGTTGGCTTTTGCTTTGGGGCTACAACAATTTATGTCCCTAAGGCTATGTATGTTGGTGAGTCAATAAGGAAGATTGATTAGATGAATGCATATAGATTGTGCATTACAGATATGGGTGGGCTTTTGGATCACATAGATATAGGTAGGGAGATGAATGGCTTCAAGTTAATGCCATATCACCAAGATTTAAGGACCTATGCCTTAAAAAAAAACCTTGGTAGCAAGAAAGTGGACGTATTTGTAGAGGTTGATAGTGTGGAGGATGGTGATAATGAAGAGGTTGAATATGAAACTAGCGATGACAAACATGTTGGAACTCAAAGATTAGATGATATTGATGTGGGAACTATAGGTGTTGAGGATATTGATTTGGGAACTATGGCAGTAGAAACTGGTACGTTTAATGTTGATAAAGACATTAAAAATAATAGCATTGATGAGAACTTTCTGGAGAGTGATGTTGATGAAGTAGTGGTGAGGATGATTTGTTATTTGAGGAGCCTGTGGACCAACTTGTTGTGCAAGAAGATGTTAAGCAATAGGAGCAACACGACCAACATTCTGTAAATGATTCTAGAGAAAATGTAGTGGTAGATAGCAAGCTGGAGTTAGATCAGTGCACCTTGTCTGATGGAGAAGGAAAGAAGAGTGTTAAGCAACCTACATTTAACCCAACATGGGTACATGATCCTGTTTTTGAGGTTGAAATGATTTTTAGCACTAAGAATGAATTTAAAAGTGTTGTTAAATCCCAAGCTATCCAAATGAAGAGAAATGTAAAATTTTAAAAAATAGAAAAGTTTAGAATGCATGTTGAATATGCAGATGAGGCATATGGGTAGAAGATTCATGCCATTAAAGTGAAAGATGAGTGCACCTTTCAAATCAACCTTTACAATCCTCAACATACCTCTGTAGAAACATTCAATGTGGAAAATGTAAAGAACAAGTGGTTAAGTGATAGCTATTTGCAAAAATACAAGATTGATCCTAAGAAAAGTATTAGATACTTTAGATATGAGGTTATAAAGAAGCTAAGGTATAATATGTCCAGAGATCAAGCCTATAAAGTAAAAATAAAAGCCTTAAAGATGCTTAAGGGAGACAATGCATACCAATATAGCTAACTGTCAGATTATGCTGAGTAGCTTAGAAAAACAATCTTGGTTCAATAGTTATTATAGGGACTAATGAAGATAAAATTGGGCAATAGAGATTAGTAGATTTTATGTTTGTTTTGGTGCATTGAAAGAAGGGTTCAAGGCGTGGTGTAGACCTATTATTGATGTTGATAAGTGCCACTTAAAGGGTGCACATAGAGGTATTTTGTGAACAACAGTAGAAAATGATCCTAACAATTTATATCTAATTGCCAAGGTGTGCAAGGAAAGTAGGGAGACCTGGGGGTAATTTTTTTTTTGGTAGTTTTAAAACAAGTTTTAAACATTTTTCTACAGAATTAGGTGACTATCATGTTTGACAAACAAAAAAGGTTGATCCAGGCATGTGAACAAGTATTTCCTATATGTGTTCGTCGATTTTGCATGAGTTATGTACACAACAACTCCAAAAGAGAATTGGCATTCATGACTGCATTATGGATGGCAACAAAGGTCACTACAATTCGTGAATTCATATTAAGAATGGAAGAAATGAGAAAACTTGATCAAACAACTTATAAATGGTTCAACGACAAACCACCCACGCAAAGGAGTAGATTACATTTCAGTGAGTATCCTAAGTGTGATATGTTTCTCAACAATATGTGTGAGACATTAAATGCTAATATATTGGAAGCTAGGGATAAGCATATCCTTGCCATATTAAAGTGGATAAAAGAGTCCTAGATCAAAGGGCAGCAGGAAAATGGGGACAAGGTATTTGCCAAGTGGAATGACAAAGTTTGTCCTAAAATAATAAAAGTACTCTAAAAAAGCGTGTGTAAGATAGCATATCGTATGCCTATCAAATCTAACAATAAATATTACCAAATTTCATGCTTTGATGGGAGTTAGTTCTATGTTGATCTGGAGTTGAGGAATTCATGTAGGAGATGGTAGTTAGCAGATATCCCTTGCAAGCACACAACTTCTACAATCTTGAACCAAAAGCTATGCCCGGAGGATTTGTTGACCTTTTAAAATAAGATTAATGAATTATAATAAATCACAATTACAAAGAACAATATTTTTGCAGAAAAATAAAATTAATTAATTGATGTTTGGTTGAATGTAAATTTTTTTATATAATTATTCAGATTGCTATTTAGCTTAAATGGTTATTTTTCTTTATATTTCTTCAAAATTACTTGCATTGACGTATAGCGTTGAGTGTTAATAGCTAATTTTTTTGAAAAAAAACTTAATTTCATTTTACTTTATAATATAAAATCATTTTATAAAATCTATGAAAAGGGGATGTTGCTTTTTAATTTAGACACCTCTTTCATTATATGTGTTCAAAAAAATTATGAATTTTTATTATTTTTATTAGTTTTGCGTTGTAGTTTGGCTAAAAATGAATTTTAATTTTTTTAATCTACACTTAAATTATTTAAAAAAATCACTTTAATTATCATTTTAAAAAATATAATTTATCCATACATAGCACAAGTTATACACTAGTATAGACAATGGGGGAGAAGAAGAGGCTTCTATGAATCGTAAAAGCAATATAAGTCTTCCTACATATATCCGTCTGTAATGTATATTAAAACTAAGGGATTTAGTTGGTTGCACAATGTTAAATAACATATGTACTCTTATTTTAGCATTTTTATTTTTGTATATTTTCCTTCTCCCTTTTATTAAAACTTATTTTTGGAAGGCTCCCTATTTTCAATTTTTTCCAAAACTTTTCAATTATTTTTATATTTTAATATTTTTTTTATAATTTTTGATTTAAATTATTTTATTTCTATTAGAAATAATACAAAATCTTTATAATATATAATAATTTAAAATATATATTATTTTTAATAATTTTACGCAGTCTATGAGCGTACCTAAAAGATTGTTGAGCTAAAAGGGTTTCTTTTACCTTTTCTTTGAGGATTCAGCAACCTTGACTGACTTTCTTTTCCCTTTTCTTATTCTACTAGTTTTTATCTACTCCAATTCTTCCTCAGGCACTGAGGCTAAAATTGCAACTTATTCCTATTTGCCTGCAATTGGGACTATAGCATCACCAAAGTTATCAAATTAAGGAGGTACCTCAAAGTTTTCTTCAAGTAATTAAGTTTCTCTCTTCCTCTTAGGTAGTTTCGTCACCTTTAGCACCCCATATTTTTTTCACCTTCTTCTTCAAGTGGAGGAGACTGTATGGATTGGGTCTCTAGCATAGCTTGTGATGCCGAAGTTGCTTCTAGGTGTTCTTCCAGCGAGACTGGGCTATGTTTAGGAACAGGTGTTAATGGAGTTAGAGTTCTTTCAGATTGTGGTGATGGTGGTGCTGGGTTCCTCTTGGTTCCCCTGCAATTAACGTGACTACAAGTGGACTCCCAAGCCATTGTTAAGATTTTAAGATTTTTCTCTCCATAGCAGAAAACAAACAGTGGAATGATGATAAAATCTGCAACAAATTAATAATATATAGATAAATAGAGGGTGGGAGCCCTTGGGAAGAAGAAGTATATTTAAGAATCCTTTCAATTATGGTAAGCGGTTGTGCAAGATTCAATGCAAATCTCCCTCTAAGATTTTTGGTCCCGCAATCTTCCCTTGTAGAAATGAGCCTTCTTGGGTGGACTCAAGCTTGGCAAAGGCCCAGCTTAAGTCTTGAAGCTTCAAATGTCTTTTGGTCTAATGCCTTTGTCATTATGTCTAGGTGTTGAGACTGTGTTCTAACATAGTCTAGCACAATCACCTTATTTTCCACTAATTTCCAAATGAGGTGATGCTTGATGTCTATATGCTTGATCTAGCTATATTGCACTAGATTCTTCAAAATGTTGACAGAGGGGTGGTAACAGGTCAGGTTGGTGGGTTAATGGGTCAAGTTGAGACCTGAGTATTACACACGACTTGTTGACTTAAATTCGACCTGATTACTTTGACAAGTTAAGAAAATCTGACCTAAAACTAACCCACCAATTTTGTGAGTACCCAAATCTGACCCACCAACTGACCAACCAAAAAAATTATTTTTCTTTTAATTAAAATTAAGTCTTGATGTTTTAAATATTTACAATTTTTTCATTTAATTTTGTTTAATTAGTTTTTTATATTTATAGAACTATTTATTAAATTATTTAAAATATATTTACAAGTTCATAGGTCAACCCATCAGGTATTACAAAATTGATCTGTTTATCTTTTTAGATTCGCGGGTCCAACTTGATTTTGACCCAAACTCATGAAAGCTTGACCCAAACCCGTTAATTTCGGTTAGGTTTGGGCCGGATTTTGGGTTAAAAATTGCAACTCCTAATCATCATCTCATCTTGGTGAATACTAAAATCAAGCAACACTTGCTTCATCCAAAGTAGTTGGGCATAACATGCTTTGGCCACCATGTACTCCACCACAGCTGTGTACAACGTTATCGAGTTTTGTGTTTTTGCTAAACTATGAAACAATATTAGTTCCACCACAAAAACATCATTCAATAGTGCTTTTTTGATCATCCACATTACCTACCAAATCAGCATCACTAAAGCCAACTAGATTGAAATTAGAGTTTTTAGAGTACCATATCCCAAGGTCCAAGGTCGAGCTGATGTGGTGAATAATTCTCTTAGTTGCACTTAAGTGACTCTCCTTAGGAGTTGATTGAAAGCTGGCACTAACTCCCACATAGTAACAAATGTCTGGCCTACTTGTTGTAAAATATAGTAGGCTGTTTATAATGCTTCTATATATACTGGGATCGATTGGAACTTCAACATTATTCTTTGACAACTTGGTGTTAACAAACATTGGTGTTCCAACGCTACAGAAGTTTTCCAACTCAAATTTTTTCACTATTCTCTTGGCATACTTGCTTTGGGATATAAATGCACCATCATAGCATTGCTTCACCTGCAAGCCTAAAAAATAATTAATTTATCCTACCATACTCATTTCAAACTCTTTTTCCAAGAGATTTACAAATTTATCCACAAGTTGTTAAGAAGTGGATCCAAAGACTATAAATTTGTACCACAAGAATGTTAGTATTGGAACACCACAAGAATAGTATATTATTTATTTTCCCTTTCACGTATCCTTCCTTCAAAAGGTATTTCGCAAGCCTTTCATACCATGCCTATGGAGCTTATTTAAGTCCATAGAATGTCTTCTTCAATCTATAGACATGATAGGGATAGTTCGAGTTTTTAAAGCCATAAGTTGCTTGACATGTACCTCTTCATGAAGAATTCCATTTAAGTACACACTTTTTGCGTCCATTTGGTATAGTTTAAAGTTGATGGTGCAAGAGACAACAATGAGTAATCTAATTACTTTAATCCTTACCACAAAAGCAAATGTCTCATCAAAATCCACACCCTTAACTTGGGTGCACCTTGGGTGACCAGCCTAACTTTATTTCATGTGATGTTCCGATGCTCATTGTTCTTATTTTTAAAAATCTATTTAGTATTTATGACATTAATATTCTTTAGTCTTTCCACCAGCACCCAAACGTCATTATGGATGAATTGGTTACATTCTTCCCACATGGCCATGATCTAATACTCATCTTTCAATACTTCAATGAAATAAGACATGTGTAGCGTACAAGATCATGGTAATTAATGTGTTCCACACCTCTGGCTCTCCTTTGGTCGTTAAGGCTCCTAATTATTGCATCTATGGGATAATTCTTTTTGATTTGTGATCAAGGGTCTCAGACTGACTATTGCAGAACTCAGTCATCATCACTGTCATTTTGGTCTAATGCTTCGGCATCCTAAAGGTTTATAGTAGCTATGGTTCTGACATCAGCAGGTCCAACAACCTGTTTTTCATTATTTTAATCTTTTTCATTGTCTAAACTTGCATTCTTTCTTGAAGAATTTTGCATTTGACTTGCCTTATCATCAACAACCACATTAATGGATTCCATACATTTAGTTCAAGAATTATATAGTCGATATGTATGAAGAGTGGTTGAGTAGCAAAGAAATATACCTTCTTAACTTTTTCTTTAAACTTACTAATGGGTTCATGGCCTTTTAAGATGAAACATTAGTTTCCAAAGACATGAAAGTACCTAACATTAAGTTTCCTTCCTTTCAGTAATTCATAGGGTGTTTTTATCAAGCTTTATATAGACATGTACATGATTAATGATGTAACATGCTATATTTATATCCTCTGCCCACTATGTTTGCCTCATTTTCTTAGCGTTGAGCATCATTCAAGCCATTTCTTATAAGTGCTGATTCTTCCTCTCTACAACTCCATTTTGTTGGAGCATTTTTGGTGCGGAAAACTAGTGTGCAATGCCATGTTCAATATAAAATTCATCAAACATTAGATTCTTGAAGTCACATCCATGGTCACTTCGCATCTCCACTATGTTGCCTCGACCTCCTTCTCTTTTAGTTTGAAGTTGAACACATAGTTTTTTGAAAGTGTTGAAGGTGTCTAACTTCTCTGTGAAGAAATCAACATATCATGTGAAGTTATCAACATATACAAAACATATTTTTTACCTCCCTATATTGCAACATCAGTCGGCCTCATCAAGTCTATGTACAATGATTCTAGAGCTCTGCTGGTACACAAATGTTGCAACACTGTGTGTGATTTCATGTGTTGTTTTCCTTGCTAAAATGGACCACACACACCTTTATTTCTTTCTGTTAGGGCAAGTATTCCTTTAACTACTCTAGCTCTGAAAATCCTCGTTCGGTCATGGTAATTAAGGTGGCCTATCATCTTATGCCAAATCTCGCTTTCATTTGCATCAGTCTTGAAGCATGTTGCAATATCATTCAGGAGGTAGCAGTCGTCTGATGACCTCTTTCTAGTCAGCACTTGTTCATTATTTTCATTATAAACATAACATTTGTGCCTGGTAAATCTAACATGCAGGTTCTGATCGCATAATTGGCTAATGTTAAGTAAATTGGCCTTCAAACCTTCGACATGAAGTATGTCCTTCAATTTTGGCATCCCCGCAACATAGAGTACACTCTTACCAATTACTCAACCTCTCTACCAGTCTCCCATATTACATGACCTCCTACAAAGCTTGTATACTTGGTCAATTTTGACTTGTCTCTTGTCATGTGCCTAGAGCATCCACTATCGAACTAAGTAGTGTTGGAGCATGCTCTCATAGCACTGTAGGTGGGATAGCTACACATTAGATTTCCTCACCCACGTCATCTTGTACTACTTTGCAGATTTTGACTTGAACTTGGGGGGTCAATGTGTCTCCCATCTATAAATGCTTCAAAAGTGTAAAGCATTTAGTATAAACATGGCCATACTTATAACAATACTCACATTAGGTTTTGTTCCAAAGTGGCCACCTTTTGTTTCTTCTCTTTGGTTCTGCAATACTTAGGTCAATGGCTTGAATAGATGCTAGCATTCCAAGGGCAATGGTCTAGACTACGGTTAGCACAAATTGTATCTCCTTAAGGTTAGGCTGATTGGTACTTCTACAAAGCCAAGTTCCAAATGGTCCTTAAAGTTTTTGCTTATGGTCAACAAGTTATCAAGTTTTGCATTTCCTTTGTTCAATTTCTCTAAGGTCTCTTTGTTTTCTTCGAATTCTAAGATTGCTTCTTGATGTTGTTTTGACACCATAGTAATTTCGTCACTCATTTCCTCCTTTTCCTTTAGAACGGTCTTGACTTCATTTTTTTAGAAAAATAATTTTGTCAATCATCGTCTAATACGTAGACATCAATTCCTCAAGAGTGACTTCTGGGTTGAAGTCACTTGAACTAGCTGATTGCGACTTTGGAATTGCGATATCAGCATGATTATTTTTTGTTGGTGTTCCAACTTCGTTAAGGGCGACATGATTATTGGTCTGTTCATCCTCTTCAATCACCCTTGAATCATCTTCACTCTAGGTTGTGGCCATCAATTTATCCGATTTCTTCTATGTATTCGCACATTCAACAAGTATATGGCCATAGCTACTGCACTTGTGAAATTGAACACTTTTCCTAGACATATCATTTTAAAAATCTTTCTTACCAATTTTGTTACCACCCTCTGTAGTAGTTCGTTTAGAGGAACTAGGATTTTGGTTAGCTATGTCTTTCCTCTCCTTCTTCATGAACATTTTGAGCCTTTTAGCCACCATGATTACCTCATCGTTACTGTGGGAATTTTCCTCCTCCATGCTGTTTCATTTAATTTTTAGTGCCATCTCCTTCTTCTTTTTGGTATGAACCATGTTCATTTTAAACATTTGTAGAGAGTTGATCAACTCATCCAATCTCATCTTCTCCACATCCTAAGCATCCTCAATGATCGCTACCTTTGCAAAGAAGCATTTTAGGAGAGAGTGCAAAGTTTTTTGAAATAGCTTAGCTTCAGAGTACCTTTTTCCAAGCTAGTAATTAGCTATGTCTCATAGCTTCCCATTGAATATGGTGATCGTCTCATCCTCGCTCATCCTTAAGTTCTCAAACTGCAAGGTAAGCATTTGGAGTTTAAAAATATAGACATAACTTATACTTTCATGGATTTTTTGCAAAATACCCCACAATTCTTTTGTCGTTTCGTAAGTGGAAATTAATTTAAATTGCTCCCCATTAACTCTGATGACAATGATGTTGATTGCCTTTGCATTACCAAGCGTTGCCTTCTCTTCTTTGGGCGCGCCAAGCACTCACATCCTTGACAACATCCCTGCCATCTTTCTTGATCATGGGTGCAACTCATCCATCAATAACAGAGCTCCAAGCCTTCTCATCTAGAGACTTAACAAAAGTCCGCATCTAAGCTTTCTAGTATGGGTAGTTCATTCCATCCAGCAATGGGGGCTGTGTCACTAAAGCATCTTCTTTTGCATTCATGGTCAAGCCTTTAGTTTCAGGATTTCACTTGCTTGTAACAAAGACTAAAAAGGGTGACGGGGCTCTAATGCCACTTGTAGGATAGGTTGGACCAAGTGTTGTAGTTTCAAGTTAAATTATGTCCAATGATGTTGTAATTCCAGTGCACTATTTTAAGTTAGATATTGTAACATCAATTCGTATGCAAAATGAAAGGCAAGAGTAAACATAAAGGGACAAATGTTTATGCAATTCGTAGCCTTCAACTACTCCTACATTTGTAGGACACTCACATAAATCAAAGTAATCTATTATCTCAAGTGATTACAACAAAATACAATCAAATACAAATCCCTTGCCTCCCTTTCACTCCCCTAAATTAAGTCCACACTTTATTCGAACAAGTTGGTGTACTCCCACTCTTTTTAGATAAAGTATCTGGCTAAAAACCCATTTGATCTCAACTTATACGTTGAATAAAGTGTACAATACATAAAGACTTGTAAACACTCAGTACAATGATGACATGAATATGAATGTGGGTGTTTCTCTCACTTTTAGCTCTCAAATCTCTCAACGGAAGGCGCACCTGGCGTTGCACGAATTTAGCCCTCTTTAATCTTCATTTTTGCCCTAAGAATTCTGACAGAATCAACTGCAAAATTGTCTTAATCTCCATTCATCTAAAATATGTCCAAGTCTACTATTGATGCTAGAGTTCTAGCAACAGTTTTCATTCCTGTGTATTGACCTTCCTTGTTTGGTAGATTCTCCTTCTTTTAGCACTATCATATCTTCTTTTGACTTGTTAAGATATGATCAGATTTATCCTTACCTTGCACAGTTATTATGGATATTTCTCTACCAAATTTGAATTTCACTAATTTAAGTAAAGGTCAATATTTTTCATTTCCATAAAAATTCAGGTTCATGTGACTTCTTGGAGTCTAATCTCTTAATTTTTATCAAGTAATTTTAGAATATTCCTCTAATATTTTGTGCCACGTAAGCATCAACTAGTGCCAACAAGTTGCATTGATGGCTTAATTATATCTTAGTTATTAACTCTAGAAATAAATTAATTATTAAAAAGATAAATTTAAAACTGAATAATTAACTGATTTAAAATTTTAAAATTTGGGTCAAAATTAATAATTTGGGGTCAGTGACCTCCTTTCCACCATTATCATATTTAGTATATTATATCAGATATTGATTTTTTTTAAAAAAAAATTATTGATACTATCCAAACAGAAGCAGAAGTTATATTTATCATATTTGTTTCTCCAATTGTCTTTCGGGCTATTAAACTGTCGTCGAGGATGGTGTCCATCTTTTCTTTTTTTTTTTTTTCTTTTATTTTGCTCCTGTTCTTCGTCTCTGTTTCTCTGTTGGATTTGAAGGTTTATTTATTCTGCATATATATTTTTTGTTTTCGTATTATTAATAAAAAGTATCTGTTTTTTTTAAATATTGTATTATATGCTATGTTATTCCATTTTCGAACTGTTATATGCGATAAGAATTGTAGACATTGGAATTTTAGTGTATTCATGTTCTTCAGATTTATTCGAATGCTTTGATATTTCCCTTCTCGTCGACTATCTTCTCAAAGAAAGTATGAAGGCCCAAAACTGAAAATATACATAAACAAAATTTTGAGTAATTAATTCTAACAGTCATATTTTATTAATTGCCAGATTACAACAATGTCTTTCTGATTCAGTATTCATGGTTATAATCATATTTATTAGTTTAGAGATGAAAGAGACACTGCATATCCATATCAATATAAATGAATAGATAATATCTTATATCATTTGTATTTGTAAAATATAAGTGATAAGAAAGAAACTTGAAAAATGAAAAAAAAAAAAGAATAAATTAAAATTTAGATAAATGAATGAAATGAATAAAAATTGAAAAACATAGAGAGAAAAATGAATACATAGGGCATTAAGAGTAATTTACTTTTATGTATCGTTGACTAAATTTTTCTGTATTCTTAACATATGCTAGGAATGGTGCACACTCGATATGTGCAGTTTGTTTTGCATATTGTGACATAATAAATTTTAATAAAAAATAAATTGATTTAAATTCAATATGAGAAAATTGAAAAATAAAAGCAAAAAAAAAAAAGAATTAAAAGATACAAAAAATAATTTAAAATATAATAGAAAATATAAATTTTCATTAAAAGACAACGAAGAAGGAGAGAAAATAAAAAATAATTAAATAAAGATATTACAATAATTTAACATCATGCAACTAAAATCATGCTTTTAGTCTTGATATATACTCAGTATAGTGAAAAACTAACATTTAAAGAATGTCTTTGAGTAGCTGTACATATTGCAATTAAAATCTCTTATTTGTTTAATATATACTACAATGTAACAGTGATAAAAAAAATCATAAACAATTTGTGTGCATAAATATATAAACCAATAAATAATATAAAATTAAAATACTCTCAATGGTTGTGTATATAAATAAAATAATTATATTTTTAAACATGAATTATATATCATTCATAAAGTTGATAAAATGACTAAATGAATAATTTTTTAAATAGAATATATTTAATTTGACGGATTAAAGAAAAAAGATAATATATATAAAGAATTAAGGGTAGTTTAGCAATTGTACATTATTATGTAATTAAATTCCCCAATATTCTTAATGCATATTGGCATTTGTTGCGCTCGTTGCTCATGCAATAGAAAATATTTGATATGCAAGCTGTTAATTTAATTAATTTACACCATTATCCATAATTAAAAAACCTTACATGCTCAAATATAACTACTAATATACCATAACTATTTTTCTATACCATTTGGTCTTGTTTACTTTGAATGATAATATCAAATATATTATATTGTTTAAGTTAATGGGATGGTTTTTAATTCGTTATAACCTTTGATTAAATAAAGGCCCATTGTATAAAATTGTAAAATTTTAGGATAAAATTTTTTACATGATTCATGATAAAATAATCAATGTGTTAAGGATTATTTATAAATCATTTAAATAATTATATTAACCTTGTATTGTTAATTGAAGTACTTTCATCCTAAGGCTATAATGGAAAAATAAATATAATAGTTTTGAATTGTCAGGCTTACTAAGCAAAATTGTCAAGATTAATTAATCAATGAAAATTTTTATACCATTCAAAATAATTCTTTGAATTATAATCCCATCCAACAAAATTAACATAGCCTATCTATACTAATTAATTAAGGTTAAAAGCCTTATAAAAACTAACTTGGTCATAATTGTAGATGCACAAAAGTACCCTTATTTTTATTTCTTTTCTATTTTTATTAATTCTCTCTCTTCAATTTTTAATTAAGATTTTATTTCTATTTTCCCCATCTTTAAACTCGCCTCTAACTTCTCTCTCTATCTTTTTTAAAAAATAACATAATTTTAACTTTATATTATTTTATTTAATTATTAAAATTATAAAAACACAACAATTTTATAATTTATTATGATTAGTAAATTTACAATTTTTTCAATTACACATGCGTCAAATGTGAAATTTTTACTAGTTATTATTATTACTTTTGCACTTGAGAATAGAGAAAAGTAGTTATAATTAATTTTGTTAAAGATGGTATTTAAGCATATATATTAAATGACCAAAAAATAGATTACTAGATTTATTAATTAATTTGACCTGTAACTGATGAAACATAAATAAATATACGAAAATAAGTAAATGGAATGGTTTATACTAAGTCAAGACCATAACTACAATTAAGGAGTAGTAATTTTAACAAGAAGCAAGAGTACGATTGGTAGATAAAAATTATTGAAGAAAGAAAATTTTAATGTTTGAATACGGCACAGAAATTACTAATGAATTTTCATATAAGTGTAATGACACAAAAAACTCAAAGTTGTTGTTAATGGTTTTCAACCAACAAAAACCCAAATTTCAAATTTGATTAACTACTCTTGACACTACTCGTCCTGTGCATAATTTTTTCTTCTTGTTGCAAATTCTTACTTGACGCAAAAAGAAGACAATATATAATTGTTTTAGCAATGACTTGCAATAGAAATGTTACAGATCAAATTACTTAATGAGTTGGATTTGAGTCTAATCAAATTAAATTATAGCTTTGAACATTTTCTGAGCTAGACCTTGTTCAAAAAATAAGTTAAATGAAATTTAATTAATTGTCAAATTTGAATCGTTATTTAATCTCCAGTCCATTAGACATTTAACATGGAATTTGGTATCATCTTTGAAATTCAAGGTCTTTGCACTTGAAAGAAACATCATGTCATAATAGTAACTTCAACTTTTCCATTAGTATTCAATTATAATATTTTATTTTATTGTAGTATTGTTTTTGTTGTTATTATTGTTATTCTATTATTGTTATTTGAAAAGTTTTAAAATTAGTTACTATAAATAATAATAGAGAATAATTATCAATGGATTATTTGAATTAATTGAAATATAGGTTTTCTTAATAATTTAATAACCTACTTAAATAATTTTTATTTGATTAAAGCTAAAGTAAATTTGAACAAATTATCATCATTATAGTCACTATTAATTAACTTATTAAACTTGATGTGTATATCTCATATCGATGATTGGTAAACATAATTATTGACGCTAAATATAGTAGGTATCCTCAACACGACTTGTTAATTTATCCAAAAAGTAGTTTAATGGTATATCTCTTTTTATATTTTAGGTGGTATAATTTTTTTTTAATCTTATAAAATATTTTTGATTTACAAAAAATGTTGACACGCGCTTCAAAATATTAACTTTAAAAAGGAACATGCAATATAATTAAAATTCTATGTCCTAATAAAAACTTTCTGACAAGACTCCAGATGACCTAACGTCAACATCCTCAAAGAACTGTAGCAATTGAAGTTGGGTCAACAGAGGACTTTCTGTTGCAGTGATCGAGTCCATTCTTTGCTGTTGCGGTCGGTGCCTATTCCCCCGCTGTGGTCAAATTCGGCTTCGGTCATCGTTGGCTTTTCTTCGTCTAGAATTCCATGGTTACGCAAGTTTTAGACTTTTCAGTATGTTTATTATGTGTTTTTCAATGGTGTAAAAGTTTGAAAAAAGAAGAAGAAGAAGAATAAGGAGGAGGAGGAGCATTTAAAAAATGTGATAATTAAAGCATGTTATATTATAAAAAAAAATTGAGAACAAATATAGCTTATGACGTTGGTGAGAGTAAAAATGTGATTCTACAAGAGAATTTCTAGAATTTGCCAGGAAAACTGGAATGAGTGCGTGTCAATTTCTGTGAAGTTTTTTAAAGAGATGATTGCATTTGGTCTGTTTTAAAGAGAGAGTGCTTGTATTTACAGCATTTACAAGAAGTATGCATAATGTCGTGAGTAGAAATGTAATAATTTTTGGCAGGGTTAGGAATATTTAGAAGCAGATTCCCAAATATATTCTTGGACAGAATCAATGTGACTGTTATATATCACCACTATTGATACAAGAAGTGTGGAGAATAAATAGGCGTATGATCTCATCCATGAATGAAGCTCCTTATCAATTCATGCATCTTCTCTCCCTTCATACAGACTTTTTCCACATTTAACACTTTTTCATACACTCTCACTCTGAAAGGATGACCAACTCAGCTATTCCACAGGAAACGAAAGTAAGCTAAGTATGTACTAGTCAAAAAAAGGGTTTTTAAAACTAAATATATTCAAATGCCATTTATCAATTACAAAATAATGTATACAAATATTAAATATTTTTTTATATATTTTTTACAAAGATTTTTTTGACGGTATAAGTGCTAAAAGAAAATTTTATTTTGAATTAATTTCTCAATATAATAAGATCTAATAATTTATATACAAAACACTAAAAATTACTAGGGTGGGTCTAAATTAGAGGCACATATTATTTGAACTTTTCAACTTAGTTATATATTTTCAAATATCAACTGATAGTCAGAAAGTGTGATGGAGAATTGATGCTTGACACTTTCTCATTTCAATAGTGGATTGTATACTTTTCAACTGAACTTGCAGTTCTTGCATGCCCTATTTAACTAGTGTATATCATGTTGCAAGAAAAATAGGTACATTAGAGTGCGAAAAATACACAAAATATAATACTAAGATATTTTAATTGAGAAACAAAAAGATAAATATTACTTTTCTTATAAAAATTTTCATTTTTCCATACATAGTTGCAGGTACTAAAAAATGAAACAAGGACAGCAGAAATTCTGAAAAAAAAAAAGAGTAAAATCTAAAAATAAAATCTATACAAACAATCATATTTGCCAATTCCTCTGTCGGTTTTGATCGAGAAAAGAAAAGAACAATAGATCATTTGAATGTCAGATGGAGTCACCAGTACAGGCTTTGGTAATTGAACAATTTATTACCTAATAAACTCATAAGATATATATGAATTCGTCAGAAATAGAAAATTGAAGCACCATGTACAAGTAATGAAAAAACCATATATTACATCTTCATGCAGGAACTGGTGCAAAAATAATAACATTCAATAGCGTTAACTAAATCCATTTTCTTTTTTTTTTTTTGCAATGCTATAAAAATAAATGAAATCTGAAATAAGACAGACAGATAGGCTTCTCTTTATTAGACACTAAAGGCAATATATATATATATGTGTGTGTGTTTGTATACACTTCGCATAATTGGTTATTGCTTCCAGAGAATAACCCTTCTTGATTCGCCTAAATATTATGGAGCTATATAACAACACCCCCAATTTTGTTTCTTAAACTATCCACTATCTCTTGAAGATACGTGATTCAGAAACAGACATGTACAGCTAGCAAGTCTCAGATGTGTGTGTGTGTGTGTGTGTGTGTTTCCTCTCCAATATATTTTCCCACTTGATGAGGAAGGAGAATGGTTGAGCAATGATCATCGTTTGCCATACATGCATCCACATGGTCTTCAAGGCAATCCATCTCTGCCCTCCAAGCCGAGGTCATTGTGCCTGAGAGAAGGACCGGAAGGCGGTACAAGCACTCCTTTAGGCAAAAATCCCGAGAAAGTAGAGTTAGCAAACTTATGGGTTGATGGCCAAGCATTGAGAATTTGTGTGCGCCTGGCACCATTTGCATTATCACAAGTGAAGATGAATAAAAAGACTAGTAAAAGGGGTACTATTTGAGCTCTTTGCTCCATCATGGAAGGATTCAAGTGTGGAGAGAGAGAGAGATAGAAAGAGAACAGGACCTGAGGGGGGGGGGGGAGATTTGAAATGATAGATGAGGCTGGCAGTTGAAATAGTGGATTTAGGTTAGTTGGAGACGGGGGTGGGGGTTCTTTAGTGGATAGTGTGTGAATAAATGCAGTGGTTCCAGGGACAAACAAGAAAATAAACACAAGGCAAACTTGTCTGAGGAACACGTGGGAGGGGCTGAGCACAAGGGAGAGGTGCGAGCATGGCGCATTGTCTCCATCTTTTCAATGTTTTTTGCAGTAACTTTTGAAAGTTCACACTCGAGCCTCTTTCTAAATGTTTTATTTTCATTCTCTCCTATTGATGGCACGATAGTAATGACAAATGTTAGTAATGAATCGTTATACATTTACTATCTCATAATAAAGTAGGTCTTCTGTCTTTCTTAATTCTTCTGCTATTGGCAATTTAATAATGAAACGGGAAGCATTAAAGTGCCCAAAAGCCCAGAATTTGGAAGGAAAGAAAGAGTCGGGGTTGTGATGTTTGAATATGTCTCGAGGAAGTTCATAGAAGGCATAAAATAGAAGAGGGTAGCATGCAAAAAGTCAGAACAAATATCTGTGGAAAAAGAGGTGCAGATGTTGCATGGTTAGGTGGGTTGGGACCCATTTGAAATAAATGGCCGACTACAAGTCCCATGAGAAATGTTCTGCTTCAGGTCCCCTTGACGGGGTTGACATTTCCCTGCTATGTTCAAAACCAAGCCCCCTTCCTTTTCCTTTATCATAACCAATATCTTGTCTTGTTCGGCATGCACATTTATGGCTTACAGTTACTTCTGTCTTAGAAAAATATTATTGAAAATATTGGTCTCTCTCTCTCTCTCTCTCTCTTTCTCGGTAGACTATTATATGTAACTATGACAAACTGCGGACACAATATCAGTTGGACTAGCATTGGAATGGTTGATCTCCAAGCTTGCAATTCTGAGTTTCAATTTTCATAAAAAAAACATTGCAAAAGAGGGAGTAATTCTTAAAATAGTGTGTGATTGCGTCTCATAATAACAATCACTTTGGAATGGCGGACATCACATCATATGGAATCAAAAGTGATTATCCTGAGATAAAGAATCAAAGAACCTTTTAAAACCAAATCTTGAGAAGCAGATCAAAAGGAATTGTAGGCACAAACAAATATTTATTCATTGCCGTTTAGTTGATAAATTCTGTAATTTTAGTATATGCATTTGAAATCATAATTACTCATCTACTCATAGCAAGGTAAATATGTATCTTGTGAACCTGAACCCCATCTGAAATGTATTTTAGTTTCCTTCTTAATCGTCTTGTTTATATGCCCTTTTCAGGTACTATTCAAGTTTCATATGTTATCAATCTCTGAGAAGAAAGGGGAGGTGAAAGTATAGTAGATGTCAGGACACAGAAAAATCCACCAGTCTTTCAAGCAATCCTTGTTTGATTAAAGATTAATTATTAATACAAATAAAGAATAGGAAAACAAAAAGGAGCATTTAACAGCTAAACCAAGAGAAACTACATTTGAGAAGACACATACCATTGGAAGTCCTGAGGTCATATAAGCAAAATTTTGTTTGATGAGAGGAATAGCACGGTAGAGAAGTTCCTATACTAGACAAAAAATATGACAAACACCTTGTATACAAAATTTTTTTGAAAAAAAGATAACTAATCCAAATCCATTAATTTCAAGACAGGGATTTCAGAAAAGAAGAAAAAATGCAGACAAACATCCAATATAGAACTTTCTTGCCCATATTTGCCGATCAATCCATTCAAGAAAAAAGAAAAAGATGAAAAATTGAGATGCAGTCCATCTGGGCCACTTAACCGGGCCTCTACACATCTCCAAGTGACCCTTCTCTAGGGACCAATATTTGTTCTTACAAACATATCAGTCATCATGGCCCATAGAGCCAATAGGTAATATGGTAAGTCGAACATTGCCTCCACGCCTTGTTTGCTCAATAAAGAAATTGTTTTGGGTACGAGAGGATGCAACTATGCATCAATTTTGTAATAGGTAAAATCTACACAAACACTAATTAACAAAATAATTCTTTTTATCTCTTTCCGCTTCCTTTATACTAATCTCAACTTCTCGTAATAATTTTTTTTCCCACCATAATTTGTATCAAAACAAAGCCCACTTTTCACGACCAAATTGACTTGCTATGCTACGAATCTACTGTGGTACATAGGTCTATCTGATTCCATGTGACAAAGATCTATAGATTCAGACTAAATCAAAAACACTAGTGATTCCTAACACGGCGACTAGTGCTCAGTGAGTCAGAGTCAACAATTGTGAGATGCGCACACATATGTGTATGATTAGAAGGAAGAAGAGAAATCGTGTTTGATTGTCCTTGTCCTTTCCAACACCAAAATAATAATATCTTCCTTGTTCGGTTCATATTTAATAATCACAAAGTCACACACGCATCAAACACAAATACTAGTTCAAACTTACAAGTTTTGTATTCTTATTATTTTTCTACCTACCCTTTCATAATGCAAGACAAAACCCGCAGCCAGCATTATCGCACTTGGCTTGACTTTGAAGTTGATCGAAAGTGGAAACTATTTGCGATTTTTGCTTGAGAAAACGCGCGATCCATGAACTTCAATCGATGGGATGTGCTTTTATCTTTCGATTATGGATCCACTTCTAATATTATCAACCTACAATTCTGTTGAAAACTAAGTTATAAATTCAAATAATACCAACAAATAAAATTTCATTTTTGCTTTCATCATTACTCATCGTTGCGTATTTGGTGACATTTTTCCTGCTATTTTATTTGATAATAATATAATTGGTTCAAAACATTCTTTCAATATAAGTTCATCAGATTCTATGTAAGAACTCATTTGAATGTCCGTCTTCACAATTGTAAGCATTTTTACCTACGTAATTTTATGATTCTCAATTGTGTCGTTTTATTTGAGTTAATTTATTATAATTATAATTTCTGATAATTTTATTGCACATAATGTTGGAGATGATTTAACAATTAAAAAAAATTATGCAATAATCTCTGCGTACAGTATAAAAATTAGGCAAGTAGGTTATGCCCTACTAATTTTCTCCCTTCTGATGACACTTTCCATGTTATTCATGGGGAGTCTTTCCGTTACATAAAAGTTATTGCTTGTATCATTATTGTCAAAATCAAGTAGAACCATGGTTTTCCTAATAAATTAACAAATTTAGTCTAATTTTCTACAAATGAGTATAAGAATTGCTACTTGCATTTATTTGAAAAATGCGATCATTTGTGAATTCAAGAATCAAAGTAGAAGAATTGCCACTTGAATTCATTACGTTTGACTCCACCTAAACCCATGCAAGTATTCCATCTGGCCCCCACCACATATATATTTGAAAGAAAAAGAAAGTACTGGAACTCTTGTCTGATTCCTCCACTATAACGTTCTGAAAGAAATCTGATTCAAACTTTCATACTAAGCAATATCAGCTGTTTTTTTAGTGTTTATATCATAATTTTTTCTTATTTTTCAATATACCTCTATTTTAAAATCGTTTAAAAAATTAACTTAATTCTGTGATTTCATTTACGGAATTGGTTCTCCTCCACTCCCCCTTACTTTTTTATTCTGTATTTTTTGTGCACATTTATTAAAATATATAAATAAACATAATTTATCATCAAACAAAAAATACACATCTAAATATAATTTATCATCAATTTAAGAATGTTTCAATTGGATAAACTTAATGAAAATTATTGCATAATTGTTTTTGTTAATTATTTAATTAAAGTATAATAATTATGAATGATAAATTGATAGACTTTAATTTTTATGATTTATTTGTTTAATTTAGAAATTAAAATTAAAAAAATAAAATTAATTACGATATGATCATAAAGAAATTTTATATGCAAGTAATTCGAGAGCAAATAGTATATAATATTAAGTTTGTTGATATGAAATTTTTTTGACAAAATTTTATATCACATAGAAAGTGTCTTTACTAAAAATAATATACAATAATATTATTTTAATAATACTTTTCGTTGAAGAAATTAAATTAAAAGAATTATTTTTATTTCAATTGCAATAATAGTTTAACATCGTTATTTGTTTTTAAACAAACAATATAGGTTTTAATGTATGAATCAAGTTTGCACTTTTGGCCTTCTATATTACAAGGTCATAGTTTGGATGCAAATGGGTGTTAGATTATGTGAATTCATATCACAAAATTTAACATCCTCTCAGTGATACGGAGTTTACGGAAATTCATAAATATGTATCACAAAAATATTCTTTTTTTTGCATTTTTTATTTCTTTTTTTACCAATTATGTGAATCATGAAATTAGGTTGGTTTCATAAACCATTTTAAATTAGAAAATTTTTTAAAAAATTGGAAAAAAAAAAACTTCTAATACAACCGGTGAAAAAAAACACATAATATTTGTGATTTACTATTGCAAACAAATTAAAATATTCAAATATTAAAATCTATTTTAACACAATTTTCGCCAAATATATCTCCAACCAAAACCTACTTTCAAACATAATTTCTTTGACTTGTTGACCAAAGCGGCCATCCACTCTCCGGACTTTGACCATCACCTTTTATAGAACACCCTCCATTTCCCCCCTCTAGTGAATAAACGAAAACGAAAGTTTCACTGAATCAAAAATGGCCAGGGAGAAGAGAAAACAAGAATTGTACGTTACCGTGCCCAGCCTGTTCCGGTGTCCGATTTCCATGGACGTAATGAGGTCTCCCGTGAGTCTCTGCACCGGCGTCACTTACGATCGGAGCTCCATCGAGAAGTGGCTGGCTCTCGGCCACAAAACCTGTCCCGCCACCATGCAAACTCTGCCCTCCACCCATACCACCCCCAATCTCACCCTCCGCCGCCTCATTCACCTCTGGCTCGCCCACGCCGACTTCAACCAGCCCTCACCTTCATCTTCGGTCATTTCCAAGCAGCAAGTGGCTGACATCATCAACGGTGAATTCGAATACGAATCTCTGGGGAAGATGATCGGTTTCATGACGGCTTCGGAGAAGAATTTGAAGTTTGTCGCCCTATCAAACGATGTCGTTTCGAGACTTGTTGGAGTCTTTGCCAAGTCCGATGAGATTCGTGTTTGTGAGAAGATCGTTAAGATTTTGGACTTGATCTCGCCGGAAAATGGAGTGAGGGAGAGACTGAATGAGCTGATCGCGATGAGCAGTGATATTGGAAGAGACTGTTTATCGTCAATCTCTATGGTTTTACAGAAAGGAAGCACGAAATCAAAGACAAAATCTGCGAAGCTTTTGGAGCTGATCGCGGCAAATCCCGAATCACAGCGCAAAATCGCAGAAAAACCAGGCCTACTGTACGAACTGTGCAGTTTAATCACCGCAGAGTCCGATGCGTCGGCCGTAGGAGCCGGCTTGTCAGCTCTATTAGCGATTTCCACCACCAGGCCTCTCAAGAAGGAGCTTGTCCGGTTAGGTATAGTTAGCACCGCTGGGAAAATCCTCCGTGGCTGCGACTTCTCCACCCCGGTTGGTGGAATCATGGAAAAGGCTTTGGCGGTGTTAGGAACCGTCGCCACGTGCACGGAAGGAAGGGGAGCGATCATCGAAGACGGGGAATGTGTGGTGGAGATCGTAAGGAGACTGATGAAGTGTTCTGGTGTGGCGACGGAGCACGGTATGACTGTGCTGTGGAGCGTGTGCTGCTTGGCGCGGGACCGCGTCGCTCAAGAGCAAGTGGCAAAAGTAAACGGGATGACCAAGGTACTACTGGTGATGCAGAGCGATTGCTCACCCGACACAAGGCGCATGTGCGGTGATTTGGTCAAAGTATTGAGGACCGACAACGGGAAGTCGAATTTGGTGCCGTATGAAACTAAGACCACCCACATCACGCCTTACTGAATTGAATAACAATTCTTCATTATTATTTTTTTCTTATGCTGTCTATTCTTTTAGAGGTTCAAAAAGTTATGTGGCTGAGCACAGGAAACAGATACCAAATTTGTAAATGTCTTCACGGGCCGCATACGGAGCATACAAATGAAAATTTTCGATTGGCTGTAGAACTATTTTTCTTCCATCTTACTTTGGGGGCTCATTCACATTAATTCCAGCAAGAAACATAGTGCAAAATTTACAATTAGGTTGCGTGACTTCATAATTGTGCTTCGACCTCGAATTCTAAAATGCAAAGTGACGCGGACGTCCGACGTGACAAAGAGGAGTCACTGGCAATTTCAGCTGGACCAATAATCAGGGCACGGGCAAGAAGACTTAAAGAAGTCATTAATATTTTGGTGCACGAAATTCAAGAAGATGTCACACGTGGATGCAAATTCGAGGAGCTCGAGGAAGAGCGCAGAGTAAACACCTTGAAATGGATTGAAGACTTAGGGGCGAAGGAACAAGAAGGATGATTAATTCAATTAATTACTTTTCCTTCAATTTATTTTAATTATTTATCCTTTAATTTAATTCTAGGCCCAGTAGGAGCCCGCAGCCCAACTAGGCTAGGGTTTTGATACTATAAATTCATTATGTACCATCAAATTTCAGAGAGAGTGTTTTCAATTAATTCAAGTTTCCTTTCAATTCCCTAAAATTGATTCTTTCAATTTCTCGTGAGTTTTATATCCCAAATCGAGTCATTCCGAATTGTTTCGAGTGATTCGTAACGTATCAATCAGCAATCGGTGTGCTGATTGTGACCGTTCTTATCGGGTTCAATTCAATCTTACCACGTTGGGTCGGCGTTCTTCGCCCGGTTCGCGTCCCTGGAGTTATTAGATTCGGGTCCGATTACATTGTCCTATCCGACGCGATCGTTGATCACGTCACAAAGGCACAATAGTATTTATATAAATTGTTCAATATTCGTGTATCGTTCTGTTATTTTATTCGCAGCATTAATATTCTTACCAATAATTTTGACACATTTTATGAGTATGTTTAAATTTATATAATATGAAATTAAAAATGATTACATTAGTTTATTGAAATATTTATTTTATACTTATGCAAAAAAAAATTATTATAATTAGATAAAGAATAAAAATTAAAAATGAAAAAGACAATTCTATTATTATTAAGTTGAAAGAGAGGGGTGTGTGCGTTTGTATGTGTATTTACTTAATGTAAACTAGTAAAATTAGCACAATTTATTAGTACGCGAATTTATTTATAAATTATAAAATTACAGATTTTTTATTAATAAAATAAATTTATTTAATATTAAAAAATATAAAGAATATTTAAAAAATAAAATAAAGAAACATTAAAAAAATTTGAAGAATAAAGAAATTTTGAGAGAAAACACAAGTATAGGAGTTATGAGAAAATGAAAGAAACCTACAAAGTAAAATAAGAAAATTATATAATTCTGTATGGTACTAAGGAATTAAAATAAAAAATGATGAAAGATCAAAACAAATTAAATATGATAAAATTTGAAACAACATAAAAAATAATTTGTAAATTGAATGAAAAAAAGAAAAAAATTATAAAAAGAATGAAAATATTTAACACAAAGATAATTATATAAATTTATTTTATATAATTACATATATTTATTGAAATAATAATATAGTAGGAGGCCAAACTCTTTGATATATATAATATAGGAGATTATTAAAGAGGGTTATATAAGTAAATATACTTAGTGATCCTTTTAAGATATGGTATAAAACAAATAGAAGTCTAAAATAGAGGCTGAAAGACGGCGAGAGGACAAAAACAAGATGATATAGACGAAAACATCTGAACATCTTTGTCAACACTGAAATCACGGACAGCATGAGACGTAGTTCAGCATGGAAACCAAAAAATAATGAAGCAAGTCTTTCTATTACTCAGAATGAACAAACTAGACAAGGACGCATAACTCGCATTCATTATCCAAGATTGTCTTGTAACTTATCAGGTATGAATACTAGCAAAGAAAGCTAGTTATTATCCATGGATTGACATGTGTCAGCCAAACTCAACTGGAGAACGATGTGAAAGACAGACGCCAAAAAATAACAGAATCAAAGCTCGTGCTTTTAGTCTAAATCACAGCTAAGTAAGGGAATAATGCTACGTTTCAAATTTAATAACCTTTAACATAGTTAAAATTTCAACAGCATCCCACCATGATTTGAATGATAAAAGTAATAGCCTGCTCCATAGACGAGAAGAGACACACTGTTAACAAGTTTAAAAACAGGTGTGTCAATAAGAACACATAATAATTGATTATTTACTCTATACCGAATTTCAAGATTATAAAGCTATAAAATTAACCAACATGCAAAACTATTCTTTAATCTAACAAGGATGACGAGTTTCCAACATTTCTAGATCCAGAACGCAATTTAACAAACTCAGTTGAGGAGAGTCAAAGATAGCTAAGATGATGCTTAGGACGATGTGACATAATTCACCGGCTGCGACACGACAATGCGAAAGCATTTAACTTACAGAAGCCCTCCAAACTGTCAAATCGTCACCAAATAATGTCAGGTTTTGAACCATAACGTATGAAAAGTATAGTCAAGAATTCCGAGTTTATGCATGAAAAAACAATCACATACACATCATGAATGAAAGCCACCTGATACAGGATGTTCATGTGGACCAGATGGTCACAATTATACTTCCCCAATCCATTAGGATTCCCAGAATCCCTGCCTCAACTACTATCCCCATCGCCGTTACAGTCAGGGCCATAGTAACTGGCCCCTCCATATGTGTCATTCCTTTGACCATTCAGGCTCCTCTTGACACTTCTGCAAAGGGATATTCCCTATCAGAAAGCCCAGGCTTTTAACATTTGAAACATTCACCAGCAGATGCATGCCCACTGCCACAGCACAATTCCTGTATCTTGATCACATCCTCTGTCACCAACCTGGTTTTTACCAGATTCCTGATAGGTTAAGCTCTATCGGAAGTAAAGGACCGTCCATCCTTATCGATTACATTTATTGCTTCAATGGCTTCTTCCCTAATTCTCCCTTCTTCAAAAGAAACAAAGCCAAAACCATGAGAGCAAGCAGAAACATTGTCAACTATTACCAGACAAAAGAATAATGTCAACTGTCAAGAGCTTTTTCCCAATAAATATGTAAATCTTTACATGTTATGTATCTTGTGGAAAATTGAAGGACAAACCCTACGATGCACCATGACTCCAGCTTACCCCCAACCAAGCTCTCCAAATATACCATTTAAAGAAGGTTTTCAAAATAGTCAGCCCTGCTTACCATTGGATCTCCATCAACCCTATAACCTCCTTTTCCTCCCTCTCCAACAATACATTTGATCAGAATACTTTATCTTTGGCATGAACCGAGAACAGATCCTGCACTTACGAAAGCAAAGAACTATGTAGATTATTTTTTGTCTTACACACTTTCATGCCCACAATATGGCCAAACTTTTCAAATGCCTGCTTTAAGCTTCAGTCTGATGTGGACCATGATAGAATCCCAATAAAGGACCAAGATTCATCTTGTTCAGCCATTTTCCACTCTACATGAAAACTAAATAAATAAATGAACAAATAAAATGACCAGAGAAGAATAACAAACCAACTAACTTAAAAAGCCTAAGGTTGTTTTATTCTTTTCTCCAGCACTTATGAGCAAACAACTGCATTCATTAAACTGTTAAAACCAAAAAATGCAATACTGCACCTTCTTTTCTCAATGTCACCTAGCACCATAGCACATAATACCTATTTATTGTCCAGAAAACTCATCAGCCATTATTAGGGATTTTAATAAGAGCTAGAGGCCTAAAAAACCTGGGAGCACTTTGCTCTGTGCTCATGCAATTGACAGTTACAATTTTGCAACCACGAAGACGTATACTGCATTATAAATGAAACTTTCTAGCAGTGCCAACTAGAATAGCATACTTGCAAACTATCTTTTAGATGTAGACCAAATAAAAATGTTGAAAAGATTAAAATCAACTAAATATTAAATAATACATTTCTCTAATAGGTTACACTTTTAGATTAAATTTATAGATGAAGTGGTCATTCAACATGTATCAGAGCCTTAAATTCCTACCACTGCCTATTTACGGAAAACTATTTCATGGGCTAGAGTTTGTAAAAAGAATACCGGCTACAGGTGAGAAGAAGCAATCAAAATCAATTAAATAGTAAATCATACGTCTACTACGGCTTAAGTTTTTAATGAGGTGGTCATTCAAAAACAAACAATAATGATGATGTCTTAATGAGAGAGAGTCCACAATCTTCCCCCTGAAAACTACACGCCGCTGAACTTTTTGAATATTGAGACCGAAAATTAAAACGTGTTCAAATCTATACAAATTTAGAAATGACCTACTGGGCATCCCAATTAACTAGATTGAATCACACAACAGGCTTGATTCCTCCATTAAAACACAATCATAAATTCCATAATGCTGCTCAACCAAACAATTTTACAATTTGGATCAATCTTGTCGTAACCCATCACAATCAGTCACACGCACAAAATGTAAGTAATTTAACATGAAAAACAAAAAACCTATCTCGTTGCCAGCTCGCACTCAGAAGTCAGAACTCGAGTACCAACAACATGACAGCGAATATTGTGCATATATTTTGAAATACTTCATTTAACGGTCAAGGTTTGATCCCAACTCAGTGACTGTCCAATCCACCCCGACACAAATTTAAGTTCGAGTTCGAGCAAAATTGTTGAGCTAATTCGACGAGTTTGTTAATTTGAACTCCGTCGTCAACGCCATTTGTAACCAGATTCGAGCTATTGTGAAGGGTCCTTCAGCTAATTTGAAGTTCGGGCTTTTCTCAACAAAAATCGGCCTGCTTCTTATTGTTTGGGGTGGACACCAATGGATGAAGTCTATTGGGCCATGTTTCAGCCAACATTATAATGAGATTAGCCCACAAAAAAAAAATACTAAATTGAATATGGGCTGATGGCTGACGTGTATAAAACTGGAAAAACAGCTGAACCCATATGTACCCTAACACGAAACCCTAGCTCTGGATTCCATGAGCGAGTTTATGCGTAGGTGGAGTTGGTTGTTTTTCTCCTTCTCCGTGCTAAGTTTGTATTTTTTTGTATGTTTTTCGTCAAAATTGCCCGATGATGGAAAAATTTAATCGATTGAAGTGGCACGATGGTTATGGATTCATCACTGGTCTTTCTGCGTCGCTAGAATGATCCACCGCTACTATACCCCCCCCCCCCCCCTCCTCTCTCTCTCTCTCTCTCTCTCTCTCTCTCTCTCTCTCTCTCTCTATATATATATATATATATATATACACGTAACACACACGCACCAGGTTGTTCATGGCGGTGTGTGAAGGCCTCTGATGGGTCTGTCCGTCAATGTTTCTGAGCCGCTTGTGATTTGTCGAAGCTATGAGATCTGAGGGCTTTTCAAACTAATTATCTCATTTTTATGGTTATGCGTACCCCTTGGATTTTCTCATTTTGTTGTCAGCAATTTCTTGCCTAGCGCTGAGGACTGAGCTTTCGTGTTCGCAATTTCATATTTCTACTGAAGTTTCTGTTTAATATAAAAATTTGTATGCATTAGGTTTCTTTGTTTTTTTTTTGTGTAATATGATTTTCACTTTAATGTTTGTCGTTTAAGCGTTTATTGGGTGTAGTATCATTCACATGATACTAAGTTTTTTCTGCCGGAATTTATTGTGCTTTGTCTGCTAAGAATGCCATAAAAGTTGGGATTGTGGATTGTCTTTTACTTGACTGGTCCTCGCAATCAAAATTTGCTCTGGCTCTAGTCAACATTTTTTCTATTAATCTATCTATGTATTTATTAATGGCATGGGTTGCAGTGTGCTCGATGTGCTTTGGCAAATGTTGGTAGCCTTAAACTGATGATTATTCTTCTCAAAATTTTAAGATCTGAGGGCTTTGGTGTTGGTATCATTCTCTTCAATCCCCCCCTGATCTTATTTATCTTCTGTAACATGTTCATATGGGTGAGCAGACAAATTTATGGATGATTCTGGTTTAATAACATATGCAGTCATATTTTAGCCTTTCACTGAAGGCTGTTCCAACAACGAATTGTGACTATATGTTATACAACACCCAATGATGTATAGGCACTGGGTTATAATGGTAGCTTTGGTTTCCATCGGTAGCCTCCCGCATCATCATAGTCAGTCCTTCTTCTTCTTCTTCAGATTCGTCATCGTCGTCATCATCATCATCATTATTATTGCTGTTGTTATTGTTATTATTATTATTGTAGTTGACAATTTAACATCCTGGTGCTGTTGATGGTGTGGGACTGGCTTTGTTGGAATTACTCTAGTTACCATGGCCCCCGCTCACAGTCATTTTACACGAACTGAGGGTGTCCTGATTTATTTGTTCGAATGTGTTGGTCCTTGTGATTCTGCGTTTAATTTGTTCCTTATTTATAATATATTTTCTGCTGTTATTATGAGTAGATGTTACTTGTTCATATGAGTGCAAGGAATCAAAAAAAATTCGCCTTTTAAGTTTATATTACCTTCTTTTGCAAGATTTGAAATGAAAAGATATTTACTTGTTGAAACATTGCATTGATGAAAGTGCAAGACTATGATCAATTCATACATATGGAAGATGAAGGCTGATTTGGATCGGGCTTTTTATTATAATCTTATAATTTTTTAAAAAAAATGTTAAAATGATCCAATTTGTCAGGGTTTAACAAACTGGGATATTCTGTTGTTGAAAATGGCGGAATTAACTTAATTCTGTTGTTTCTAACAATGGAATATTTAAAAAATAAAAAAAAAATATTTTACTGTGAGGGAGGGTGGAAATATTAAACGAAATAAAGAAATGACGCTCAAATTTAACCCTGTCGGGGGTTCATCGCCTTCTCTAGTCAAGGATGAACAACGTACTTTGAGGATATTGCTGGTTACGGTATTGGGTTGCCTTGATTGGTCGGTTTGGGGTCTGTTTTTACCAATTTAAGCTATATTTATATATGAAGTTGAATGTATAAAATTATTATTGTTATTAATAATAATTTCTACTGTTAGTAATATTTTGGCACATATAATGAAGTATTATAGAACTCTGTTTTAATTTTGTGATAATATAATCCAAGTCATAAATATTGAAATTTTTTATAAAAATCTTATATTACATACAATAAATATTAATTCTTCTAAGATTTTTGATTCACAAAATTTATAAATCAGTAGACGGTAATATATAAATTTACAAATTATTGAAGATTGTACTTTAAATTACGACATATACAAAAATTATTTGGACTTTCAATTTTTTTTAATTATTTAAGTATTCTGTTGTAAGAAAGGTGGAATTGGTTACTTTTGTCGTTTTTAGCGGCGTAATGTTCTAGGTAGTTAAATCCAAACAACATTTCGACAAAATTGTTAGAATTAATGTCCGATTTGAATCAACCATTTTGCTATAACCGTATGATCGGTAATGTTTGTTTTATAATTATTTATTTTTTGAAAATATACACCTAATTATAAATTTTATTATTTTTGTATAATTTTTTAAGTAAAAAAAATTATAAAAATACACTAAAATTTAAGTAGGATTTAGTAGGTTAAATCCTATCTTGAGAGTATTAACACGGGTTCTCTTTTTATTTTAATATCTTTCTCTATCTGTTGCTAGATTTGTGTGCGTCTATAGACTCTGAGCCTGCATTCTATGCGATGTTATGATGTGAAGGAAGAACGATTGAAGTTCTACGTCTGATTGTTTGTGTGATAATTCAAGCCTAAAAATTGTTATGCATGTGTCTTGGCCCTTTTACCCAACTAAGCATAATTGTTCGTCCTTCTAGGCAGTATTGTGCAGAACAACCGAGCAGTCATTTTTATTTTCGAATTCTTGGGTATAATAAATTATTGACATACTCATTTATATTCTGGTTTGGTATAATTAATTATAGGAGTTTACGTTTCCTTTTGTAAATTACAATTCTCTAAATAAATGTAAAAATACTTGAAAGTTATATAATCTATACTATATAAAATGTGTGGAGGGTGGATGGTTTATCAAAATTAATTTATTAAAATGCTCTTTTAAGCATATTTTTCTTTCTCAATTTTTTACACTCTCTCTTTTGGTTGCTTTTTTTTTACTTTTTCATTATATCTTCATTTTTTTCTCCTTCATTATATGAAAATTGTAGGATATAATTTTTAATTTTGATAACTTATTTTTATTACTAAAACTCTTGGAAATATATTAGATTTAATGTTTTTATCATAATTTTCATTTGAATAATTCACTTATATTATTAATTATTTTAGAGATATGATATATTTATACTCTTATCATCATCGATAAAAAAATTATTATATGCTTAGTTTTGGAAGAAACAAAACTCAACAGATTTAATGGGTATGTAGTGTCTTCACATCTCTCGGTTTGGTACTGAAAACAGATGTATAAATTTGTTGAAAGAAATTTATGTGTCTAAAATAATCTGTTGAAAGAAAATATTAGCTTTACATGTAGTAGCATCCAAGGCAGATGTATAAATTTTCAAAAAGTGATTCAATAAAGGAAATGAAAATTAGAAAACAATGCAATAAACTGCAATTTGAAAAAATACATCACAAAAGCAAAAAGTGCAGAAAATAAATAAATTTATAGTTACTTCGTTGACCGATATTAAATAATTAAAAAACTCATTTGCCATAAAATCTCTTTAAACCGTATGAGTTGAATTTTCAAAGAAATTTGTTTTCAATATGAAAATCTAATGACTCATTTTACAATCATCTAAATCATTTTGGATCAAGTTTTACAATCATCTAAATCATTTTTTCTGAATATACTATACATTAAAATATAAATTTTTATCTCTCAAGCTCTTTTATTTTTACACTATATTTTAAGTATTTGTACTAAATTTTTATTCTCCCTAAATTTTTATAATCTATATATGCATATATTATAAAAATACTTTAAACAAAAAGCTTAGATTTACAAACTTTATAATTTAAAATATTCATCAATATTAAAATTCTTTTGAAAATGAAAATCAAACTATATAAGTTCAATTTTAAAATAAATATATTTTTAATTTGCAACTTTGAAATGAGTCATTTAATTTTTTTAACTACAATTTATACATATATGTATAATAAAACTAGTCCAGAGATAAATCCCAAATTTGCAAAATTTACAAATTTTCAGTAAATTAAATTTGTTGGATGCATCAATAGACATTAAACTTCTTTGTTTTATAGCATGTAAAATTTTAAACCGTATATTATTTAATTGAGGTAATTATTTGAAAACGCAAAAATGCATCATTAAATGTAAAGATATTGGAAAGTTAATATACTATAAAAAAAATTATTTTACTTCTATATTATTAAGTAATACTTGCCATATTTTTTAATATTTAGATAATAAGGGTTTCTAATCTTTGTTTTTGATAGTTTTTTTATATTTTCTATTTTTGTAGGCTTGCCTTTAAAAACTTGAATTGACTGAAATATAAGCATAAAAATAGTATATTTTTAGTATTTTATTTAATTTTTCAAAAATATTTCAATTATGTTTGCATTTAATATAATATATATATATATATTTAATTAATTTAATGTAAAACGAGAAAATTACATTATTACATATATTTGTTTGTACATAAAGAATATAATTCTTAAAATTTTATTGTTTTTTATTAAATTTTTATTGTAATTGTATAGAAAATATTCTTTAATTATGAACATTCTTTATTAAAATTATATTCATTTGAAAATTTACACATTAATAATAGAAGTTAAATAATATTTATCTGGTTTTACTCTCGTTATAAAAGTAAGAAATATCCATTAAAGCTCAGCCACACGAATTTACTTCCTTATTCGTAATAAATTAGGAATAAATTGTTTTTATATTGATGAAAGAATTTTATTAATTTTATTATTTATATATATATATATATATATATCGACACATGTTATGGCTATATTTGAATGCAAACTCATATCAAATTGTTTCTCATTAAAACCTACGTCTCCAAAGCCCTCTTTGTAACTCGTTATTTGTTTTTAATACTATTTTTGAATTTTTCACTAGCTTCTTCTTCATTATATTTGCATCCAAACAAAAATATATATTATTAAATAGATAAAATATTAACAATATTATATGTAAAAATATGAAAACATCTCAATTATATTAACGCGTGTAAAATTAAATATATACATATGTAGTATGAAAGTGTATGTGGCACCCCGTTTTCTTTGTATTATAAATAGAATTTGCACTAAATATGTAAGACTTTGTTTATTTTTAAATTTTTGTGTGTAATTTTAAGTGTTTTTGTTTTGAAAATTATATAAAAATAAGAAAGATAATAGATAAAAAAAATAATAATTAAATTTATATTTTTCGATAGTAGATAATTGTAAAACAAAAATAACTTAAAATTTTTACTCTTGTATGTACATCTATACACATATATACAAACATGTCTAAACAACAATATATGAATTAACATAGCTAGAGATACATATACATATATATATATATATAGAGAGAGAGAGAGAGAGAGATTAAATTAATTTTTAATAATAATATAAATATTCTCAATTATAATATAAATTGATATACATAACAAATAATAAATACAATATGATAGATATATATCATATTATAAATGTTTAATATATTATTTGTAACAATAAGCAATTAATTATTTTAATTTATATATTTAGTTTTTTTGAAAAGAATATCATCATAAAAATAAAACTAATATAAATAATAATTTTACAATAAAAGCTTAAGTAAAATTATTTAAATTTAATAATATCTATTATATATGTCACTCAAATGTCTACTCTATTCATGGTTTATATAATATAAGCATTATATGATAATGTTATATTAATATTAAATATCTAAAAATATATAAGCCATAAACAAAAACATACTATTTATTATGCCTAAATCATATTTATGATTAAAAAATATTTGCTTTCTTCCACATTACTTACTTTTAATTACTAATTATAAATATAAAACTAAAATAATAAAATAACATTTTTATTTTTCTATTATTCTTGATATTATTTTTTATGCATACCAAACATGACTCTTATTAAAAAATGTCATTTTTTTCTACATTTAGTAATTAATCAATTTCATGTTTAATTTATTCAATGTTCACTTTATAAGATAAAGACAACGTGGACCCAATTTTATTTTTCTCACAATTTTGGATAGGTAATCTGACCTAATAGCCCGGTAAAAGAATTCCAATCAATTGGTCAATTGGATTTCATAACAAAAGCATATTTATTTATTGGTTTTAACTAATGAAAATTTTAGTTTTTATATTAAAATTTTTTACTATAAATTAGCACTAGTATTTTTTTATAATATTTAAAATTAAGTATAATTTTGTAATATTAATAAGTATTGAAAAAGAATTAATGTAACTTATAATAATTTAGTTTTGTTGAATGAATGTCAATTGAAATTTTATAGAAGATGATGTAAGTATAAATAAAAGATGCATAATTTTTAATAAAATTTTGAAGTAAACGTGTTTTGAAAAAAAATAAAATAATTATATTCAATAATTCAAAACACATCATTAAATTATTGTATATTTAATACATATTAATGAACATGATCTTATATTATTTTATGATTAAGTTATTATTTAAATAATCTTTAGAGCATTAATCACATCATAAGAACAAGGCCCAAGTGCATGGGCAATAGCAAGTTCTACTGCCGATTACCTTCTCATTCTTCAAAATTTGTTAATTTTCGAGACTTCGGAAATTTTGCAGCTCAACGATTAAAATTTGGCGATTAATGGTATTAACAATGTTTTAACATTGCTGAAGGCCGTTGAACATCGCCACCGAAGAAATGGAAAGACAGTGACTGATACGGCGTCGTTCAATACTTCAAGCGGGGGGGCCGAGTTACGACTGCTGCCATCGCGCCAGTTTCGGTAACTCGGCAGTCAGCTCGTGGTGGTATTGAGCAAGAATTTAAGCGGTACGAAGATGTTGGAAGCCAAGAGGTTGAATAAGGCAGTCGTTCCTGAATCCCTCATTCCTCACCCTTCTCCAGCCAACATCCAGTCCACCCGTCTTGCTGTCCACGTGTCTGCTCCTCTCCATCTCCGTCTCTCCCTATACTCACTTTCAGAGTTTTCTTTCTTTCCGGAATGTTTGTGCTCATGTTCAAGATTCTTAATTTATTGCTGCAGGCCAATGCGGACGCCTCTTCTTGCTGGGTCTACATTGCCTCCGGCCCCCGCATATACAGACTCCGTATGACCCATAACACTCACGCTGTAATATTCTTTATATGAATTCATGGGTACTTAAAACGTGGTTTTCTTATGTCACTAGTTAGACATGTCGTAAATTATCAGTTATCTCTTTGTTTATCGGAACCTGGCTTTGCTCTGCTTCCTGGCCCTTTCAATATTGTTCTTGATTTCATGTCGTTTTATATTTTTTGGGAGTTGGGGTTCGGCTAAATTTAGACTTTTGAAACTTGTCTTTTTACATATACCATGGGTTTCCAATCTATTTGCAATCTTTTCTTGAGGTTCTGTGAGACATCGCTAGCGCTTGTCAAGTGTTTGAATGAAATTACTTGATTAACATCAAAAGGTATGCGACAGCCACCAACCGTGCGTTTATAGTACTTTTGGCGTGTCTCTTTTACACTAGTTGTTTCCTTCAAAGGGCAATTTGTGTGATTATATATGATTTGTTTGATAGTAGTGAGGACATGTTTGGGTTTCTAAAGCATTCAAGCAAGGTTTATATAATTTTTTTGTAGAAATGGGTATGTAGTGTGTTCACATCTCTCGTTTTTTTTTGTTTTCTTGGTTTCAGATTTCAATGGTGGATTAATTTGTTGGTCAAGGGAAAGAGAGCCTTTTGATCCCTGAAGAAACCCAGGTGCTTGTCTCCAAGACTTAAGTGGTTATTATGTGTTTAGCTGATCCATTGATGTCTTAATGAAGGTTGTGGACTCATCATTGGTTAATCACTGCGCTCATTGATCAGAAATTCAAAGTATCGTGCTTGTTGACAATGAAAGTGAGACACTATATCTTGCATAGACCCTTGACTAACATGTTATCATACACTTTCTCTTTCTCACACACAGACAGACAGACAGACACACACACAGAGAGATTATTACAATTTGTTGCACACTTTTCATCCTTTCCCTTAATTTTGATCGTAAAAAGTTGTGTAATTTGCATGTGTGGGTAGTCATGCATCCTTGTTTGAAAATAACAACAGCTGAAACTCTAAAACTGTATGCAACCATGAAAAGTATAATTGATAGATGTGCAATAAGTTATTAGAATCCAAATGATTCAATTAACTGCATTCGTGGCCCTAAATTTTGGTAGCTCCAGTCTCTGCTTGTTGTTGATATGCCAAATGTGTATACTTTGTATGTCATTCTTGAGAGACAATATTGTTTTATATAGGTTTTGTACTAACATGAGTTCAACTTTTGTAGGAATGGATTGCTTAATATTGGGGAGTGTGGACTCTTATGGTCACCTCATTGTTTCCAAATTGGATGCTGACAGTACAAGTAAGACTCCTCAAAACTATTCTTTTTTTTCTTCATTAGTCTCTTTCCCCTGTAGTTATGGTTGAACATGCATATTTTGGCCTGATGTCATTAGAATTTTGATGATGAACCTTTGTTCCTTCTCAGTTGATCATGTGCTGTTGTTGATTACTATTGCTTGATCATAAATTGTTGTCAGCCAGCTTTCTTCACATCTCTTGTGTGGTTTAGTCCTTTTCCAATCATGTTTTCCTTGAGACTTGTCTCAAGTGACGGCTGATAGGATGATGCTTGGCCAACTAGCTATTGATGTGTAACTAGGTAGACTAAAAATTCCAATTGATTGAAATCATCCTTGTCAGCATTTTCACAGGTGAAAATGGGGGCATGCTGCATGTGCTTGAATTTAGGCATTTTTTGCTGGTGTTTAACAACATGAGCTTGTTCTTCCATATGTAGATGGGTTTACATATTCAGCATCTCCTCGAGATCATGGTGTTGGAGAAGGCAGTTGGGCAGGCCTTTGCTTTAATCCAAACCAGTTGTCCATGGTGCATAATTTTCCTAACTTGATCTCACTCAATTCTTCAGTTCTGATATATCTGGTTGTGCTGATTTAATAACTTTCTCTTGTTCTTTATGGTGGTGGGTGTTGAACCATTCTTTTTAACATGTGTGTGATAACATTTGATATTTAATTGGCTTTGTGATTATTTCTCAACTGCTAAGTTACTTGATTGTTTTGGTTGTTTTTTTTTCAAAGAAGGTAAATTTGAATGCATTGGATATAAAAATCCATGACCATTTGGGGTACAAAGCCCTATTACCAGTGAGTTCAAAATTAATACAGGAATGATGTTCCCATGCCAACCCCTGTGAAAATCTAATCTATGACCATCTGGGTTACGCTGACTCAATAGTAGTAAAATCAATTAATGGAGGAAAGCCTTGCCTGTTCAAAATGCTGATATATCTAAATAAGTACATCATAATAGGAAATTTTTATGAGGTTTCTTCCACCTTGATCCCATCTCTGCATGTTCCACTAAAGAATTATGCAGAAGCAAGTATTTATAAAATATCATGTTTGACCATACCACATAATTAGAAAGAAAAAGTAGAAAGTGGTGATACTTCCATTGGGTCTGATATTATATTTTTAATCAGAGATCAACCTCTGCAAATTATGTTTTCTATTTATATGGGACATCTTTGAAGTATCTGGTGAACTGGCTATCCGTTTCTGATTCAGGGAGCTGTGGTGCGCAGCTTCTGTAAGAGCATTGATGTTTATGACCAAGATATTCATCTTCGTAGTTTACATACGTAAGTATTTCTCTCTTTTTCTTTTCCCTTTCCCCCTACCTGACTGGGACACAAACTTCCTGCTGCCATCTATTTCCTGAATTTGTGATTTGTTTGTGATAATTGAGGGATGCCCCTTGAATAGCCTAAACGATCAAATAATGAGATCATGATTTAGTTAACCAGTTTCAGAGTTTCAAGTAGAGATTTGTGTATTTTTAACTGTCACTTATAGAATAGCATGTTACAGATTGTGGTATCCATCTTCTTTGATGTTTGTGGACAATTTCAGTGAGAGAGGAAGTTCAGCGTTAGCTGTCACCGAAGGTTCCCAGGTAGTTATCGTCATGCTTTCCCAGGTTGCAATTATCAGTAACAACTGAATGAGATATTTTCTATTCTCTTAACAATAGGTATAGCATTTTTCATCTTATTGAATTGCTGCAGCTAAGTATATGGGACTTACGAGTGAAAGAAAATGGGGGTTGGGTGCATAGAATTATGGGGTCTGTCGGTGATATGTTATATGCAGTGAATGTATCTTCATCTGGGACTGTTGCTGCTGGTGGGGCTGATCGCACTGTGACAATCTATGATCCACGCAGGTTGGTAAGCTTGTTAGAATGCCCCGGTTACAAAGTAGAGAATGCCAGTATTTCTGTGATTTGCTTTGGGTTATATCATCTTCCTGAAATTTAGTTTCCTTTACGTTGAGATAGAAAGAAAGGAGAAAACAGAAAGAAATTGAAAACTTTAGACTAATTTCTGCTACCTTGTCATGGTTCTAAATTGACTACAGATGGTCAGCATTATCTAGATGGCTGAACTGCTCAAAATATGAGGTCAGTTAGTTTCATGCAGTTGATATTTCTGTCAATTGATGTGTCAGGAGTCTCTATGATTTCGTCAACATGCCAGTTTTTTCTTAGTGCGCCCACCTGTCTTCCCCTCAATACTTAATTTTAACTCACAAAATTTTTAGTAACAGGGAATTTTGGGCTATGTTTTTTTGGATTCTTTGATTGTGTGTTTTCAAGTGTATTTGCGTCAGAAATTGTGTAAAAATACAGAAAAGAACAAGAAAAATTTTAAAATGTATAATGATTAAAGTATGCGTACTATTTTGGAGAAAATGAAAAATAAACATAACCTTTTTTTTTTGGTTGGGTAGCACAGTGTGATCTGTTGTCCTGGTTGTATCTCATGAAGTGAGTTGAGCACAAAAGTTGATCCCCCTGTTTGTTTGATTTTCTTTTACGTGCGTATTTGTATTATATTGTTGCCAGCTTTTTAGGTTCTATGCTGCTTAGGGCATCTTCTTCCTATCTAACATGACTTGGTATGCCGCAGATAACTGGACTTAATTTTTCTTCTGTTGATCCTGATTATATCTATGTGCAAGGAGTTGACTATGAGGTGAGTCCTTTTCTTATTGGTCTATGTTATATAAAGGTTAAATTTTACCGACGTTTCTGAGGGTTTCTCTTCACCATGATACGTTCTTTTATCGTTGGGGCCTTTACATTTATCACCTGAGAAAAACATGTAATATATGATATTTACCTTTGCCTCCTTTTATTGGGACCTTTCCACTATGAAAGAATATAATATTCACATCTGTTAGAAATAGTGGAAAATCATATTTTTGTAGGAAGAATTGTAAAATACAACTCTATAAATTGAGGCATCAGAATATTATGAGGTGTCTGGTGAATTGCTCCTATCACCAACGTAACAAATTGGCCCTTGATAAAGTGGAAAAAGGTGTTGGGATTTGACCAATGACCGAATCATGTCATTGTGCATTTTCAGCTTCCTTTCGCTAAAGATGCATATAGAAGTCTTGTGGAGTCAAGTTAACAAGAGATGTCTTAATATATCTCCAAAAGATCAACATATATTGATATCCAATTCAGGTTATCTGTGGACAATGGAGAGAAAGCAAGAAGGCATTTTCATTTAGAGGGGACTCAAATTGGCTCGGATTTAGCAAGGTCTTCTCTTTGATCTCCCTGATCCTCATGAAAAGTGTAGATGAAGCATCATAGTCTGTAGTAGAATATGGATACCTCACTTTAGATATCTTATATATATATATATATATATATATATATATTCAATTTCAACATGTTTAAAATAAAAATTTAATAATATCACCTTGTGTTGATGACTTGCTGTAACCAGCTGCAGCCACAGCGAATGTCTCAGTTATGGCTGCAACAATTGGCCATGAAATGGGGGTTCAGTTGTTGTTAAATGCTTTCTTTTCTTCATTTCTCGACTTTCTGAAGTTCAAAGGCTAACTGGTGCTCACATTGTGAAAAATGCCAACACTGTACTGTCTCATTTCGGTTATGTTCCTGTGGTGTTCACATACACTATTGCGTAGGCAGCAGGTAGGGGCATTCTATTTGACTGCTTTGAGATCACACTTTTAATTCACATTCTATTTGTGCAGTGTTCCGATAGGGATGTTTTGGCTGGGTGGTGTGACTTGGGTAGCATATTTGTTGCTGATGTTTCATAAAAGATTGGAATGGCCAGATCAAATTTTGGTCGCATTGGAAATCAATCTCTGTGCAACAGTAAAATTACAGATGCATCAGCCTGAGCCCTGCATCAAGGAGTGTCATAGAGGAATAGTATCGTCAGCCATTTATAAGTAAGGAATATTTTGATCGGTTGTAGTTTGGGTGGTTTACGGTTTTCCAGAATGGCAACATCTGCTCTGAGAATGCACTCTACTATGGAACTCTCAATTATTTGGGCTTTTGATTGAAGCTGATCTTAATCAATTATTGACGAGCTGTTTGATATTTTCCATGCTTTTTTATGACGCTTGGCTCCTCGTGCTGCTTGAATTTATATGTACAAAATTTTTCCAATGGCTGCCCTATTGAATTCAATTCTTGGCCCATTGTTGATCAAATTGTGTGATCAAAAGGAGGACCCTCACTTTGAGTTTCATCGAGCTTGCATAGGGCCGGTATACATTAATTATGTCATTTAAAATGAGCACTCAACCCCCGATGTAAGGGAAATTATTAGGAAAGTAATGGATAAGGCTCTTGATTTATCGATTCTCAAAAAGAAATGCCAACCAGGATATGTTTGCATGGTGACAAAAACATTATTGGATTAGGTGGTTGCTCCCTTTGGAGTAATTATTAAGCTAGGGATGGTTTGCCGTTCCACATTTTCTCCACTCCTGACTAATGAATGTGGGAAGGTTGCAACTTAGGCTTTGAATCACTTGTCCCACATGCTTAGCTTTACATTATAAATTATTACCATTTCTATCTTCGTCTCTTGCAATATCTGAAAATAATATTTCGACTTTGTGAGCTACCACATCTTAACTGATGAATGAGAATTGGGGTATCATGTTTCATCGACCACTGAAATTTCCTCTTGTTGTAAAACAGATTCATGTGTGTGTGTGTGTGTGTAGAGGACCTCAATTTAGTTGAGGTGGTTTCAGATGATGGGCAAACATTAATGTAAGTAGTCCAATGTAGCTTCCATCGTCCAGCGCAATTTTTGTTAAGCAAAGCAACCAGAAACGAAGAGCCAGCAACAATCTATTCCAGATCTAAAATTACAATTTTGCACTCAAAATGCTGAATTTTATGACGCGTGTTATGATTTTAAAAAGTAATCAATAATATTTGCCGTTTATCGAAATCATGACACTAATTGTGAGATTAAGCATTGGTCTCTTGGCTAAAAGAGAAGTCGTTGTTAACAGTTAAGCCACAGACCAACCAGCAGCTCAAGAAAATACGACTTGTGATTGCTGAACGCTACGCGAGTCAAATGGACTATATCTGCCTGCAAAAAGCATCTTCAATTAATTGACTGGTGCAGCACAAATTAAAGTTCTGAATAATTAAATTAAATATTCTAGGTGTTGACTGTCCTTTGAATTCATATGCTCATAGATTTTGGCAGCTGTCTTTGTTTTGGGGTTCGTGGGTTTATCAGCTCAACGCCCTCTAGGCAGCAGCAAACCCACCCCTAGTTGATTAATATATAATTGTACACATAATAAAAATGAGGGATAAATAGGGCTTTCTGTATCAAAGCCCAGCTATTATGTTTTCTTGTAGAGTAACACGCATGCAGTCTGATCATAGTTTAACTCTAAACAGTGCTAATTAAGTGCATCATAAAAATAAATTAATTGCTACTGCCTGTCAAATGCAGCATTCATTGTTCATTTCGTGCTGCAGTTGTGGACAAGTTTTGGGCAGCAAGGGCAGTTCAGAAAAAACAAGTAAATGGCTACCTGACATGCATGCACGAAGTCTTGAGAACAGATGTGCAGGGCTGAGCTTAATTAATGAATGAATATGCGTGGCTGTGGTAATTATTTGTTGACATTATATGCGTTGACTATGAAAAGTTTCGAACACCGTGGGAAAAAACATAAAGAAACCATATTCTAGAAAGGATTTGACTACATATCTCGACTTGCCGTGCAACAATTAAATAAATGTGTTGGTTTTGGGGATATTCTTTTCCCATACACAGCCCACCATCCCTCCATAAGATGATTAGACCCTCGCATCGCATATGACAAGAACGATTCTCGTACCATTACTGGGTGTATTAAAATATAATTTACATCATAAACCTTTAATTACACTGGCCCAACATAAGGTCGTAAGAAGTATGGCTTGCTTTGTTTTTAAATGTTAATAATGCATGTTTAAAAGTATTTTTATTTTAAATATTACGTAAAAATATAACAATTAAACATATATTTCTGAATTTATAATTTAAAGATAATAACGGCGTCGAGAAGAAGGTATCCCAGACACACGTGTTGACATGAGGTGATCCCCTTTAATCTACAGCCGCACCGTGAGGACGGGCAGCTGAGGAAACACCATCCAATAATTGACCCAAGAATGTGAGTTTGTACTGTAGACTTGGTCAATTTGTTAGTCATTGGCTCTCCCCTCGCCAACAATACAAAGACCCGGCTCAGTGAACACCCACGTGGCCAACCCCACTGGCTCCTTCCTCCTCCTCCTCCTCTGGACATCATCTACCCAATCAATTCTTTCCACGTGGTCCGTGGTTTTTTGTAAGTAAAATCGTTTTCCCCAATCACGCTCCTTCTTTCTGGCCCTTTTCAATTTTCATCTTATTCACTCTGGCAGTTGAGTAATTGTCATTTCTCTTTTCGTAATAGTAAGAAACTGATTACCCGTAATTAGATCACCGTTACAATATCCTGCATTAATTAAGTCTGCCAATCAGTGATGAACATTGTCTGAATGCGCGGGTATTCTCTCCCTTTACAACGAAGCATAATACCCGGTCTCACCTAAATCATCCTCCCCAATATAAGGGCTCACATCCTCACAAGGGTTCAGAAACACCCCGTTATTTTCTCTCGCGCTCCGTGAAAAGCTTTGACCCTATAATTCATCTTATTTTTCTCTCGTATTGATCACGAAGATTGATGGGTTTTCCTTTTTGATGAGTGAATTTCGAGCGTTGAGACTGTTCTTGGTGTGATACGAGGATCGTTGATTTTTCATCGGCTCCTATTTTGCATTTCCAGCAATTCTTGAATTTTGTTCGGAGAATTTAGTATCTGGGCTTGGTTTCGTTTGTTTGAAGGAGGAGAAATATTATTGGGATTCTTGAATTATCAACCCTTTCTCTTAGGTTAATTTCCTTCCTGTTTTGATGTTTTTTGTTCCGATTGTTACCTAAGGTGTCTGTCATTTCATTGTCTGTATTCAGAGCTCTCAGTTTTTGGGAAGAAAAACACACACACAAAGAAAATAAATATTGGAAGTCTTGTCCTTTTTCAACTGCAATTGGGCCTTCGGTTTGATTTCCGTTTGCATATTTTAAGATTTTATTATTGGCTGACTCAATATTTCTGTTATATGTAAACCGAGAGATGCCAACAACAGATTTCCAAGAGGCATCTCCATCCGCATCGGGCTTTGGATTTTCCATTTTGAGCAGACGCCGTGATCAGGTCCACAGCATGGACCCTACGCACGAAGCCACTGGCCAAGAAGCCGAATTGGAAGCCTTCCAGAGGCAGATTGCGGAACGTTTTCAAGATTTGGCGGCTGCGGACTCCGATGAGCTGCTTTCAATTCCGTGGCTTCGCAAGCTTTTGGATGCATTCCTCTTTTGCCAAGAGGAATTCAGAGTGATTGTTGTTAACAACAAGAGCAATTTGAATAGGCCTCCCATGGATAAACACATTTCTGATTTCTTTGAGAGGAGCGTCAAGGCTTTGGATGTTTGTAACGCTATCCGTGACGGAATTGAGCAAATAAGGCAGTGGCAAAAACATTTGGAGATTGTCTTATGCGCATTGGGCAATCAGAAGAGTACCGGTGAAGGGCACTTTCGCCGCGCAAAGAAGGCCTTAGCTGATTTGGCCATTGCAATGCTGGATGAAAAAGAGTCCAACACGGCCCTTGCAAATAGGAATAGGTCTTTTGGGCGCCATAATGCACAGAGAGAGCAGAAGTCTTTGGGCCATTTTAGGTCTCTTTCATGGAGCGTTTCAAGGTCTTGGTCTGCTGCTCGGCAGTTGCAAGCAATCAGCAGCAACTTAGTGGCGCCACGAGCTAATGAGATAGTGTCCACCCATGGACTTAGTGTGGCTGTTTTCTCGATGAACTATGTGCTTTTATTTGTGATGTGGGCTCTGGTGGCTGCAATCCCCTGTCAAGATCGCGGTCTTCAGATGCACTTTTCCTTGACAAGGCAGTTCCTTTGGGCTGTCCCAATTCTTACACTCCATGAGAAGATCTTGGAGGAGTCTAAGAAGAGAGACAGGAGAAATGCTTGTGGGTTGTTGAAGGAGATTAATGACATTGAGAAATGCGTTAGCCACATGACTGAATTGGCTGACTCTATCCAGTTCCCCTTGATGGAACAACAGGAGAGGGAAGTGAAGCAGCAAGTTCAGGAAGTAGGAATGGTGTATGAATATATAAAGGAAGGACTGGATCCATTGGAGCGCCAGGTTAGAGAAGTGTTCCATAGGATAGTATGCAGCAGGACCGAGGGCCTTGATTCTATTGGGCAGAGCACATAGTCATGATTGATAAAATTATGCCATGTGAGATTGCGTGTACTGTGTGGAAATTGTTTTGGGTGAATTGTGTTTCCCTTGGATGAATTAGAGTTAGAAAATAACGTCATGTAAAGAAACGTGGGAAAGGATTGGACTTCCTGCTGTCCATGATGCCATTGTTCTTCATCCTTCCGTTTCTTTAATGAAGTTTCTGGCTAAATTTACCGTTTTGACATTTTTACCACTTTATATTCATGCAGCTGAATGGTTAACATACATTACTTGATGACATTTCAGTTTGCAAATTTTATCATGTACCCTATGTGGCATTGCAGTTTTTATGCCTTGGTAACACTGTAGCCCTTGCAATATGCGTGATGAAACAAGACGGGTAAAGATTGCTCATTTTGGACTCATTGACCCTTTTTGCTGCACTGACGCTTGCTTATTGCTTCTGAGTTATAATTTCATGGATGACCTTTCTCACCAAAATTGATTAGTTTGCTGGATTCCTATTTGATTTTTGATCATCTTTATATGAATCATGGCCATGCTTCACACATTACCTGCTGAATCGTAAATATGAATTAGCAGTATTTCCATTCTTTTCATTATTTTCTTGTCTAGATATTTATTGCCATTCATGATCAAGAAAAGAACAAAGAAGTAATTCGAAAGGAATATTATATCAGAAGAGAAGGAAAGAAAACAATCCCACTGCCCTTTCTGGGGTTCAGCAAACAGAATGATCAACTGGAGTTTCTGCATGCGGCTCCTACGTGAATGAGTACTTCTTTTCTTCTTTTCCCTTCTTTTTTAATTATCTGTTTACATTGATTTCTCTATACACATTCTGTTGTTAATTATTCGATTCACATTGATCTCTGAACACAAGTAGTTGCTCTCACGTTTATGTCTATCTAATGGAAAAATGAAGGATCTCTGATTTGTTCACATTTATCTGACACCATAAGGTTTCATTATTTAATGAAGTAATCTTCTTCTTTTTGTTGATCTGACTAAGCTCTTTGGCAATAAGTTACTGAACTCCAGTCCAAGAAAGACGTATTCAGCCATTTTCATGAATTCTTGCTTTTGTTTGCCTTCCTTGGCATGTTGAAAATTCTCGCCCCAACAATTAATAATGGACCAACCATGATAAAATTTGAAATCTAGATGATGTTCTGACAAGGTCAGTGCAAGCTGTTGGACTAGATGTTCTTCCCAAACTTTGGCTGGCAACTGTACTGTCATGATTAATTAATATCTAGATTGACGTGTAGAATGAAGAATTTGAGAGGCAGAGATTAGCAGAGGACCTCTCTGGCTGGTAGGTCTATAAAGGAACCAACACAGAGATCTTTAAATGCAAAAACTAGTTTCTTTGTGGATTGGAACGAATGCCATGCACAATTCTATGAGTGGGACAAGTGGGGGCCTTGAACTGGAATCCCTGTTTTTGAAAAATGATGTGTGCCTACTTAGCTGTGATTTAAGTTGTCCAAAAGGTACTGCTATTAAATGTATTTGTGATAAATAATTTAACTTTAAAATCTTGGGCTACGTTTGTCACGTATCAATGGGGAAGGTAAGGTATTAACCTTCTTCAATTGACACGAGGGCAGACTAGGCATAATTGAGAAGTTGGTTAGGCATCAACAATTTGGGCTCTGGCATCTTACCGGGAGAAGGATCTATAATTAAAAAATCCGTGCGACTGAAATAAAGATTTGAGCAGCAGACCTTGAAATTGTAAAATAGCAAACAAAGATTGACATAACCGAGAATGGAGGGACTTGGAAGGGGTGCAAGGCAGGAAGCAGAGAGAGACAGTTACTCAGAGGGGGTAGGTGTGTATGTAAGAAAGATGAAGGTAATTCACAAGATTCCAGTTGGGGTGGTTTTGGGCAAGGTCGAGGCAAAGAGTTTAATAACTCTGAATCAACTCTGACACCCAAAGACGGGCGACAGGGATTCGTGGCTAAGGAGGATCTCGTTAAAGAGGAATCAAGATTTGTAGATGGAACAATTCAGAGAACTGACACATCGTGGAAAGGTGAGAAAGCAGAGACAAGATATGAAGGAGAAGATTGCACAGCTGACGAAAGGCCTTCATAAACATATGAATGGGAACATGGAAAAATGATTCCAGAAGAGAAAACTGAGAAAGTAGAAAAACCTGATTCGTGTGAATCATATACAGAAGACACTCAAAAAGGTTGCCGAATTAAAAATGGAAAGAAGTGTTAAATGATAAAAATCGCAAGAAGCGTTGGGAAGGCAGTGATTACATGACCTGGAGAAATTACCTTTGATTCCTACTAATGTTTTAAAACCAAGATACCCAAAGGACTGTAAAATCACAAAGCAGTCGATGAACTTCAAGAAAGCACAGAGCCTAAAGGGCTCTTCTGTGATCGGTAGTGTTAATTTGTTATTCAAATTATCAGGAATAAGTACTAAACTAGCAGGAGGAGATGCGATAATAACAAATTTATGGAAACTGATACCGGATTGGCACTTCCTTGTCATGCCAAGCATGTTGAATTCTCCACAGAACCCATGAGGTTTCTGTCAGGATTTGTTTGAATAGAATTCTAGGAATTGCAGAATATTGCATTCATTTTACAGCCCGGTAAAACCTTGTATAAGATGGAGGGTGGAGTCTATTTCTGTTCAAGTGATTGTGGAACAATTGCGAAGATACATTTCTCACAATCGAGTTGATTATTCCAAATTATTCTCTAAGCAGTTTAACTACCAATCATGAATGTGGAGGACAACAGTTTTTCTGAATTACACCACTTTCTTCATTCTCTTCTTCAAACATTACGTAAAACTTCGGCATGGGGCACAAATTTTATAGTTCAGAATGTAACTCACGAGATCAAAGCTGCAACATAAAATTTCACATCAAAGACTAATAATGCTGGGAATTGTAAAGATTAAAGACACACAAGAAGGAAAACAAAACCCAAGAAAGGAGGGGCAGCCGAAAGGGAAAAAGGCAAATGAAAACAGAGATCAAAGAATCAATTTCTATGGCAAAATAAAAGAAGTAAAGAAAGAGGCAATGATTCCAAAGTGGGGTCAAGGATAGCAATGTTTCATAGGTACAATCACAATGCTTAAAGTCACGTTAGATTCAAAAAATCTCTCTCTCTCTCTCTCTCTAGATCATCATTAGCAGCAAACTTAAACAACTCAAAGCTGTTCGAACTCCAGAAAACCCCACCACCTGCGCACAAATAATTGAAACCCAGTCATCAAAAACACCATCATCTGCTCTACTGTGTGGCGTATACATAATAAAATCAATCAGAAATAATTCATACAAGTAACCAGGAAAAATCCCATGATTAGAAGTGGACCTAGTGCCCTGTAGAGCAAAGAAGAAAATAGCACCATCAGTTAATGCCCCGAAAGTGCCAAAGTAAATGTGCATAAATCCTTCTTTAGCTGTGACATTGCAATTATACTGAAATGGCAAGATCACGTGCAAGCCACTCGATACTGCGCCATTTGTTGGGTGATCTCTGCTGTGACCAGTGCCCACTGAATTGTAATGGCTTTTGGTCCATTGCACTTATTTCTTTCAGAATTAATCTAAAGCTATTCTTCTGTTCAATAAATTTTTCAAATGTTTGTTCAAGTTCAATTGCACATATTCATCAACTTCAACAATCAAACAATGCATTTGACGAAATTTAGGCAGGATAAGTGCCAGACAAGTACCTGTTGAGAATGTTGATGCCCAGACGTTGGCAAAGGGCGAATTGTAGCAGAGTCTACTTCACCGGTGGGCAGAGGCACCGCAGGATTGCTGTTGATAAAGGTGATGCCCCCTTTCTCAGGCCCAACGGGGCTGGTGGCGGAGAGGGCCGAACCAGGCGCCGGGCTCGGAGAAGAACCTTCTCGGGGCTGAACAGACCAAGGGATTGACGGTGAAGATGCCACAATGCCTCCAGATGTAAGAGGCGCCGCCGCTAGTGGTGGTGGCACCTCAGGGGAGGAGGCTTGATTTTCAGGAGCCCGCAACGAAACCTTCACGGCGAACTTTTGGCCTTGCAGGCACGCTTCGTTTGAGCCATTGTTGAAGGAGAAGTAGAAGAAGCCAGGACGTGAAGTGTGCCACTTCAATTTTTGCGTCAGGTTAGAATTTAGGAGTATAAGGCGGTAAGAAGAAGAGATTAACTGAGAATATTAAGACCAATTTGGACCATTTTGACTGCAATTATAAGGGCATATAGACTGACATAGCTTAACCAGTCACTTGGTTGTAAATCTTTGGTGTCCACGAGTAACGATAATTGACTCAATTATTAGGCCGCATTTACGTAGTTTTATGCTTCAAATTCTAAACACATTTTACTGTTGCACAGAAATTAACAGCAAGCAGAGCAGAGAGATAAATAAGGTGTAACTTACCGTGTAAGATGTGGGGTGGCGCTTTGTCAAGAGGGTAGCTTGAGTGAAGTTGCAGAGAATGAAGGCATTCTGGTTCTGAAAAATGTAGAGGTCATGCTGATATTTGCGCTGGAAAACTGAGAACACAGAAGCATCAACATTAATTGCGATTTCTGCATAATATCATAAAATTCAGAGTGTGCAAAGGAAAAAGAAAACTTACTGACAGAGTCTCCTATTTGAAGCTGAGGGTTTTTCCATTCTGAAACTCCATCAACCACTACTGTTGCAGACTTAGAGAACTGAAAGAATGGTAGAGTGACAAGAAAGAAGAGGACGGTTGAGGGGAAGCCCATGAATTTGCTTTCTCCTTTTGTTGACTTTTCTTTTCTGTGGGAATTTTCTTAGTGAAGACGACAATAAATTGGAATAAACTTAGAGTAGCTTTATAGCAGAGCAGCTGCTGGATTAATTCATAAGAGGGTGTAGAGCAAAAAGAGTGACCTACAAACAAGAAATGTGTCCCGGCGAGGACAGTTGTCAGACGGGTTTGGCTTTGCAGAGGAAAGTTTTGAATGCTTGACAGAAAAGGGGACTGGGCCTGGGAGAGTGTATATTTATAACCAAAAGTGAAGTGATACTCTGAAAGTATTTCTTGGGAAGCGTGAAGTGCCCCAAAAAAATGAAAAAAAAAAAGGTGAGGAAAAAGAATGAAAGAGCGTGTATGTGTTTGGGGTCTGGGGTCTGATAACTGGTGATGGGCATTATTATTCTAAAATGGTTAGTGCTGTGATTGTCAAACTGCTGTCGCCCTGTCTGTATATGAAAGAAAACTATCATACTAGCAGTCACTTTTGAGGCGTTGGGGATTGCCAATTTTCTCTTCATGGCTTTTTTGGCTTCGTTGAGAGACTATGGAACAAATTGAGTTATACATTACATAATCATATGCACGTAGATTCTCAATGGGATAGACTCTTGTTGGAATAAATCTTTAAGGACTCTGGGGAAGAGGAAACGCGAAAAGGTAAGTGAATTTAGGGAGAAGAACAGATTGGTAGACAGAGAAATGAATAGATCATACAGACAAGCTTCTGGTAGACAAGAAGAGCTCCAACCTCATAACATCATGTCCATGCATGTCCTCAACATAAATTCTTTCCCTACATTTTTTCCTTAAATTCACTTAAGCCTTGTACACTATAAAATATTATCATGTGTTAGCACACACAGAGACACCAGGGTGCCAATGTCTCTAGTCTAGTCTAACTCCCCGAAGACGAGGAAAACCTTTGCATCTGGGGCCCATGCCCTTAAACTCCTAAGGAATAGAGACACCATGTACCCAGACAAACGCTATCAGACAAAAATATACAGTCCAATTCTACTGGCTCTTTGGAAATCAAATTTACAAGTTTTTTGGTATTAAAAATGGTAAAGTTTTGGCAGTTAGAGGAAGTCAATAATACAAGCAACATAACGAGTTACAATTAGGGGTGAGCTCGGGAACAGGGACACCATGTACCCAGACAAACGCTATCAGACAAAAATATGCAGTCCAATTCTACTGGCTCTTTGGAGATCAAATTTACAAGTTTTTGGTATTAAAAATGGTAATGTTGCTTGTATTATTGCCTTCCTCTAACTGCCAAAACTTTACCATTTTTACGAGTTTGAGTAGATGAATTCAGCCCGTGACTAGATCGAGCTGCTCGAGTTCGAGTACTCGAGCTCGAACTCGAACTTTCGAATTAATCGAAAATGTATTAGTAAAATAATAAATATTTAAAATGTTATGAAAGACTTATTTACAAAATTATCATCGAATCGAATTACTCGAAACTCGTCGAGTCAACACAAAATCGACTCGAATTCAACTCGAGTGATTGATCGATTCGAGCTCGGCTCGAGTCTGAGCTTTGCTGAGCTACTCCCTAATCCCCACCCCTAGGTACAATAAAGAAAAAAAAACAAAAGTTTTAACTGTGAAGGATCAGATGAGGTTGATGACTTGGCGTTGGAGAAATAAATGTAAATAAGAAAAAGTTAGATTTTCAAGTTTGGGAATGTGTATTCGTACTTGATGCTTTGTCGTTTATCACTTGTCTGTTTCTCTCCGCCTACGTTCGTTTTAGCTATGTTTGTTTTTAATCTTTAGAATATATTGTTAAATATATTTTTTTAATATATAAAAAAAAGAGAGAACAAGAAAAAATTTAAAAAGTACAATAATTTTAATCTCGATTTTGTGATGTCAAAAAAAAATTTTAATTGAATAAAATATATACGATAATTATTATATTTTTATATAATTTTTAAAAAATATTTAAAATCACATGCTTAGAAATTGAAACAAGCATAATCCATGCATCCACGCGTAATAATCTTCACAACATTTTTGTAATTTATTGAATTTAATCGGTTACTGCGAACAATACAAAATTTATGGTATATAAAACAAAGAAAACATTTGAAAATGGTTCCAGTTATTTTTGCTTTGTTGTTTTTGAAACTCTACAGAAAGAAATATAAAACGTAAATTGTGAAAAAATTGTTTGGCACATCATGGCTCTAACAAATTATATTTCATCACTTTCACCCTCCACATTTCTTTACTTATATTTTTCTTAGACTGTCTATTTCATTTATGATAATCCTACCTTTTAAATATTTTTAATCAATAAAATTCTTGAGCAAAACAAATGATAAGTATTGTCGTTTAGGTATTACTACATCTCGAAAGAACTTAAGATGCGAAACAAACTTGTTACTATTGGCAGGTAGCAGTCAATGGTGAATAAAAATATGTAAATAAATAAAAAATTCAAAAAGGGGAACAATAAAAGGTAGCCCTTTCCATTTATGGGCTCCGTTACTGTGTACTCAAGCCCACTAAGGGCTGATCTTTTTAACAGAGAAATGGGTAAGGCTAGTAAGGGAACACGTGACATTCAAAGCCCATGTTAAGTCCAACTCAAACAAATCAACTCTAACTAATTTAATTGAAGAGTTTTATTTCAGTTTTTCAATTGATTTATTCTCCCCCCATTCCCCCCCCCCCCCCCAAAAAAAAAAAACAGAGAGATAAATCATACGTGTTCTTTTATGTGACGAAACAATCTTTCTTTAACAAGAAACATTCGTCCAAAAATAGCATATTCTGCATGTTAACGACTTGAGAAGTTGCATACCTAACAGAACAGGAAACATTACAACAGCCCATTTACATTTCATTTCCTTCAGTGGCGGCAGCTGCTGCAGCGCCGCCATGAGCCACCGCCACTTGGCCGTTTCTGTACCTCGCGGTGTTCGTGATGCATTCACGTTATTCTTCCATGTCTTGTGAGTTGTTGCAAACCTTAGTATTTCTTTTTTTGGCCTGCTATGCACCTCAGCATCAGATCCATCGGTTGATAGCAAATATCTGCTCAAGAAAGTTAGTTAAAATTTGGGATTCTTCTTCTTTAAAGAAACTTATGATTCAAGAAAATAGGAAGAAGTATTGATATTAACTCCTGCACTAATTTTCTTATTGGATCAGATACATAATGATCTTCACAATAATTACGTACATTAGTTTAATAAATGTTATCTGTATCCACTGCACAAGAAATAAAAACACTGCTTTTTGATTTTATTTTTTTTCCTTGAAGGAATAATTCAGGTAGTACTTGATTTGGTAATAAAATAAGAGGGAGGCATTTGGATGAGCACAAAATATATAAAGCCTCCACGCATAGATCTCTCCACAGTTGAGCCTTCGATGGCTTGAAAGGAAAATATTAATTGGGGTTGAGCGTTTCTTGGCTGAGGAATCATCATCATTGTTATGTATAATTTTTTGTCATTAATTGGGAAGGTGCCACGTGGGATCGGACAATACATTTCTGGCCATGAAATACGTGAGCTGAGAGCAGAAAAACGAACATGGGAATGGGATGTTGTGGTTGTTGAATTGAAGCTTTTAACAGGAGTTTGTTTATTTGCCTAACCTTCATCCTTAACACATATTCCAACCATACCCAAATTTAGGCCACACAATAATTTCCTTAGATATTAAGTATGTTACTATAATTTTTGGGGTGTGAGAACCTAGCATCCAACAACAAGAAACCACAGAATTTAATGGCCACAGGTTGACGCAATAATTATATTTACGGGTTGGTATTGATTTTCATGAAAATTCATGCAGTTATTACTCTAGCTAGAATTAAGGAGTTTTTCAATACGATTGCATTTAGGACGATCAATTATATGCCACATGTCTTCTCACCGAATCCGGATCATGCAAATTATGCACATTAAAGTATGTTGACGGGAGATAAAAGGAATGATACTGCTGCTTGCAGCTAAACCTCATAAACTCGTAAACGGTATAATCCTTATCCTAACAGATATCTTGGACAACTCTCTCTCTCTCTCTCTCTCTCTCTCTCTCTCTCACACACACACACCCACACCCACACACAAGCCTTATATGCATGTATATATATGATAAGAGACGTAGCTGCCGTTATCTGAAAAAGATGGCTTCAAATACAAACCTTAAGCGGCCTTTTTAGTGGTTTTTAAAGGTTAGGCAGATCTTATGTGTGTATATATATGCACATATACCAGACTAGGATGCTCGGGTGATTATTGTTGTCTCGTGTATAGCTAGACCCGCAATATTTTTCTCTAAACAAGATTGTAGAAGGGAGAAACCCCTCTACTTCTCCCAATTAAAGCATAGGGAGCATTTCCATTGCTATTATAAGACACCTTGCTGGAGAATCCCAAGATGTGGGCCAGACTCAGAGCATCAGTTATCAAGAAAGGTGTGCTTATTGAGGAAAAGCAACAGCATTCAATTTCTCTTTGGTTTTCATGTTAGACCTGTCGACTATCGGTGCCTGAACCTGTCTAGTTTTTCCTTTTCCCTTTCAATCATATACGCGCGTCTTTCTTTCTCATTCTCCTAACTTTGGTTGCAGACAAGCTGACAGGCAAACCGTCCCACAGAAGCCTCAATGTGAACGAGGAATATCTGTGCGCTGTTAGAACGAAATCCTTTGCAGATTTCTTCTTGAAAGTGCAGTTGATGGTAAATGAACTATCGTCTTCATCTCCAGCTGCTTTCTGCCATTCCAGGCTCTCAGAAGTCCTCCTCGATCCCGGCCAAGAAACTGTAGCAACACTTCTGGAATCATCAGCCGTTTTCTCGAACAAATCATCTGATCTAAAATCACTCCTCTCCAACTATTTTGATACCAGTGCCGAAGCCTCGAAATTCTGCAGCCAACTCCTCAACAGCCTGAACCAAGTTCAGGCTGATTACAGTTTCATTCATCAAGTCATCGACGCCATCGATCCCGACAGTTCTTCCGAGCAATTCGGCTTCGCCGTCTCGGAGCTACGTTTGTGTGTAATCTTCAACAAACCCTCCTTCTCCAGTCTGAACAAAAATGATTTCAAGCACATTCTCGAGAGACATTCATCGGTCTTACAACATCTGAAGTCAAAGAGGAAAAGGGTGGCAAAAAAGATTAAAATAATCAACTGCTTCAACAAGGCTTCGGGCGTTTGTCTAACGGCAGCCTGTGGACTAGTGGCCGCAGCCGCCATGCTCCTAGCCGTGCATACTCTCACGGCGACACTCATGGGGCCCGCAATCTTCATCCTGCCCATGAAGCCGTTGAAGAAGAAGATTCGAAATTTTCGATTTCTCAAGTACGGTTTTCTGAGGAAAATCGTTGAGCAACTTGACGTAGCGGCGAAGGGCGCGTATATCTTGAACAGGGATTTCGATACGATGAGTCGACTCGTCGGTCGGCTTCAGGATGAGATCGAACACAACAAGGCACTGATTCAGTCCTGCTTGGAGAGGAGGGAGGATAGGCTTTCTCTCCAGGTGTTGAAGGAGCTTAAGAAGTATGAATTTGGATTCAGGAAACAAGTGGAGGAGCTCGAAGAGCATGTCTATTTATGTCTTGTTACGATTAATCGTGCCAGAGCCCTGGTCGTTGACGAAATCTCTAAGGGTTGTGTGGAGAAACCAGTACAGTAGGGAAGCTCAGACATTGCAAAGTTGTTCCCTATTGTATGTGTATTGGTCTTTTCTTCTCTGGTGTAATTATTTGCTGTTAGATTTGTTTTGTGTCAAACGTGAGGTGAGTGGTCTCCTCTGATTATTTTGCAGAAGTAATATACTTGTAAATTACAATTAAAGCCTTATCTCATTTATTGCACATTTACGTATAACAATTCTTCCTCGCCAATGTTGTTTGCTTGTATGCACATTGGGGTGCCCTTGTTGATGTTGTTGGTAACAGCTTTTTGAACCTTGGAACTAAATACCAACCACATCAGGGATGTGTTTTGCATGCAACGTGTTTGGAAGCATGGTATTTTGGACATTGGCATAATAAAAAAATGTGTATCGTCTTATCTTATTTAAAACCATGTACTTTGGATTCTATTGGTCAATTTTTTCATACGCCCTAGTAATTTGATACGATAATTTAAAATAGTTATCAGTTGCCTATATATATATGAACATAATGTTTCTGATATCAATTGAAGTCCTTCATGGTATATATAATCCTCTGGAGGGTGGGGAGACCTTCGAACGTATTTTGGCAGGCAGTTTAAGATGATCACCGCTCGGCGGTATATATAATTACACATACGAGGATAAATGCATGTCTGAAGGCGTTACAAATTGCACCTACCTTGTCAGTGAATAAACCATAAACATTCCAGATAAATTACGTCCCAAATTAATGTCTCAGTAAGTGGGCATTGCTTACTCATGGCGAAGCTCAAATATATTTGGGCATTGCTTACTCATGGCGTGGGTTCCATTAAGAGGTGGGCGCCAAGCCCGTGTGTTTGGTACCGTCACACATGTGTCTGGTCCCGTCCCTGCCCATGAATCACCGGAAAAGAGCATACCGTGCCAATCTCTGTGTACGGACGAGAAAACCCGAAGAATGCCTTCAGTAGCTTTCTAAGTTGTCTCTATTGGGACATATCTTTACTCCCATTCTGTTCTGCTGCAACTAGTTGCTTTCTGCTTTCACGTCCACCGTTCTCATTCCTTTCCCATTTATCAGCAGCCGAAGCTCGTATCCTCGTCCTCTGCCCATAATTATTACATTGCCAACTGCATCTGTGAATTCTTCTGTGGTCGGGTGGCACTGGAAATGCTGCGTTAAATCCTGTCCACAGATTTGAAATGATGATTTAGAAGAACTTCGCTCGACTCTCAACCCTGTCCAGCTTTCGAATGCGTTTCTACAAATAGAAGAAGCAAAACTCGAATGCAAATCTGTATTTATTTTATATTCACTAAAATCTACACTTCCCAACTCAATTCTCAACAAAATTTTATTTTATATTTTTTTCTTCTCTTAATTTTACATTATTCTTAAGCTTTTATACTAATTTTTCTATCTTTTTCTCTTTTATTTTTACATATTTTGCATCAATTTCTCTTAGTTATTCATTACCCCTAAGTTTTTGCATCAATGTTTTTTTACCCAACACAATTTGCATCCAAACAAAGTATCTGCATTGATTCTGACGTATGTAGATTAGGTTTGGGGTACACCAGTATAGCTATTACTCAAGATACATATTGTAATTAGATTTAGATTGTGAGTGTAATTATATTATGTTTAATTTTGATACTCTAAATCTTATCTGCTTTGTCTATTAATTAGCTAGTTTCGGGGTGGATGGGCCACTTTTTGTTTTCCGTGCAGATTAAATATCATTTACTGGCTGAAAAGTTGTAAAATATGGTAGATATAAATCTCGATTGATCTTATAATTAGGGTTTAGCGAGTTAAGTATCATTGCAAACTCCGCCATAGGCAACTCACCAACGTTCCGCATTTTATCCAAATCAGGAAAGAAAATTAGGAGAAGAAAAGATGGATTAGAAGAATTTGGTCAAATTAAAATTAAATGCATGCCTAACCATGGATTGCTACTCTTTATATATATATTCATGCATGGTTGATAAATAATTAAGGATGTTTCATTTTTTATATAATTAATTAAGGATGAGATATACCACATGGAATGTGACACAATGGAACGTTCCTACAATAGCAAAAGTGGAAAAGCAGTTCAAATATATATTTTTTTATCAGCTTGGGCCGAATGGGTCTTTACAATTGGCTCAAAATATTATTCTACGTGCAGTCAAATTTCTAGTTTCAGGTGAATTCCACTAAAAACATAGTACGGATTTTCGAGTGATGCCTAAAAGTTTGGCAAATTGATTCGAATTTGATCAATTTATTAAGTCGAAATTTATAATAGCTCATTCATTTAATAATTCAATAACTGATCACATCAAGTGATTCCGTAATTATTGATTATACGTTTGATATGTAAACGACTTGATTTAATAAAACGCCAAAATAACTAGGAAAGACAATCTTATGGTTGTATCTTCTTAAGTGACTAAATGTGATGTTTTAATATCGTCCTTAAAATGCCACTTTACTATTATTATTTTTTTATCCTCTTTACCACTATTATTGTAAATTCTTTCTCTCTTCATTTTTAATTAACATGCATTGAATTTTTCTCTCTGATCTTTTGGGACATGGATGAAGTGAAGAACCTTGTAATTAAAAGAGGTGCAGTAGGTTCATCAGTCATGTTAGTCAGAAACCCTGCGGCAGAGCCATGTGGAATTGTTTTCAGGTGCAACCATCTTCTTTCCAATTGTTGCAGTATTAATCGACACCAGCGACGGCTGATTTTAGTTCAAGGGACTGATTTAAGTATCACCCACGTGTCATAAGTCGTGTCATGTTAGCGAGTAAGCTATGAGCTTATTTATCTCTAGTTGGACTATGATTGAAGGTTGATATTAAATGAAGCTGTGTTCAAAACAAGTTGATTTGTTAGATTATGTAGGAACCCAAAAAATGAGATAATGAACTACTTAGGTAAAGTCTGTATAGTTTTTCGTGTAAAACTCATCTAAATGACTCGCATTTTATCATCACAAGCGCAAGAGTTTTGACTCCACGTCACCTTATCACAAACAGTTGTTTGACTCTTTCACTTTCCTGCGTTTTCGTATTAATTGGTGTTACAACGTCACTGGTAATTGTCCAAGTGGTCACGACATGTAACCGGAGCCGACGGGGAGACAACCATAATGACCACATTCTCAATTCTCAAACAAAATTAGTGTTTGTACCAGTTTCTGGGGTTTGGGCTCACTAAAACTAGGCAAAAGTGTAATAAGTCAACATTGGGTGCACTCTGATGTTGGGTTGTATATCCAACCCTGCTGCTGTCGAGCCCAATCTAATTTTTCAAGACTCAGCCAGCCAGTTTTTAGTTTGTTTCATTGGTTATGTTTGGATATTATCGTTTTTGGGGTTTCTGGGATTTTATATATATATATATCACCTTTAAGTTTTAGGTGTTTTTAGGATATTTGGAAAAGTGGGTTTTAAAATAATAAAGAAGTAACGTGAATATAACCCATGTTGAAACTTGAGTGATGAAATATTCCCATGTCTAAGACTGAATCCAAACCAAGCTTGATCGGACGTCCCCCCCTTGTTTAAGGACACAGTGTTAGGTGCTCAACCAAATATAAATATATAAAATATATAAATCAATGCTGTTGTTCATTCCCATTCCTCTAAACTATTTGATAAGTTGTGTTATCTTTTTGTTCAGAAGTATGTTCTCACATTACGATTTGTTGGGGGCTATTTTATTTTCCCAATACCATAATAAATACATTCAATCTGGGCTAATCAGTGGCGTTTTAAATTAAAATAAAATGACTTTTCTTGAGGAGTTCTTCTTTCTCAAATTATTCGTTTGATTATATATATATATATATATATATTTAAAAGCATGGTTTTAAGTCCAATTATTCATCTTAAATTCAAATTGTATTAGATGTGGGTCTGCGCGTGCCTGATGTGAGATTTAAAAATATATGTGTGTATTTCTTTGAATAGCAATCTAAATAAATTGAGAACAATTGCATCCGTGCATCAATTTCCTTTTTTATAGTGAAACAAAAATTATGGAAATATATCACAAAAACTTACTGAAGGTAAACTACAGCAACAAAATAATCAAATGAAAAATATAGAAAATACTCATATCTTTCAATTAAATTATAATTAACAACAAATAGTACTCTGACAGCTTTCTGGGCCAAAAATGAATTTTCCAACGTCGTTACTTTTATTCAACGCCCAAAAATCGAATGATTCATTTTTTTTTTCTGCGCATTTGTATAAAACTTATATAGCACATGCATGTGTACAAAAAATTTATAATTATAAAATTATTATGTTTGAATAATAAAAATAAAATTATTTAAAATTTAGAAATATTTAAAACAATAAATAAAGATTTAAAATTAAAATATAATGGTTATATGATAGTACATAAATTTATAGAGTATAAATATATATATATATATATATATAAATTTGAGTAGAAAAATTAAAAAAAATGTTTATTTTATTATAAATATATATAATAATTAAAAAATAATTACTTAATTCTAAAAGATAAAAAATAGAAAATTTTAAATTTGAATTTGAATAAAATTTTTAAGGTAAAATATTTTATTAACAAAATTATTGAGTGAGAATGAATTGTATAAAATAATGAACCGAACATTGCCAATGAATTTTAAAAATTAAGAAATAAAAAAAATTAAGCATTTCATAAAAATCTTTTATATGTTATCTCCACTCATCTCTTGGGCGCTCCTTCTGTACTGGCCTTTGCCTCTTTTTCTGACCTCGAAAGAACAGAACAGAGCAGAAAATGTCAATCTCTGTAGCGGCGGCACTTCCTACGACGGTGGCAAAGGCCTCGCCGTCTTCTTCGTCAACGAATTCTAAATTCGCCCGCTTCTCCTCTCTCCAGTTGCCCGCAGAGCTCCGCATTTCCCAGATTCGAAATAACTGCCTCAAATCTAAGCCCCGTTCCCGAACACTTACGCTGGTGATGACTTTTTCTTTTTTCGAGAAAAAGAAATCAATTCTTGACAAATATTTTCTATTTTATCTTTGTCTAGAGGTTCATTTGTATTTTCTTCCATTACGTATCTTTGCGCGTTCCGGAATTTATTAGTCATTCGTCTGCCTGTGCTTGAGTTTGCTAATTTTCGTGTTATGTTTCTATTTGTTGCAGTCTGATTTCAAAATCACGAGACTCTCTGTTAGATATTTTTATTTTGAATGGAGATACTCTATGATGTTATGTTTCTTTACTGTTGTAGTTGAATCGTCAGGGTTTTAGAAAACTGAGAGGATGGAAGGAAATCTCTCAAACAATTACGTTGCCCTAGATTTAGCTTAGATGAACTAGGTTCTAGATAAGATGATTAGCCATTCTTGTACAAAAAACAGGGCTTGTGTTCTGAGGTATGGAGTTTCGATTGTTGAGTATATTAGTGAAGCTCTTCAGTTCTCTGGGAATTTAGACTCAATTTACATAATTCCCAGTAAGCTAGTCCGAAGTCATTAACTTTAAATGCACACATAAGCAAGTCTGCACGTGTGTACTCAATATGCTTGATTTTTTTATCTTTAATCTTAATGAAGTACATGATTAAGCTAAATTAAGAATAAGCTTTAGGGAATAAAAATATAAAGCCCGTCAAGAATCTAGTCTTCAAGAAAATGAAAAGATTTCTTTGCATTGTTGGATAATGAAGATTGAAACCCCCCTTCATGTTTCTTGCATGCGGATCAATTTCGCATATGGCTCTGTCTTCCCTGTAACATGTGGAAACTGGTAAATGAAAATATGGCATGGGGCAAAAAATTAAGTTGCCAATGACTAATCACCCTTTTGCCATATGAATGGATTCTCTGTTATTCACCTTGTCTTGAGCCTAGTTCATTTTTTATATGGCAAGGGGGAAAATTTAAGTAGTTAATGGCTAATCACCCTTATGCCATATGAATGGAATCTCTGTTACTTGCCTTGCCTTGATCCTCATACATTTTTTACTATTTAATTTTTGCAAAGATAGGGGGGAAAAGTAGAGAGAAGGGAAATATATTCATGCTTGATTGACTGTAACTAGACTTTGTTTCTCAGTTTCTTTAAACTATTTGAGCTTCCTTTGTTCCTGAAGCGTTTGAATCTAAAATATGTCTTATAATTTGGAATTTTACTCAGGTTGAATCAAAGAAGCAGACATTTTCTTCATTTGATGAGTTGCTGGAAAAGACTGAGAAACCTGTATTAGTTGACTTCTACGCTACTTGGTAGCATCTCTTATTCTTATTTTGCTAGCATCTCTATTTTTTGTTTATTCAAGGACTATTGTCGTGATATCATATTGTCTTGGATTTTTAGAATGGTATAATTGATATTATTGTAGCTAAATATAAATTTTGTGATTCGATAACTATTTTTTAATAATCTGTGGAACACCTTAGCAGTTTCATTTTAGTTCTTTGAAGCTTTATAAGTTTCATTGGCTTCATACTTAGTTGTGAGTATATGCAAATTCATTTCTTGTATTTATATAAATATAAATCTGCTTTTGGCATTTCTAGGTGTGGTCCTTGCCAATTCATGGTTCCAATTCTGGAACAAGTCGGTGCTTCAATGGGTGATAAGATCCAGGTAGTGAAAATTGACACAGAGAAGTATCCCGTCGTTGCAAATGAGTACAGAATTGAAGCATTACCAACCTTCATTTTGTTTAAGGGTGGAAAGCCTTGTGATCGCTTTGTAAGTGGCAATATTCTTATGTTGCTCTTAAACTCTGGTTTAATTTCTGAAGATTTTCTTAGTCAATTAAGATTGCTGAAAGATTGCTTGTTCTGCATGTATAATGTGTTGACACGTATAAATGTGTGTATACATATATATATATTTAATAATTATACATATATATATATATGCCTACAAATACGCCCCCAGAGTAAGGCAAACCAGTCTCTACCCTAGCTGTGTACACGTGCAAGACAGGCCTCAGTAAGACGGATGCTAGACTTGATTCTGTGTTTTACAAAATATATTTTACATTTAATCTGTATGAAATCCAAAATTTTTCTGATCAATCTTAAAATTGGTGATGCATGGTCAGGAACTTCTCTGGAATGTTTGGATGTTCTTGCCAAAAGTTTTGCTCCAATGCTATGTAACATAAGTTAATATTTTGTTAAAGATGTGAATTGTTCGTGCACAATGATGTGATTTCTTTTGCTATTTTGACTGTCGCATTCATTTCTTAATTCTCTGATAATTATATACATTAAATTTTAGGAGGGCGCAATGAGTGCTGAACAGCTCATTCAACGGATTGAAGCTTCACTTCAAGTTAAGCAGTAACAACAGTGGTGAGCGCATGTGCCCGCACATTCACAAATTAAAGCAAATAGAGAAAGTAAAGGTATATTAGTGTCCAACCTAACTGCTTGCCTGAAATTCTTCCGATTGGGCAGGATTCAATGCAATTTATCGACTAGAGAAGGTGTAAAGAATGATGCCACTGCCCATTTTAGGGTGTACGTTTTAAAATAAATATTATAGTTGGATATCAATTGACGTTGATTGTCATTGTCATGCATGCTTAAATCATTTCTTTCTGTGAGGGCTTATAGTTGCGTTTTTTCACGGGGACCTTCATTTGTTTTGGACTTGGTTTTCTGTTGCGAGAGGAGGAGGTTCTACTATTGCAGTGCATCATATTCCACTTCCTTTCGAAGTAATAATTGTAATATGAATTTTCCATGACCTTTTCTAAAACCCCATAAACTACAACAAACTAGTTATTGCGTATCTTGTAATCTGACGGTTACTCTGAAAACATAAATGTATGATAATATGAACACCCCTTAACCAAAGAAATTTCCACTAGAACTAAACATGAGATTGGGATTTGAAATCTAGGGTTAGGCCTTCATTTTATTGCTGGTATCAGTTCCTTTCTTGACTTAGAAGTCATCGTAATCGCGATCCATCAACACCCAGCGTCTATCTGCCTGCTGCACCATACCCTTGTTCTTCTCACACCACCAAGAACCTGGAACACCAAATTCAGCCTTCAATCCATCCATATGTTTGTTAACCAAGGCAATGTCACGGTTCAGTGCCAAACTGAATCCCCCCCTACTCCCTTGTGTCCCCGCAACGCCGTGCAAATAAGCCTCCAGGTTATGCCAACCGCTCAAATTCCCAGGCTTCAAGTAGCTTGACTTCCTTGTATCAATGGTTAACTCTTCACCCACATCTGCGTAGTGCGTGATGGGGTATGACGGCACGATATCTGGGGCATTCCTCACACGCAGGATGTGGAGATTCTGCAGATTTAACAAGAACTTACGAAAGTTATCGTCCCCAACACGAGGACTGGCAAATGGGAAGGTCGTGACGAGACAAGCCTTTCCAGGCATGTCTTGAGGCACATTGTATCCATTGGCCACGACGTCAACTGCATTTAGTGTAGCCAGTGCCGCCCCCAAGCTGTGCCCTGTAATACTAATGCTGATTTCTTCATTCTTGTATTGTTCTACCAATCTCCTCACCTCACCGAGAACCTAAAGCGGAGTCATTTACATTGGTTATGGTTGTCAAACTGTACAAATTAATGAGTACTGAATTAATTAATAGTAAGTGCGTCTTCAAATTTACCTGGTCTCTAGCACTGGTGGTGTTGAATGGTGATTTTGGATCCCCAGACGTGTAGATGGAGTGCCACCCAAAATGCAGCTTAGGATCATCATTCCCACGGAAGATTTCTGGAGCAGTGATTAGCTGAAATTGAAAATCGTTCACCCATTCAATATTTCTGACGGTCCCTCTCCATGCGATCAAAATATCCCTTCGGCCTAATGCCAACTTGCCTTCATCTGTGGCCACAGCTACATACCCCATCCAGTTCGATTCCATGTTCCATGCCTCTCTTGACCATGACTTGAGGATGAAGGCCTCAGGTACCGAGGTTGATGACGTTGCATACAAGTATTTTGTGACGACGTACTTGAGGGGATTGCCCTTGTCAATTCCAACCCTAGAGAACAGCTCGTTCTTCGCATATTTGCTGCTTCCTGCATGCTTTGATGTTTTCTCCGTGTTGAAAGTGTCATAAGTTGCTTGAGCCATTTCCCCATAATGGATTAAATATTGTCGAAGATCAAGCTTTAATGGGTCTAACATTCCTTCCCAGCTGTTTTCCCCACTGAGAAGCCTCCATCTTTCGGCTATGTCCCCTTTGTCGCCTATCCTCTTCTTTGTCATGAAGAAATTCATCATCCTGCCTTGAACAAAGAATACCAAAACCTATAACGCAAGATGTCAGTAACTGTTCATTTGATTTGATAGTAATAATTCACAAAATCTAACCTGACACGGTTTAGATGGGCTATTTCAGAGTCTTCGGCGCAGTTTGTTTATGTTCTTTAGTGTATTTGTTTCAAAAAAAATATGTTTAAAAAGTGGAATAATAAAGTGGGCTTGCGCGCGTGTTTTGTGTTGTGTGAAATTTGTAAACAAACAAAGCCTTTCATTTAAGAACATGGAGTTACTCAAAATCAAGATTGCCCATGTTTAGAGGAGAAACGCACGCAGTAGCAATTTTTCAAGAACAATTTCCATCATATGATACCTTTATGACAAATACAAGGATGTCTTCGTTGCCCTTCAGCCTGAGCAGCTTTATGGGGTGGTCTGGTGTTTGGAACAGAAGGCCATATATATACAGCCATGACTAGAAATATCTGGCATTGCCACTGGATTGACACAGAAGCATGGGATAACAATATGAACAAAAATTTGGCAATAACACATTAATACTCTGAAATTGCTGTGAAATCAGTTTAAATGTTATGAGCTTTTGCGTTATTGGACGCAAAGGCCATTCCTCTCTCAATCTAAAGCAAGCCCTATTCTCCTTTTGTGATAACATTGACAATTCATTTCTACTTATAGCAAAGGATCAGATTATAGATTTCTGCAATACTTTGTCAATGTTGACACTTTATTGCAACTAATAATAAGGGATGAGATTATGCGCTACTGAAATAGTTTTCTGTTAGCCTTTGCCTAAAACTCTCTAGGGGCAATCTGCATTAAATTTGAGGTCCCTGTAGTTAACTTTATACATTGAGTCATGTGGCTCTGTTGTGACTGGGGCGGTTTGGAGTTCAGAAAGTCATTTGAATTGTGCTAAAGCTGAAAATTACTCTTATCTATATTATATTATTAAAAGTTAGGACTATTTTTAATTGCATCAAATAAATTTACATATATACTCCTTTTCAATTATATATATATATATATATATATATATATCTATATCATTAAGAGTTTAGCCTTAGTAAAGTTACAATAGGTAAGTTTATAAATAATCTCTCTTCAACTTAACTGACAAAATTGTCTTTATTATTATTATTATTATTATTTATGTTTTATTTTTTAATTATGATATCTTTTACATAAGTATAAAGTAAATATTCAAATAAACTAGTCTATACTATAAATAAAATAAATTAAGAAATTATATTTATTTTTACATTGTATCAATTTAAGTGTACACACATAAAAGTCTGCCGAAATTACTAATACTAAATATTAAATTGAAGTTTCAATTTAGCATTTACTTTTATTTCAATTTTTGAGTTTGGTTTATAGAATTGAATTGAGCGTCAAATTTGTACTTTTAGTAATTATCACATTTCTGCTTTTTCTCTTAAATTTTGTTTAAATTTTATGTATATTTATGAATTAATCTTTTAACTCTTACATTTATTTTTATTAAAAAATTATGTCATTATCTTACATTGAAATATTTTATTATAAAGATATCTTTTATTTTTAAAAATTTAAACTAAGAAAATGTTTATTTACAGGGTTGTGCAATTAAAAATTTAGAATTTTTTAATATGAACTTTACAATTTCTCACCTTCAATTTCTATTAAAATATCGAAATGAATATATGAAATTTTTGATAGAGCATCAAATTGAATCAAAATTTTCAATTTAGCATTCAATACTTATGTTTGATACCTAATTTTCGCCTAATTCAATTCAAAATAAATGAATGAATGAGGGCCCTCGTTGTCACAATGGATTTACAGAAGATGATCACAGATCACAAGGAAGATGAACAGTGACAGCCCATTGCATAAGCTAACCTTGGGAGTTTGTTCATTGGGTGAGCTAGCTTGGGCTTGTTTCTTGCTTATTGAAAGTGAAGACAATGGGGCGGGGCGGGGGAACCATCTTCGACTAAAATGTTTATCAAATTAGTATATTAGAAAAATTAAAAAAATTAAATAAAAATTATAATTGAAAAAAGAGTATCGTAATGATCTTGGTCTCGTCTTACACTACAAATTTTTATTCTAAAGAGAAATATTAATTGTTGTGGCGAGATTTGTATTTTATCAAATTAAAATACATATACCATCGTAAATAACTCTTTGAAAATTCAATTTTTTTATTTTCATAAAATGAGCAAACAAATAATTTAATTGATTAATTTTAAAATTAATTACAAAATATTACATATGACTAATTATAATTTATTATATTTAAAACCACATATATATACCACTCAACTAGAGATGCCAGTAGGGTGAAGATTGTGTTAAAATGAATTATATATTTGAAAGAAAAATTTAAAAGGATGAATAGTTTTATTTTTTTATTTATAAATTTATAAAATATATAATAGTAAATAAATGATATGATAGTTTGTAGAGATAATGATTAATTTATAAGATATATATATATGTGTGTGAAAATGTATATATGTTTATGTATAAGTATTTATTTGATTACAAATAAATTAATGATTGAAAAATAATCAATTAATTACACACAAAAAAAAATAAAAATTTAAATTTAAATAAAAGTTTATATAATAAGATATTTAGTTGTGCTGAGTTTAATAATTATCAAAAGGCTTGGAGCTGGGGAACAGAGGACATTGCATTACTTTAGTGTAATACCTTATACTTGTTCCCCTGCGCCACCTCCGTTGTAGTCCAGATGGTCTAGTCACTCGGCTCTCACCCGAGAGACCCGCGTTCGAGTCTGGGCAACGGAAAAACGTCCTCCTTCCTTCCATACATTTCTATTTTGGTCCTCAGTCGTCTGTCTGAGTGGAATTCTATTTTGCCTCATTTCAGAAATTGGTGTTCCGAGCACAGAGTTTTGCCTCTGGAAATGTAATTTCATGTCGGAATACCGAATCTTGATCTGGGTGATAACGCAAATCTCCTCGATTTGTCAAACCACCACACGAAAAGTGCCCTTCATGTATGATATGGTATGATCAGTCACTGAGCAGGCGAACTCCTTGACCATCATGTTACGGCAGTCTGAACGTCTCCATCTGGGTTTTTAATTACAAGTCAGTCAGGGCTCTGGACGGGTGTTTGATACATTTCCCAATTCATTAATCTTTTTCATCTCACCCGACCCAAAAGTCACAGGAGTCTTGTCTGCACCAAAAGCAGAGGCAATTGATTGGCGTAAAAACTTCGCTTGCTCTCTGTTATTAGTCAACAAGGTTTCACTTTGTTTTCGCCAATTATTGAAATGAAGAGTGCGTCAGCATATATTGGGTTATTTTCCAATCTCCCCAACCAAAATCAGGATATTCCACAAAGGATTCCCCTCTTAGTGCACAAAATTCTTGTGTTGAAGTGGGGTAAACGTAAGTTAACCTTGCCGACATGTTTATGGATTTATTACTCTTACAAATAAAGGGCTGCGAAACAGCATAATTGCGTTTGGACCGTAAGTCAGTAGTTGCGCGAAAGACAGAGAAACGTGGCAGCTTGATATAAGTTAACACCAATAAGGTGCAGTTCAAGAGGTTATTAATTTCTTCTTTCTTACGTGTTCTAGAGATTTTCCCTTTTTTCATTTTTGGGTTGAGAGCATGCTCAATCTATTAGAGTGCAATTCTTGAAATAATATGTAGTTATTCCATTATTATTATTATTATTATTTTTTCCGCCTTGCAGTAATTGACCCTTGAAATGTACATCCCAAATCGTTATCGAATATATTATACCATCTAATCAAGTCGATTTAGGGGTCTTTGTCCGGCAGAAACTTTTTGACCACTTCCCAAGCCCCAACATATTTTTAATAATGCTAATAAATAAAGTCATTTGCGAAATGGAAAAGGCAATGTTTCGACACTGTCGTTACTAATTAATCTTTAATAATAAGAATATATGTGTGTGTGTGTGTGTGTGTGGGTGGGTGCGTGCGTGTGTGTGTGTGCATATGCATATATTTTGACTGGTGGCTTGTGGTTTATTCTTCCGTGATTATACTCATGGACTTAAGTTTTGGGATAACTTCCCCCCTAGCGTATACGACATTGATTCTAGTGTTTATATTAATTATTTGTTCAGGAGGGACCTAACTATCAAAAGAAGAAATTAATGCTCTGTTGAAATCAGTACATACTGCACGAGAAAGGAATTCTAGTTAATGAAGCGGACCCCACCCATCTACACGCGGTACCCTTCAAAAGTCTGCACTGATTTAATATTGGTCATTATTACGTGGCCCCTCCCTCCTTCTACCCAACCACCGTTCATTTGGGGGAAGCTCTAGGTTATGTTTGGTTGGTAATTTTATCGGGATAAAAATTTTATGAAAATTTTTGGGTATGAAAACTATGTTTTATGGTAAAATTTTGATGAAATGAAAGTTTAAATTTGTTTAAATTTTTGTGAATGTACATGTATAATAATAATTGAATAATGTAACATAATGTAAAGATAATAATTAATTTTTATAATATAAATATATTTATAAATATGAAGGCATGTATCAATTTTTTTTTAACTCACACATCCACATTTAAGGAGGTTTGAATTGAGTTTTAAATGTTGGGAGGTGAATTATTAATAAAATTAATGAGGGCTGTGTTTGGGTTTAAATTTTGTAGAAGAAATTTAAAAATAATATAAAAGTAAGATATTAAGAAACAACAAGTGAAAAAATTGGTTATTTTAACGAGTATAATGTTTGAAAGTGTTGATTCTGTGGAAAGAAAAGTGGAAAAAAGACTTCCAAACACATCCATCAAAATCTCGAAACAAACGCAGCATTAGCCAACTAACCAGAAAACACCTTCTCGTTTCCCAGATCCACCGTTGATTTTCTTGCATATCAATGAATCATGAAACCATCAAACCAAAGAGCTGGGTAAAGACCAACAGTAAAAATAGGTGTCATCTGGGCCCGGGAGTACTGAGTGGATTCTTCGTGGCTAAGATTTCATCTGTCAACTTGGAAGTGGGAAGTGGGAACTCAATATTGATGAGCTTGTTGGGGTCCCAATCGTCAGCGTCCCAAACAAGATAGGAAATCAGTGGACCGTGAATATTTGGACATCCCAACCGTCCAACTCCTTGCAGTCCAGAGTTTTGTGGCCACTGACCATCGATTTTGCGCTTATAAATTGAGCACATTGCCTGCGTTCTTTCCGGCACAAAGCAGTCAACATAGTGCACTGATAATTACTCTATATTTTGTTTTCAAACTCTAATATGGCCGAAGAGAAGCACCACCACCACCACCACCTCTTCCACCACCACGAGAAGGAGGAGAACGAAATGAAGCCAGTCGAGGCGGTGAACTACTCGCAGACAGCCTACCGGCCCGACGGCGCAGGTCAGTACTACCAGACCACAGAAGCCGCTGGTTATGCTAAAAGTGATGATTACGAGAAATACAAGAAAGAAGAGAAGCACCACAAGCACAAAGAGCACCTCGGCGAGATGGGCGCCATGGCCGCTGGTGCTTTTGCCTTGGTAAGTCTCCCTAACGTATGTCATGTACACGGACCACCTTTTGATGCAAGCTGATTCTTTTTGATTTGTTGGTGTGCAGTACGAGAAGCATGAGGCAAAGAAGGATCCGGAGCACAAGCACCGGCACAAAGTGGAGGAAGAGGTAGCAGCGGCCGTAGCGGTTGGATCCGGCGGCTATGTATTCCATGAGCATCATGAGAAGAAGGAAGCCAAGAAGGAAGAAGAGAGGGCCGAGGGAAAGAAGCATCACCACCTCTTTTAATTAACTATGACCCTTGATCGTGTTCATATATGTGTTCTCTCCATGTTGTTATCACTATATATGTCTAAATATATAGCAGTGGGGTGACACTGCATGCCCTAAATAACTGATCAAGTGTGCGCCGAGTAAGCATGATTAGGGATCCGGTGGAGTGAAGTGTTGATGTTGTTGCTACGTGTGTTGAAGGAGCTAAGTGTGGAAATGGGTTTTACAAGTTGTCTGTTCATGTGGTGCATCTCTCTCCTAAGTTAATCAAGAAGTGTTTTCTGGTGTTATGAATTTTGGGTTCAGTCAGTGTGTCTTTAATTGTTCTTTTATTGAGCATTAAGTGAATTTGATATATCAACACAACCTAATTATCCAACTGGTTGGACGCAAGACCAAAAATCGATCGACGTGTGTCGGGATTTTTGATTTATTGATTTGGTTGTGAGGCTGAGTTTCAACTGAGCTATTCGTCTCCACCCACTTGATCAGGTACTTAAGTTAAAATTTAACTGAGTTTGAATTGAGTTTGAGCAGTTCGACTCGTGTCCACAAGTTGAGTTCGAACATAACTCTGTATGTATTTAGTGCATATCAAGTAACTCGAGTTCGTATATAATATAAATAAATGACGATATAGCCTAGTTAGCATTGTTGTTCGAGAAAAGCTCTGAAGAGGTCGCAAGTCCCGATCATCCTACAGCATTTATGTTCTCTATCTCTTTGTATTTGATATCATTCTTTTATAATTAAACAAATAGAAAACAAATTAAAATATTGGTTGGTTTAATAGTAAAAAGACTTAATATATTTGATGCCACTAGTTTGAATCTCAGTATTGTATTGTTCAATTTTTTTTATTTGTTGAATTTATTTTTTCTTTAATTTAAGTCTCAACTCGTATTCAGTTCAAATTTTAGTTCAAACTCAGACACGAGTACTCAATTCAAGCTTAAATACCGCGTTATTTTTAGGAGCTCAACTTAACTCAGAGTATATCCTACGAATATTTTAATTAATTTTAACAGAAGGGTTTCAGGATGATGAAGGAAGATGACTTAGAGTTGCGTCAACGAAGTTAATTGATGGTGGCTTGAAAAATTAGTGGAAATCATGACTATTTTGTTGATAATTTTAGAAATAAAATTTTAAAAGTATAATAATAATTAATGGTGGCTTGAAAAATTAGTGGAAATCATGACTATTTTGTTGATAATTCTAGAGGTAAAATTTAAAATGTGTAATAATTAATTGTGTTTTTAGAGTGAAAAATTGCAAAACAAACATAGTCCTTTTGTGTGCTGGTGTTTCCCTGTCATCTATGATCTATATTTTGGAACGATGCATTCAACTAATCCTTGAAAAAAAAATTAGGGAGAAGAAGATCAAACACAAATGATGGAAGGTAAGCCACTCATGTTTGTGTTGCCATATCTGATCTCATACGTGTGTGTGTGTGTGTGTGTGTGTCTACCTATTTATGCAATCAATAATTCGTGTTTCAGGATGGTTAACACTTGGGCTGCATATGCATCAATTTAGTACGACTGTTGATTGGTAGTCACATTGTGTCGCAAATATTGGTGATAATTATGTGTTACACACTAAATGTTGTTGATAATTACTTCTGTTATAAACAAATTCATCTATATCTATCTATTCTATACTTAAATATTATGGTTCAATTCCTTAAGTTATTTAACTTTTTGTCTTTTTAATGTTTTGGCAATTTTATCTTTACTTGTTTGTTTTAACTCCCTAACTACTTATATAATAAAAATTAACTATGAACTCGTCATGTTTCTTCTTGAATTTGAATGGAAGGGTAATAACTTTGGTTTTCGGTTTTTTTTTTTTTTTAATATTTTGCTATTTTATTTTTATTATCAAGACACCAACATTATTTATTTTCTCACACATATTACATAATGAAAAATATAAAATATTAAATTTAGTGTAATTTTATATTTGTGTTTAAATAAAAAAAAATTGTGATATAAAACTGTGGGTATTTGTATTAAAATTTAAATATAATAGGTTCAATATTTGAGTATTGTTCATCTTAAATTTCTATTAGCATTTTATTTTATTAAATTTAACTTTTATTTAATCTTTGCACGTATAGAGTGCGTAATAAATAGTTCTTGAATTAATCACGGCAAAAGCATAAGTCTATTTTCTCCAACGCCTTTTAAACCCAATTCTCTTTGTACCAAACCCATCACTACGAGTAGCCTGTTAATCGGCTCTGTAAACCAACCTAGTAGGTCCAGTCCCTTGGGCATTCCTGAATAGAACTGTCCTCCATTCTTTTTGGGCTGGAAGCAAGCATTTCACAAATTGTGGCTGATAACATAAATCGTGTCCATTTATGAAGTACTACAAATACAAACTGATGCAGATAACGCCCAAGTTTTATGTCCTCGTCACATAATTAGTTTTCTGGGACTGCCTAATTTATATTTTTCAACGACCACAAAAGTAACGTGCGAAACTGAAAAACTACGGATTTATGAATTATTCATGTGACAATTTACGAACTTTAAAGGTCGTCATCCACGCTTTCTAGAAGAAACAGCGGAAAGTAGTACTGTTTACAACCTCAACTACTACACCCAATAATGTCTCAACTACTTGGAGGGGTACACGAGTAATTCCTCGTCCCTTCGTTATGGTTGGTTTGTATCCTCAGCTTCTCTTACGAGGACCCACTCTTGTCCTGTTTTACTATTTATTTCTAACCTTTTCCCCTTTCTTAATTTAATTATTTCTGACTAATTCTTTTGTTTGCTAGCATAGTCAGCGCGGTCAAAACGTATACCTGTGGCTTTTAGAATTGGGCAAAATACAGTCTCGCGTCCGATTAATTTGGAGAGGTCTACCGAAGCAAAGCGGATAAAAAAACGAACGAATTCCAGAAACCCCATTTTTTCCTTCCATTTTTTTTTTCGAATAATTTAGAAAAAGATAAAAATTATTTTAGTTGAATTTTAATGGTTGGGTTGTAAATCGTGTTGTAATATACAGCAACACAAACTCACACACGCAGTGGAAATTAAAACAAGTAAAAATTATTTTAGTTAAATTTTAATAGTTAGCCTGAATGGTTGTGTTGTAAATCGTAGTGGAAATTAAAACAGATGAAAATTATTTTAATTAAATTTTAATGATTGGTCTGAATGGTTGTTGTGTTGTAAATTATGTTATAATACATAGTAATACAAACTCACACACGTTATGGAAATTAAAACAAACACTAAGATTTTTTTCATGTAAATTGAAGATAACTTTCTTATATCCATAAAATCTTACCCAAAAAAATTCATTATAACATATCAACATCAATACGAAAACACACTTTGCTTCTCTAAATAGCGAATTTCTTCACCTCTATTTTGTTAAAACTCCCTCTTAATCTTAATTTATAATGTTGTTCGGTAAGTCTCTTCCTACTACTGAAGATATTCTTCACTTATTTTTCTTCTAATAATATTTTTTAATGATTTGATTTAACAAATTGGTAACATGGATGAAAATTGAATTACATTAGGCCTTAATAGTTGTCTTTTTTTTTAATATGTGAACAATATAAATCTCTTCAACGAGCAAACTCATTGTATGAAAATCAAGTGAATACAAGTTATTATTAGCAATTCATAGAGTTAACAAAGAAAGTCTTTCAAATGTCTTTTCCTCGAAACTTGCTTCGTTAGTCTCTCTTTTTTTTGGCAGAAAACATTTGTCTTCATTAGCCTTTAAGACGGGGGAACTTTCTTCAAGAAATCCGGTTGCTAGAGATGAAATATGCAAAAATGTCTTTTTCTACGTTGTAACATATCATCCAATGTTTTTGAAATTCTTACTTTCTAATTATCTCCCGATCTTCAAAGGCCATAAAAGTATAAGGAGCAAAAAATATTCTGAATAGCACACTAAAAATAGCCAGATCTGATTAAATATTATGAAGTGAAGATTTGATCAACTCTATTTATCCTCAATATCTTATTAATAGGTTAAGTTGACTAAATCTGATCTAATTAAAATTTTTTAAATTATTTTTATGAAGCAAAGTCAACACAAGATAATATCTATTTGAAACGAAGAAATCATCTAAATAATCTAATAAGATTTGGCAGATATTATAACAAAAAACGTTGCGACGTCCTCTATCACTGATTGCTAGAAATGCAGAATTTTTTTTGTGTGATTAATCCATTATATTAACATCATATTGATAAATTATGTCAAAAATAACGACAACTCATGACCACTCGCCACAACATAGCCCTAACAAATTTCAATACTGGTTCACTCAAGATGAGCCAATAAAATGTTTATTTACTACGTTGGCTTGTGCAACAATTCAACGCCACGTTTAATAATAATGTACTTCGAAGAAGTGGTTATTAATTACATCCAAAGAAACATATATTATTGTTTTTCAAATAGATTTTTAACTACTTATAGGGGATGCTTCGCACATAGCAAAAGGGCTGTGCTTATAGACTTATTATGGGTACTGATTAATTTATAATTAAAATTAACACGTTGATCGTGTAAATATCTTCAAAAACTACGTCGTCTTGAAAATAGCAACTATCAAGAAGGGAACTTTCTTTTGAGGTTATCGTCATTACAGGGGTCAGGTTATCCTAATTTCCACAGTGAAAAAAAGGTTTTGTCAACAAATTCAGTGTGAACCCGGAAACCAGGCTTCCGGCTCCAGGCAGATTCCACATTTTTAATTAAATTAACAAACGAACCCTTTAAACAATGCTTAAACGCAATAAACTATTGCTTATCGACATTTGGGCCATCGTTCTTACCGTTAAGGAGTTAACGTGTCCGTAACGTTTTTGTAGTGTTATAATATTATTACAAGCTTGTGGTTACAAGGTGGCTGTAGTTTAGTGGTAAGAATTCCACGTTGTGGCCGTGGAGACCTGGGCTCGAATCCCAGCAGCCACATTATTTTCATTCCATGAGCCAATTTTTCGCTTCTATAAATGTTTATTGTGAAAAATAAATGTTTTTTCATACAATATATGCGTAACGCCCCATGCGCGGGGCATGCACGTTACACATAGGATCAAACGGAAAGGTTTTAGTGAATTTAGTCAAGGTAGTAATAAATCAAATTCATATATCTTGAACTCTATGTTTGGTTTTAAGATTCCATAAAAGAAAAGAAAAAATTAGAGAAAAGGGAAAAAAAATTAAAGAAATTCAAAATCTAATAAGATGTTTGGTAGAATAATTTTTATGAAGAAAAGAAAATGATTAAAAATAAAAAAATTTAAATTTAAATTTTATAATTATTTTTTATTATTTAAAAGAAATAATTTGATGATAGATGAGAAAAATAAAAATAATGAAGTTTTTAAGAGAAAGAGAAATAATTAAAATAGTTTTACTCTCATTTTCTTGAATATTGATTTTACTTTAATCTAACTACATTTTCTCTCAACTTTTATTTTCCTTCTCATTTCCAATATCAATCAAACAAGTAAAATTATTTTTTCTACCATTTCTTTTTCTTTTCCCTCCCAAAATCTTTGAACCAAACACAGTGGAAAGGTTTGTGTTTTATTATTCCTTGCATTTATTTAATCCTACAAAAATTTACTAAATTTAAACTCTCCGCATGGTACCAGTATACCATTATAATCTTTAATTAATGAATCAGAGCAGCATTGACAGGCTTTATTTGTTTTGTTATTACCAACTGTTCGATGAGGTTTAAAAATTTTACAAAACAAACGTTGTGTTATACAAATTTATTTAAATTAAAATTTTTTTCTCTATTATCTTTTGTAACAAATTCATAATTTTTCAATTATTATACATATTTACAATTGACTCAACATATATTTTTATTATTTTTTTACTTATATTTATTTTTATATCTTATAAATTAATATACAATCATACCATTCAATCATTATACATATTAAATAAATATAAAAATAATTTTTCTACCCCACCAAATCTTATAAACTAAACTTAAAATATCCTACTATTTACATTACCAAAATTTTCTTGCCGATCATGTCAAGAAACAAAACACATCCATAAAAATTGAATTAAAATATATCATGAACTTTGCCGATGGCAGAATGCAGATCGAATTCCCGCCCACCGTTAATGGTAGAAGCTTGATGTAATCTGTTGGTGCAGCAATAACATTCATTTCTCACTATATACTCTGACATAATTTTGGAGATATTTTTACTTTTCTTTTCTCAGGCTCCTCTTTCCTTTCCGGGCCACCCCACATTAAAGTATAAATTCTTATCAGACATAAGTAAAAATAAATATCCGTGTCTGTGTATCCTCTACTTCAAGCCATACAACGTAGCGAATTATATACAGGATGTATAATTATGTCAACAAAAAAAAATAAAAATGGATAATATATTGGGTTTTTGGTAGTCAATGGAAGCAAACAATTGCAACAGGATTAAAAGGGATAATATTAAAATAAAGAAAAGAAGCGGGCACGCATTTTTGGATCAGCTCTTGAGTGCAGTGAGTGTTGGCCAGACAAGAGTTTGTTTGATTTATAACAAGCTGTCACCACTAATTTTGTCCCAACTCATCAGCTCTATTATTAGCTTCACAGATTCCCAATTATTGTCAAGCCCCGCTCCTAACAAATCCACTGCTAACATACCGGTGCTGAATTTGGACAGTAGTCTTAGAAAAAAACGGAACAAGACATGGGATGCTAGTTTTTTCTCCTTTGTTTCATATTTAGGGATCAAATATTGAATGAATATTTGGTGATGTATGCAGTGCATCCATGAAGTATGACATGAAAAGGAACAATACAAAACTTCTGAGGCTGAACTTTTGCCATCTGGAGTGTTTTGAAATTTTAAAGATGTTCAGATAATGTAACAAACGACTTGTAAATTGCAAAGTTGTCGATTGCAATATTTATTATATATAGACAAAAAAATCTTGCTATATGTGTACAGAGGGAATGGGTAGTTTCATTCCAAAAAATATGCCACATCTGGCTGACTGTGACCAAATGGGAAGACCAATCCCCACAATGCCCATCTGCAACCCAAAAAAAATCAAATAATGCAAAGTCAACATTATGAAAAATATAAGAGATGCGCAGTATCGTACATTTTTTGTTTTTTTCACACAGTATCCCACGTTGTTTTGCTCGGAAGTTGCGGTGTCATGATATTTTCCTTTGAACAAGAAGAACTGAAATCTCTTTATAGCCAGTTGCCAGACAGCTCATGGGCGAAAGGGACAGAGCAGCTTCGTCTATTAGCTTAGCTGTATCGTTGGCCCATCTGTAAGACACGTGGCTCGTCCTGCTCCGTCGATCTGGACGATTTGTTTCTGTCGGCGGAGGTTAGTGTCGTTTTTGTGTTTGAAAATGAATATTAGGGAATGGATTATTACTGGGCTATGGGCCTTTTTATTTTTATTTTATTTAAAATAGGGTTTCCACCGACGAAAACAGTAGTCTAGCGCGTGATGCAACGTCGCGTGGCTCCCGAAGTGGGTCCAACACTCCAACTGCTGACGTGGATTTTTTTGCTGAATCTCGAATCGTGTATTTAATGATTAAGATTTCCTCTGGAGTGTAAATAATTTTAAGTTAAAACTGCCCAATTAGCTTAGGATTAGATAGACGTCGTTCTTCCCAAATTGATTTTGAGAGATTGAGCAGGATTTTATTTTTTAGATTAAAAAAAATAAAAAGTTTAGGATGTTTGAAAGAAATTTGCAAAATAATAATGACGATGATGATGTCTTTATATTATACCTTGGAGAGTTATTTAATGTGATAATTGTTATATAATTTTGTAAGAATGATACAATAAGATTGTTTAATAAAATATTATTAATATAATGTATTTATGAAAATGGCCTGATACAATGATTTAATATAATATCACTAATATAATATACTTTTAACAATGGTGTGATATAATGGTTCAATAAAGTATTGTAAATATAATTTGTTTGTAAAAATGATAAAAATATATAATTGAATTAAATATTATTTGTTGGTGGGAAGACTGGGAGATGTAGCGAGGCAACAAATAGGGGTGTTTTTTTAGTAAATTTTTTGCAAACTAAGCAAATGGATTAATTATTTTTACAAACAAATAGTGCGAGACAAGTTTTTTTCACGCTATGTTTGCTTCCTTATCCTAAGTATTCATCCTTTAATAAAAAATTTATAAATCTAACATTTTATCTTTTAAATTTTTCCTTCTCCTGTCTTTTATTATCAACTAATAATTTTCAATTATTATATATATTTACAATCAAATCAATGTATATTTTTATAATTTTTTGATTACTATATAAACTTATATACTTTTAAATTATTCAATCATTATTATATATTAAATATATATAAAAATAATTTTTTACCAACCTAAATCTTACAATCTAAACATAAGTTTTATCTTCACTCAAATCACTTAAAATTTCTTCCCCGCCTTAATTAGGAAATAAGCATACCCTTAGAAAATAACATCCCAACCAATCTACGAAATTGTTACAGTCAATCCTAATTAGTGTTTCACATCGTTTATATTGATAATAATTCCCTTATTTTTTATAAATAATATTAAAAAATGAAATTTTACCCTTGAAATGTTGCACTTTCTACAGCAACTGCAGACTGTATTCATACGAATGGCCCAAATGTTCATTACGAGGGATGAGGAATTGGCGGGTACGTGCCCTGTCCCATTAGGTGCTTTCAACTGCACAGTCACAAATCACGTATGCAGCTAACAACAAATTTTCAGGCACTTAATTATAAGCATGGGGCAACATCCCTAGTGGAAAGGAGGATGAGTTTCGACACATCATTCTAACGGGGACACAACTTGGCAAGCACTTGTGACGGTAACGCGTGTGCCAAACTCATTTTCTTTAAACATTACTTTGTAATTAGCTAATGATTAGAACAAGCTAATTTGGGACTGTAAGCATCCTATGCTAGCTTTGCAATAAAAAAAAAGTCGGTTCATTTATAACGATTTCTTTTCATTATAATCAATCTCCTACTTGGCCAGTGATGTGAACTTCCACAATCTAATCGTCGGGCCCTCGCAATAATGAAACCTTATTGCTCCTTTTCGTTATCTTTGTTTGGATTGGAAGCTGGTTAATTATTGTTGATTTCATGAAATTTATTATTGGCTTTTGTTCTGAAGGTAAATCAAAGAGTCAAAGACTATAATTTTTCTTACTAATCAAAGAGTCAAAGGCAATAATTTTTCTTACTTCGGTGATATGAAATCAGCAAAATATAAGATAATGATACAAGTTTTTCCCACTTGTACGTTTAATTGTTCAGCGTTGCTCGTGGATGCAAGAAAAGGAAAGGAAACGGTTAAGGGGAATAGAAAATTACAGTCGTTAATGGTTCTTATTCAGTAACTAACGCACATTATTTTTGAAATTTATAAACAAGAAAGTGTCAAAGTGCATGAAGAATTCCTACTTAATTACGTATTTGCAAAATTAATTTATTATACCTTAACCACCCATGTTTGTTATTAATTACTGCCTGGGTGTCCGTCACATGCCAGGGCCACGTTTACTTTCATTAAGCCATCCTTCGATTGGGGATCAGCAATGTTCCCTTAAATCTCAATAGTACTATTCTAAATTTGACCGTGGCGTGAGATTTTAAATTATTAAGTCACTTAATTAAGTCGGACTAGTTGTTTTAAAATATGACGGGGGACAATGTACTGACTAATCAATAGTGCCATTATTTTGATGTCTATGTACTCATTGATAACCTTAACCACCTAGGTGGTGTAAGTTGCGCGCGCGCGCGCACGTATACACGTATGTATATATGCGTGTGTATATGCATATATCCTTAAATTATTACCACCCGATTTTGAGAAATCGAGTTTTTGTTTAGTATGGATTTACTTCTGTAAGAAAAAAGAGTACATAAATTGAAGGCCCTAATTCCTACATCTTACTACTCATAATAAATGATGCGTGACATGGAACGGATTTAATTGACAGATCATTTGCAAGTGTGGAATTCTTTCATCGGTTGTGTTGATTTTTCCATTTTGACTTTCTTATGTGAAATCTTTGGCAGGCCATTTGGCTTTGGAGATTCGAACGTGAAACGTCAGATCGAGAATGGGCACAAGACGTGCATATATATATATATATATATATATTATACAATCAATATACGAGAATTAAAAGACAACTATGTACCCATCTGTTCTAGGGGTCACGGTCTTAAAAAAATCACAAACAGCACAAAACTGAACGTGAAAATATGACAAGACTACCAGCACAGTAACTGAAAGATGCATGAACGTGTCACATATGGGTCCACTTGTTTTGTTTAGACATATCACAACTTTTTACTCTTTTTTTTTAATTTCCCCACACAAATCCACACCAACCCCCGAAGCAATGATCCAACCATTGTTCCACACATGCTCACTCACTTTTTTACCAAGTGTGATGTTTGTCACAAATTTCTTAATCATCTTATAAATTAAATCAATTTTCTTAATGACTTCAAGCCCATTATTTTTACTATGTTAAGAGTCGTTCTCTCTCAATACCTAACACAGGGACCCAGTGTGCGAATTTTCAAGCCTGCACGTGTAACTCTACGTGTGCAGTCTGAAGAATAGATCCACACAACATTTTCTTGTAGTTAGCCAACGTCCAAAGATGTATTCCGTACACAGAAGAGCACGCGTTTGGGCGAGGGATAATATGATTCCTATCCAACATCGTTTGAATAGAAGTTCCCAAACTATCTTATAAATTGGATAATTTCTGTTCTCAGAAACTGATTTTTTAGAAATGGAATGATATACCATAACATTAAAATTGGAGAGAAACAAAATTATACAAGAAAAATAAAACCCCGTAAAGCACGTGGCGCATAACACATATGCAGAACATTCAACTATATTTCCTGTTTAATTAGATTATTACAACGCACATGATGTATCTGATCAACGTGGATGCTTACTAATTAATGGAAACTCCCACTTAGGTGTTTTTAACCTTTTGTAAACAAAAATAAATAAATAAATAAAAACAGCTTAGCACAAATTGATAAATTTTATTGACTATTGATCTCATAATTACAGCAAGCCAAGGAAGTATTTCAATTGACATTCGGAATAGACATCTTGCGTAATTTTATTTAAAAATGTAAACAAGCGGTTGTCGTTGCCCGCGACCGACACCTCCAGAAAATTATTTTTTTAAACGCGTAAAAGAAATGAAAAAGCACGTATAAAGCATGCAGTAGGTCTCCAAGGAATTTGTACAAAACATTTCAAGCGCCAAACAAGGATCCCCTCGTTACTCTCATATTCCTGACTCATCCTCTGTCTTGAATTTTCGTAAGTATTTCGTTGAGAAAAAAAAATTAATTTTATTCAAAATATTAATTTTTTTAAAAAGTTAATTCTATTTATTTATATTATTAAAATTAATTAATACCGATTAATTTTACAAAAATAATAAATATGAAAGTGTCTTTTATAATTAATATAAAAAACATTAAAATATAGGGACAAACAATTTTTTATATTATAATGATAGTTTAGATTAACTAATTTTTAAATTAACTACATATAAAATAATATAAAAAATTAATCACTGAAAATTATATGGAGTAAAGTACTAATTTTTAATTTATTCTGAGTAATAAATTTCACACCTTTTGTACGTGCAAAGTTATTTATAAATTATAAATTTATTGTATTTTAAATAATAAAAATAACATCATTTAAAATTGAAAGTATAATAATAAATAAATATTAAAAGAGTTCGTGAAAAGAGAAAATTTAAAATAAAATATAAAAAAAATAAATTAGAAAAGAAAGAAAACAAAAATATTAACAAATAAATGAATGTAAAATTAAATAATTACATAAATTTTATTTTATAAGAAATATAAAGTATAGATAAAAATAATACATACACACGTTTAATTAAAATGGGTGTTGGTACTGGGAAAGCTTACATTCCCCTGCCTGATTTATAGTAGGGAGAAAAAAAGTTCCCTCACTCCCGCTGCGAGCCTCCACTCATTTGCATTCTCTTGCATTCCTAATACTAATGTCATAAGTAGATAGGATTAGTTTAAGAAGACCTATGTCTTGATTCCACGTGGCAACGTGTGTAAGTGAAGCCACTGCTCAGGAAAAATCAAGAAATATGTCACACAAATCATGACCAATTAACGGCCTAGGATTTGAAGAAACAAAGTGTGTCCAGCTGAAGCGCACGCTTGTGGGGCTGCTGATTGGCCGACCCGTGAAGCAAAATCAAGTGTTCTGCAATTTACTTATACCTGTGGTTGTATTGCTTCCTACACGGTGGGGTGCACTGCACCCTTCCTCCTACATTTTTGTCCCACCAAATTCTGTAATTTCTAATTTTTAAATTTTTTTTTCCCTCTCTATCTACATAATGCATAATGCCATGAACACACTAAAACAAGAGTGTAACATGTATCATATTTTATTTTATTCAAAATTTCCTGATGGCGTGATCAAGACTGAATCATGATGAGACTAGGTCATACAGAAGGTTCTAATGCATTTAAAATGAAAATTGTTTAATCACTTCATGGAAGGATGTGGGAATGGAGATACGTGACAAATTAATGTAGAACAGATGAGGAGAAGACATTTTTGTTAACTTTCAGTGTCAAAACATCAGACTCAGAGTGACTTCTTGTTATATTATATAGAGCATAGATATCAAATTTAATTTGAATGTGTACAGAAATCCGAAAATTGGTTTTTTTTTTTTTCCATGCCCGTGCAACTTAACCATCACTCTTTTTAGTAAGACGTCAATTTCAATTTCAAATTATATTTGCACCAAAAAAACAAATTAGTTTCAAATTATGAAACCTAAAAAACACACAATTAATTATTATATTTTAAAAATTTTATTTTTCTATTATTTTTATATAATTTTAGAGATAAAAATACTTAAAAAATACATATTAAATTTTGAAAACAAGCAAACCCAGTTGTCTTAATTCGAGAACCTTTTCTATTTCTGTAGTCCTGTTGAGAGATATTTACTTAATTGCGCCAATATTTTCAGGCCCCAACCTCAAACTATAACTTAATTAATCACATATGCGGAACCAAATCATCTAAACATAATGACTTATGCATTTGTTATATAGGTCAATTGGCTCGTAAATATATACTCATTAGTAACACTCTATATGTGCTTAAATTTACATAATATAAAATAAAAATTGATTATTAATTTTTTATCCGTAGAATATATTAGTATATTTAAATATTTATTTTATACTTATACATATAAAATATTAATATTAAAAGAAGAGATTAAACAAATAGCCAACAATACATAACTTTGTACGTTATACACGTAAATTTATTTAATGCAACCCAATTAACCTCAAAATTTTAATACTAATATATATATATATATATATATATATATAGATTAATCGTTGACGAACAACATTTTTGTTGTTCAAAAGCAACTTTGTGTTTTCTGTTTGTGTATGTTTAGAAAAAAATTCCACTCTCCTTGAGACTTGGAAAAGAAACATAATGCCGCTAAATTTTACTAAAATGTTTTTTATATGTTTATTTTCTTACACTATGTTTGGTTTTAGGATTTTAGAAGGGGGAAAAAATTCAAAATTATGTATCTTGTTTTCTTGAATGAAATTTGTCAAGGAAAAAATTGGGAAAGAAGAAATTACATCAACAAAAATTTTAAATTCAAAATTTTTAAAATTTGAGAGAAAAATAATAAAGAAATTGATAAAAAAAAGTCAAGTTAAAAAAATTTAATTTGGAAGAGTGAAGAGAGCTATATTATTTTTTCTCTTGTTTTTCTTACAAAAAGTGAATGTCTTCTTATTTTTATCTTTTTGAATTTCCTTATCAATTAAATAATCAAACTTTTTTTTTTCTTTTTATGTCCAAATTTCAAGAACCAAATATAATATTAGTTTCCAAGACATAATTTTGCAGACACTGACTTTAAAATATGGAGAAATATTTACGACACGATAATATTAGTATTACAAGGAAAAGCATAAATTTTCATAATCATGGTGAAACATCTATAATTAGGTTATGTTTGGAAGCCACCTTTCAATTTTAAACAAAATTTCAAACATTCAATCATCAAATATACTATTTAACAAAATTTTCATTCAAATTCAAATTTAAATTATCTATCTCTTATATATATAATCGACTAATTACTTCTTAATCATTATACCTATTCACAGTCAAAATAACGTCTATACTTATATTTATATTTACTTATACCTTAAAACTTAATTATTATCATATCATTTAATCATTATTATATATTTTATATATATATATTTAAATAAATCATATTATTCATTTCACCAAAACTTCAATATAACTCTTACTAAACATCTTATTCAACAAAAACCCCTCTCGCATCGCAGACGTAGCCTTAGCGAAGAAGATTACTAAAGAAACTGACGCGGACAACCTTCCCAACAAAGACTTGTATTTATTTAGGTCTAGTCAATAGTGAAGCACAATTGGACAAACAAACTCAATGCAAGTACCTGATTGTAACCAAATATTTTTCATTGCAAGATATGATTTAATTGGAAGTAGTACATCTTAATTCATATGCTAAAGTATGCAAATCTCACGTGCAATGATAAATTTACGAATACATTTCCTTTAAGGCAAGCACAATTGTAACGTGGCACAGTTTCTCCAGACCCTTTTGCTAGTGCTGCATTTTGTTATGGTCTTGGACGTGCCAATTGACCAAAATTGAATTGTGAATTGTAAAGGCAACTCACCAATTGGTTTTGTCAGACCCTAACAAGCAAGGTGCGCTTTTTGCAGAATGACAAAACTCTGTATTTTTTGTCAATACACTAAAAATAAATATAAGTTAAATTCCTTAGTGGTCTTGTTATTGGAAGACTGGTCAATCTTAACCATTGATTTGCATGTAATTAAATAAATGTTGTCTACTGGACAATTGATGTGTAGTTTTTGCAAGACTGGTAAATTAGATATCGACTGTAACCATATTAATTTTAAACTAACATCAGATAAATATTAAGCGTTTGTCACAACCTTCACAAGATATGAGCGTTGAAGAATTCAATTCATGATTTAAGATTGCATCAATCTCGATATAAATTCCATATAATAACAACGCAATTTATGAAAATCTTATACTTTTCTTCATCGAATCCATATATTTAATTTTTTTTATGTCGTTTATTATTATTTTTTATACTAAAATCGAGTAGGATAATACGAACAAGAAGGAGAGCAAGTAACAAACATCATCGTCACCAAACCTAGCCGGCAGCAACTGTGTTAATCAGTTCAAATGTCAAAAACTTAAAAATTGACACACATGAATGCGAAGAATTATGCTATGAATGTTTCCGTCTTTTAACCCAACGAAAGAACACGAGCCAAAAAAAAGCCGTCAAATTACCGCTGTCGCCGCCTCGGACCGCCGTGGAACTGGGCCCCACTTCCGAAAACCCTCTTTCTTACCCTCTCATCCGCAATTTTTACTTCTTTTTGAATCTCGACGTAAATAATGTTAACTTTCATCGCCCTCTCGTGGACTACGTCGAATTTACCACTCCTTCTCTCTTATTTCTTTATAAGCTGAATCTTTCTGAATATCTTTCAATATTTTATTTATTTTTTGTTTTTGCCGGCCACTTGCTTCAACATTTTATTCTCTGATCCACACACAGCTTACGAGCAACAACCAGAGAGAGAGAGAGAGAGAGAGAAGGAGGAAGGCCCTTTGTCGTGAACAGGGACTTTCTCTCAAGAAAAGAATCAGAAAGAGAACCTCACCCGCCAATGCCAAAAAAGGCGCTCTTAATGGTAAAACCGACCCTTCCCTTCACCGAATGCAATAATACATTTGGTGTTTTCTTTGGTGTATGTTAATACATCATTTTCAGTTCATTGATTAATATGAAGCGGCTTGTTTAAGAAGAGACGGAAAGAAAGCACAGAAAAACTACGGATTTCTTTCTTTCTTCGGCGTTCGCAAATGGGTCTTGACTGACAGATGCTCTGTTCTCTGCTCACTCGTTTCTATTGCTTGTAAAAGAGTGTGAGTGGTTGAAGGAGCGATTTTGCGGGGTTCTGTTTCTTGGGATGGACACCAAAGGGAGGCTTGTTGCTGGCTCACATAACAGGAATGAATTTGTACTTATCAATGCTGATGATATTGGAAGAGTGAGTTTTTTGAAAATCTCTTTGCTTTCTCCTGTTTGTTGCGTTAAGCTCTCAAAGTGGTTGCACTTTGCGGCCCAGCTTTGCGCGAATAATTCTTGTCTTTGAGTTTCTCGGCCATTCACTTTGGCTAATTTTCAGTTTGAGTTTGTAAAACTGCTGATTCTTTTGTTGATGTCTTGTGGTGGCGCGTCGTTTTAGTATGAGAATTTTGGTGTACAAACTCTGATTTGTCAGGTTTCTTTTCTTTTCTTTTTAATCTCAAAATTTTTTGAGTTACATAAATATAGTCAAATTCTGCTGTTCTCTGAAATGTTTCCTTGTAATTGCTCACTTTAATAAACGACTTTCTAGATTTAGCTTAGTTTCTCTCAGTCCTTTTTCAGCTTTTCTAGATTTCTGGGCCTGTCAAAAGTGGTTTTATCTGACTGAAGATTTATTTTTCTTTCTTTCTTCTTCTTATGGCACTTTTGAATCTGTAAGAGTCTACCGCCGTCTCATTATATTTCTCCAGTTTAAGTTTCATTGCCCGTGTATTTGCTAGTTTCTTTATCTGCTGCTAACTCATGCATTATTGATTCATTCCAGGTGACCTCTGTGAAGGAGTTGACCGGACAGATATGCCAGATTTGTGGAGATGAGATTGAATTTACTGTAGATGGGGAGCCTTTTGTTGCCTGCAATGAATGTGCATTCCCTGTCTGTAGACCTTGCTATGAATACGAGAGAAGGGAAGGCAATCAAGCTTGTCCTCAGTGCAAAACAAGATACAAGCGCATAAAGGGTAATTTATTCTTTTGCACCATTAATCCAGCTTTTACTTTAGTCTTTCTTGAAGACTATTATTGCTTTTGGCAATAGTTTGATTTAGCAGCTACCTAACTTTCAGGGAGTCCCAGAGTGGATGGAGACGAAGATGAAGACGAGTTTGACGATTTGGAGAATGAATTTGATTATAATGGCAATGAAAGGAGAGATCCTCAGCAGATTGCTGAAGCAGGTCTCTCTTCTCGCCTTAATACTGGCCGCACTGCTTCTGGAATCGCTACTCCGTCAGAAGTAGACCCCTCAGTTAACTCTGAGATTCCCTTACTTACTTATGGTCAAGAGGTAGATGCCATCTCTGTTTTTCTTGATTTAGTTTTAAAAGTAGTTTTTGATTGCAAATTTTAATGAAATGTGCATCTGGAATGAAGGATGATACAATTTCAGCCGACAAGCATGCTCTCATCATCCCCCCTTTTATGGGCCGCGCAACGCGAGTCCATCCTATGCCGTTTACTGATTCATCCATGACTTGTAAGTGTTTCTTTGGTCGACTGTTTAGTTGTTTCTGTTATTCTCCTGGATCACAAGTTTAATGTGTTTACATTGTAGTGCCTCCACGGCCTATGGATCCGAAGAAAGACTTAGCTGTATATGGATATGGTACTGTTGCCTGGAAGGAAAGAATGGAGGAATGGAAGAGAAAGCAAAATGATAGACTTCAAGTGGTTAAGCATCAAGGAAATAACGGTGGTGGAGATGAGCTGGATGATCCTGATTTACCCAAGTAGGTCCACTGTTTTTGCTTCTTTTTTTCATGAACTGTATAGAGTGTCGGTGGCCTGGCATTTAGTGCTTTTATTTCCAATTTTTTAATATTAATAATATCACGCATTCACTTTTGCTTTTGCAAGAACTGCGTTTTAGCCGTTGTTAATTGCAAAAGGCCTTTTGATGTATTGAATTTAATATTGATTATTGACCAATATGTGCTAAAGACATTAAATGCCATTGTATGAAGTCTTTCTTCCTTTATATAGAAGACAATGGTTTATTCTTTCCTGCACTGGACTTAGCCACCCTATGGAGAATAAGATCAAAATGCATTTAACTAATTAATTTAGCCAGGCTCAAAGTAGCTCAGCAGGAAAGAGAACCTCAGAAGGCCTAATAATCAACAATTCTGTTTTGGCATCATTGCATCATGACTAGGGAGCCAGCCATTGACATAAATTACTAAATTGTGGAAACCATGGGTGTTGAACAGGGGAACAGCGACTGCACATGAAATGGTGAAAAATGTATCAAGTTTAAGTACAATGTGTAGGATGTACACCCTTTGGGTGGGTGATATACTTCTTTCTTCATTTAATCATTTTTATTTTATAGGACTAATCTAATACCTTTTTCTGTTTTTGAGTTTCAATAGCGTTGGAGGAATACAAATGTAGCAGATAAAAATCCAATGGCAATTTGCCATTCTTGTGGTTTTGGGGTGATTGGTGGGGCTGCAGGGCTGCATATTCCTCAAGCATTGTAGACATAATTTTCTTCAATCCATAATACATTAAACTGAAATAAATATCGGTTTTTAAGGTAATCAGGAGATAAATATGCCTTACTTGTGAGTTTGTGTGATCTTTTGAAGTCCAAAATATAAAAAACCAGCATGTCATGTGCATAGGAAAATTTACAAGTGTTACTTCTCATAAATCAGTTCAAAAGGAGGTACTACACTGTTCATTGAATTGTCTTATGTTAAATTTTTTTTTTCTCCTTTTATGCAGGACGGATGAAGGCAGACAGCCACTTTCCAGGAAGCTACCAATTCCGTCAAGCAAGATAAACCCTTACAGAATGATCATTCTACTGCGAATGGCAATTCTTGGATTGTTTTTTCACTATAGAATTCGTCACCCTGTCAATAATGCATATGGATTGTGGTTAACATCAATCATATGCGAAATATGGTTTGCTGTGTCATGGATATTCGATCAGTTTCCAAAGTGGATTCCTATAGAGCGAGAAACATACCTAGACAGGCTGTCACTAAGGTATATATTTCACTTTGTGAGCCTCTCTCTCTCTCTCTCTCTGATGTCTCAAATGACATCTTCCATCCACCTTTAGTTGTCCTGGTATTTGTAATTCTGACTTTGCACATGTTGAGCTTATAACCAGGTATGAGAAAGAGGGAAAGCCCTCTGAGCTAGGTTCTGTGGACATATTTGTCAGTACTGTGGATCCCATGAAAGAACCTCCACTTATTACAGCCAACACAGTTCTTTCTATTCTTGCTGTGGATTACCCCATCGACAAGGTCGCATGCTATGTGTCTGATGATGGTGCTGCAATGCTTACTTTTGAAGCTCTTTCTGAGACATCCGAGTTTGCCAGGAAATGGGTTCCCTTCTGCAAGAAATACTGCATCGAGCCCAGGGCTCCTGAATGGTACTTTGCTCAAACAGTTGACTATTTGAGAGACAAGGTAGAACCAACATTTGTGAGGGAACGCCGTGCAATGAAGGTGATAAACCTTTCCTCTTTATTTGCTGGGATTTTTTCCTCTTTTTTCCCTCTTTTTTCTCCTTTGAGGGGGATTTTTTTTTGTATATTTTTATTTGCGTTAACAAGTTAGCAAAGGTTGTATACAATATTAAAGCTTTCTGTAAAGAAAGCAAAGTGGTAGAGAAATTGTGAACTTCATTAAAGATGACTGAACTTTTCTTCTATTAATGTTTTAACGCAGAGAGAATATGAAGAATTTAAAATTCGAATAAATGCATTGGTTGCGATGGCACAAAAGGTTCCTGAGGATGGTTGGACCATGCAAGATGGAACTCCTTGGCCGGGAAATAATGTCAGGGATCATCCTGGAATGATTCAGGTATAGCAAACATTTTCTGTTTAATTATGTCCTGCCTATTGGCATAACGTAGCTGTGAATTATTCAATATCGAAATTAGTGTTTGCTTGACAGGTATTCCTGGGTCAAAATGGTGTTCAAGATATTGAAGGCAATGAGTTGCCTCGGCTCATATATGTTTCCCGTGAGAAGAGACCTGGATTTGAGCACCACAAAAAAGCTGGTGCTATGAATGCTTTGGTAACTGGCTTTCCTGTTATTTTTTACCTTTCGAATTACTTACAAAGATGCAGCTATTTGATCCATGATTTTGTTTTTCTACTTCCAGATACGAGTGTCAGCTGTGATCTCAAATGCTCCGTACCTACTTAATGTTGATTGTGATCACTATATAAATAACAGCAAGGCTCTCAGAGAAGCTATGTGTTTCATGATGGATCCTCAAGCTGGCAAGAAAATATGCTATGTACAATTTCCTCAGAGGTTTGATGGGATTGATAGGCATGACAGATATTCAAATCGTAATGTCGTCTTTTTTGATGTATGTATAGCTAATTCTTGTCCCCATATTACATCTTATGAATTTTGCTTATATTTATGTATGGGGTACATTTTAAAGGTGAATTGTCCTAATTGCTAACAGATAAATATGAAAGGGCTTGATGGAATACAAGGTCCAATTTATGTCGGAACTGGATGTGTCTTCCGAAGACAAGCTCTTTATGGATACGATGCCCCCAAGAAGATGAAGCCCCCGGGCAAAACATGCAATTGTTGGCCAAAATGGTGCTGCTGCTGCTTCTCCTGCTGTAGCTCTAGGAAGAAGAGCAAGAAAGGAAAATCAATAGAAAATAAGAAAAAGAGCAAGAACAAGGAAGCTTCACCACAGATTCATGCTCTTGAAAACATCGAGGAAGGAATTGAAGGTAAGAAAATGAATGTCAAGGCATAACAATACTAAATTGTTGATTTAATTTAAGGATAGGTAGTCATCATTGATGATGCCATGTGTAAACGGATGCATGGATGCTTTATGACCACATACAACCCTACTATTTATTCTCATCAGAAGAACGGAAAAAAAATCATTACTTGTTCAAATTCTAGAATGATTATCTTGAACTTGTTAGTTTCTCTTGAAAATAACAAGGATCATATCACAATGTATTCTACCTTTGTTTATGCATTGATATCCTTTCCCTCTCTCTGTATGGCAGGAATTGACAACGAAAAATCAGCCCTCATGCCCCAGGTAAAATTTGAGAAAAAATTCGGACAGTCTCCAGTTTTTATTGCATCAACACTTCTAGAACAAGGCGGTGTACCCCCGGGAGCAACATCTGCATCACTCTTGAAAGAAGCCATTCATGTCATTAGTTGTGGTTATGAAGACAAAACAGACTGGGGAAAAGAGGTATGCAGTCTCTGGTTTGAAAAATTCTTTCCTCGTTGTTTTACTCATCTGTCTCACACTCCTACATTGCCAGATTGGTTGGATATACGGTTCTGTAACTGAAGATATCTTAACTGGCTTTAAGATGCATTGCCATGGCTGGCGCTCAGTCTACTGTATACCCAGAAGACCTGCATTCAAGGGGTCTGCCCCAATCAATCTTTCAGATCGTTTGCACCAGGTCCTCCGGTGGGCCTTGGGATCAGTTGAAATTTTCTTGAGCAGGCATTGTCCAATTTGGTACGGATATGGGTGTGGTCTGAAACCACTGGAGAGATTTTCTTACATTAACTCTGTTGTCTATCCATTGACTTCGCTTCCCTTGATTGCTTATTGCACCTTGCCAGCAGTCTGCCTACTCACTGGGAAATTCATTGTCCCAGAGGTGAGCCCCCACAAAAAACATAAGCTAGTTCGGCAACCTTATCCATTTTGCTCCACTGACTTGATTTTCTGTGCTACCTTACATGGCATTGTCAGTGACCGACAAGTTCTCTTTGTTGTTTACAGATCAGTAACTACGCCAGTATAGTTTTTATGGGCCTTTTTGTATCCATTGCTGTGACAAGTATCCTGGAGATGCAGTGGGGAGGCGTTGGAATTGATGACTGGTGGAGAAACGAGCAGTTTTGGGTGATCGGTGGCGTCTCATCTCACTTCTTTGCTCTAATTCAAGGTCTTCTCAAGGTTTTGGCCGGTGTAAACACGAACTTCACCGTCACATCAAAAGCAGCTGACGATGGAGAGTTTTCCGACCTCTACCTCTTTAAGTGGACAACCTTGTTGATCCCGCCATTGACCCTCTTGATCATCAACATCATTGGAGTTATAGTTGGTGTCTCAGACGCCATTAACAACGGGTACGAGTCGTGGGGACCTCTATTTGGCAAGCTTTTCTTTGCCCTTTGGGTGATAGTCCATTTATACCCCTTCCTCAAAGGTCTCATGGGGAGACAAGACAGAATTCCCACCATCATCGTGGTATGGTCCATCCTTTTGGCTTCTATATTCTCTTTGCTGTGGGTTCGTATCAATCCATTCTTGGCAAGAGATGGAGTTGTCTTGGAAATCTGTGGGTTGGACTGTGATTAGAATACAAAGCATACAGTTTAGGTTTCATCCAAAAGTTTGTGTAGAAAAGAGTTGCTTGTGAAGTGCAGAAGAGAGTATAATCTCAGGGGCAGAAGTCCACCAGTGAGCATAATCAACATAAAAGTTGCTGGAAGAAGCCCTTTGCTGTAGATAAAAATAAAATATGAGCAAAAAACTACCAAGGCTGCCAGTGCACAAATCTATATTGCTGTGCAAAGGTTTTACTTTTATTTATTTTTTTCTTCGGATAAGTTGTGTTTTGCAATCCTAAGAGAGTGTTTTCAAGTTGCATTTTTATTTTTTGTCATAATTTATATTCCCTTCTCAATAAAAAAGTGTCCTTTTCATCCTTTCCAGGAATCTTGGGATTTCTATTACTTGATTTCACCATCTTGTTTATGTAACATCCCCATTAAATTACGCAGATGCAGTAAAAGAAAAGCATAATTCATGTTTAAAAACCATCCAACAGTAGATAACAAATTTTTTGAAATAAATCAAGAGAAACAAAAGGACACAAACTAGCCCCGTGATTTCATAAATGTCAGCAATAATCACTTTTTCTGTGCTCGAAAGATAAAAAGATCCCACGAACACACATCCCCTGAAAGCCTGTCGGGCATCCTAGTTTTCTTCGAGATGAAAATCAAATTTTAATCTCTTGCGGATGCAGACATATGGCAATTGTTTTATACTAATATACAGCCAAAAGATGCGCAATTGTCAGCCTGTAATTTCTGAAGTTGAAATCTATCGTATTCTTTGTTTGTTCTTGTCATTTGATGGAGCCCAATTTGTTGTTTCGTTTATCGAATTCTTGTCAGTCTTTTTGATTTTTTGCCTGGGAATTGAAGATTTGGTGGCTAAATTTTATAACAAGATCAAATCGAAATGAGGCTACATGATTTAACACTATACTTGTGTACATGCTAATTTTTGTTGTTTGCATAAAGAGTTCCGTGTATTGCTCGTGAGCTATGTGACTGATACTAGAGACTCTATATTCTTGGTAAGTGCTTGTTGCTGCAGTTGCGGTTTAGCATTTAGATAGTCAGTTACAGGGAGAAAATGAGGCAGCTAGAAATTAATGATTTTGCTGCACTCCGGAAGTTGTACAGCTTTGTTTGGGTTTTGATATCAAGGTTTATCCAAGTTCCTTCAAATGATGAAGAATTTTAATTTCAGATTTGATATTTTGGCTGCTGTTAAATGTGTCCAGAAAAGTTCTACCAATTTCAGTTTTAACTAATAAATGGGTGCCTGTTAATAATTTGACTATTTAGAATATGGAGTTTAGATGCTTCATAAAATTAATGATTTCGCTATAAATTCATATATTCCTCTGAGGTTAAGATTGGATTTGGTGAAGTGCTTTTATACTAAAATTTATGGTTTAAATGTTGATTTGTATATTAGAAGGCTACGTGATACATTGGTTGATCTGTTTATTGCATATGGAGTGATAGTTTTATCACTTCATAGCCATGATGCTAAGTAGTTCAGGTGATGAAATGCCCGGTTGCTTATTAGATTTTGATAGATTGTATATTGAATCTTGTACTCCACTTAATGAGAAATTAGAGTTGGATATTTATTTGGTTGAGACAAGATTTCTTAGAACTGATAACTTTAATATTTCAGAATCGTCGAAAACAAACAGTCATAGATTCCCTATTCTAGCAAAAATAGTTGCATGAGAGGAACATTTAGTATTATTAATAAATCAAAGGGCTTGTTTGCTTTCTGATGCGGTAGAAGCATTAGTAATGGCTGATGATTGGATAGAAGCATGTCCGAAAAAATGTAAGTAGATTTTTGGTTTTCAATTATTTAAATAAATGATGGTGATAAATCTTACTAGTAAGTATATTAATTAACTATAATTTTATTTCTATACCATATAATATTGTGACATTAATTTTTTTATATATATATTAGGCATGTTGAAGATGACGACGTGATTGAAGAAGATAGTATTGCTTTGAAATTAAATGTGGGTAGTGTTTTCATGCTCAATGTATAGACCAGTAGCTTTTTAACAACACTACTTGTCTAGGTTGTAATTTAAAAGGCTGATTCCCTTTGCTCTATTGTATTTGACAAAATGTCTTTATTAAGCACCGTAATTCTTTCAACGGCCAATCTATTAGTTGTCTAGTTACTAAATATAGCTGTAACTATTTTCTTTTGCTACACTTTATATTTGAATATTTTGTTGATTACTGTTTCAATTTAATCTTTAGTGAAGTCTTTGCAGGTTTTCTCATCTCTCAAGATATCTTGAAGAGAATCATTCAGCATGAAGGCATTAATTATTCATCAATTATCAAATTAATTCCTAGTGTTGCAATCTATTGAAGAATTGGCGTTGTGTATTTTTTGGGCCAAATGTTTTTCTTTTCATTTTTGTCATTGGTATATTTACAGATAACTAATATCACTAGTATGCATATTTTTTTGAATAAAATATATTATAATTGATTTTTTTTTTTTGAATAAAATATCACGAGTTATAATTGATTATAATTTAAGGTTTAATTGATCCACAAATCACCCCATGGCCCCTATAAAAATGGTAGTCAAGGAGGATAAATTAATATTTGATCTGAGTCAGAGGGATGCAAATTTGCCAGAGTTTTAAAAGAAGGGAATCAGTTACTAGTGTCCAAAGTATTTGTTTCATTGATTCAGATAACCTCATGTAACATTTGAGCATTTTATCATCAATTATTTGAAACAAGGAACAGAAGAATAAATTGGTAGGTACTCCACCAGACAAGATCTTGATGCAATGACTTCCCATAAACGAGGGTTGTTGTTGCTCCCTATTAACAGCCAGGAATTATCAGCTTTGAATGTCAAAGTTGGGCGGCCTATATTTATTTGCTAGATACATCGAATATCCAAATTTTTCATTGAAAAGATATCTTGTAATTTTTTTTTCAACAGAATAACAGAACATCTCTGATGATTTATGTCCTCGTATAGAATACAAACAGAGAATAACACTGTTAGTCATCAAGTTTGATCTGTTTTGCCGTGTCTTGACTCCCATGTCCAAGTCGTCTTGCGAGCTTGTCAAGCGGACTGGGAAGGCCACGTTACTTCAGCAAGAAAGTGATGGACAAAATTAATCATGCAGCTCAACTTGATAATGATTGCACACCATTTGGAGAACCAGTCATTCTGTCACTCAAAATGATCGAATGGAACAATTTGATCTTGAAATAAGTTTTCTAGCAGTTTTTAACATATTTGATCCATAAAATCTTGCCTAAGAAGTTTTGGCTGTCCATGTTTCAACCATCTCTTCAGCTCATATTTTTGCATTATTTTCAGTAAGGTAAACGCCTCGTCCTCAAACCGACCCAATTTGTCAATCAAATTTAAGATTTGACGTCATAGACTATGTGTTTGTAGCACATCAGTCGTCAGTCTACTGACCGCATGAGGGATTATTAGCTGAACAAAACCGCAGACTTTGTCATCGTATGCTAGATACTTTCCCTTTCATATGCATGAATTGTTTATGTTTTGCAATAAAATCGTTATCGCAGGAGATGGGCAACAACGGGCATGAGAAGTCGTTTTTGTTGAAACACACTTGCGTGAGGGAAGGAAATTTTGTGTTCGACTCTTTTTCAGTGACTTTTGAGTGGCTAGTTTCTTCCATTTTCTCATAGTTAGACCGAAGGGTCAAGACAGACAATGCACAATTCAGAGTCACCGATGGATAATTATTGTGCGCCCCACTATAATTTTCAAACTTGGCTCAAATGATGACTCATACCATTAGGAAATGAAATGCTCGTGTTGAATAAGTCCGCCAACTCCAAAACCAGTTCTTTCTTCGCATGACCGGCGTTGAGTCCACCGGTCTAGATAGGAAGCCGTGTAGAGGATTATTTGATCCAAACCTACATGCTTGGCCACCACAACATGATGGGTCTAGACTCTTTATATCCACAATGTGGAATATGGAACCGATTTCCACTTCCATTATCTTCGGGACACCGTAGCAGCTCATGTACCGCCATATGTTAAATACATTTTTGCAAGAAGTACAAATTTCCCTTCTTCCAGGAATTACCATCGATTGTTTTACTTGCCTCGGCGTGTTTCTCAAGAAAAAGATACTACGACTGTAATGAAGAAACGAGTATCAAGTTTAGTTGATCACACATTACGGAGATGGCTAGGGAAATCTACCGAACATAGGCTGCAAAAATTCAGCATTGCCCTTGATCATCAACTTGCAGTCAGTGTCAACACTTCCCAACCAAACACAATTCCAAACGAGTTTCCAACAAGTAAACTTACTTTGCAGGAATGATGGTATAAATTACTCTTAACCTGTCAGTTCCTCTTTACAAAATTTAAAGAACATATAATTCAGTGTGTAGGCATACATGAGACTTGAGAGTACGACTGAACTCCCCTGGACTAGCTAACAACCAGTCAAGAAGCAAGAAAATTATCTGAAGCGAGAAGCACAGTTACAAGTAAGAATTTTGGAACACGGAGTCCACCGACTTGAGTAAACCAACCAACTACTTTGCATTGTCATATGAGCAGAACAGCAGCCTCTAACGTGAATAATGTAGGGATGAGAAATAACATGTATCACATCTTCAAGCATGTTGTCGCTATATCATCATTCTACTAGGAGGAATCCTGTCATTCTGGTGAGTAGTTCTCTCGATAGGAAAAATCTCTGGAGGCATTGACATTCCCACAGAAACAATGATCTCTGAAACGAAAGGGGAAAAGAATCGGTGAATAGCCTAAGTACGAGGTTCAATTAGTAATCATATTAAAAAACCAGACAAATTTGTTGACAATTTGACGATATTACGAGGTCAAGAAATCACCAAACCCCAGACCACACCCCAACTGGAACCCGAAAAACAAAAGTGAAGTGTCCCATAAGGAATTTGGTGGCATCTCTTCTATTTTAGGCCATATAAAGGCAAAGTTCCAGCATACATCGTTATTAAACAATTTCAGTCAGAAATGAAACTTAAGGCACATCAAGGGCCTAACTTACCTATGCCTTCTCGAATGGACAAATTTGGCCTGATAATTTCATTGGAATTAACCAGAAATATGTCTCCAATGTATAAATGATTTGTTGGCACGTAGACAGAGCATAATTCTTCTTCCCCATCATCTCTCTGAAATCATAGGAGATAACGAATCAGTGCACAAAGTCAAATCTAGCTATCCATCAACACTTCAAGTTGCAGGAACCCATGTCAGAACACAGCATGCTACAATTCTTAAGTAGTGCAGAGACTATATGGGATAAATGATGATGATCTTCCATTGACAATAAATTCTAGTCTTCAAATTCGGCAGTCACACCTATGATGACAACCGTTCTTAATTTTAATAAATGATACGTGCAACAAGCATGTTTTAATACAAAAGTTGAAAAGAACTCATTCTCACAGAGACAAATGTTGCTAAACTAGCAGTGGCATAAATTCACACAATTCAAGTATGGAGGGAATATCTGAAAAGCAATATTGCAAGCACCTGCAGAACTACTGTTGATGTTATAAAGCCGAAAGCATATTCTCCAACACGAGGATGACGAATAATGGCAACCTCCTTGAAAGCAGTTGTATTCTGGTCTGGGATAAAATAAATAATGTTTATCAATATTCAGAACATCGTGTGTGGCATGAAAATGAACTTTATATTCATCACTTAAGATAACAAGAGACAAATTGCAGCAGGAACTCCACTCAAATAAAAACAAAACTGTATTAATTAATTCACAATTCATCCTCACTTTAACAAGTAAACTCAGGTCAAGAGCCATAATATTGAAAATGAAAAGATGTGTCTAGCAACCTAACTTGGCTTGATAAGAACTATCAAACTGTACACTTAAGCTTCAGAGCTTAAAACTTGATGAAGAGCCCTCAGTCAATAACTACTTGGAAACAGTATACACTATTATTCAGAAACAGCAAATAATTTGACATAACAGTTGTCCAAATGAAGCCACCTCCTCCAGCATTGTAAATCATGCAGTAAGGCAGTTGTCCATCCCACCTACAAGGATGTAATATGAATCAACTGATCTGCACTCGATAATGAATTCAATGAAGCTACAGTTCATTCTCACACTAGGCGGTGCAAGATAAGCTGAGTCAACTCCTAAGCTTGACCAACCAGGTCAACAAAGCTTGACTCAAGCTATAACATAGCAAATTTATATTAAAAAATGCTTTATATTTTTCAATTACATAATGGTAATAAGGGGATTTTATGCATGTTATGCGACTGTCTTAGTTTTTAAAAAATAAATGTTTAGTATAATATCTATAATTTATATTTGCATACATGCATATTAATTTTCAATTCATTCACAATATTGTTGTGTAAATTATATAATAATTAACACATACAATTATATGCCCTTTATAACTTAGTCATTAACAATATTTTGAAAAACAAAATTAAAATAGTACACTTTGATTAATGATAACTGTATTTATTTAGTAAAATACTTATACACATATACAATTGCCATTAACTTCTAGGACAATTTAATTCAAGATGAGAAAAATCCTTTGAGACACTTATTTATAAAATTAATTAAAATTTTCATACCCATTCATTTTATAAATTAATATATACCAAATTAGACTAAATTATTATGTTAATTTTTATGTATTTGCATGATTTAAATTCTTATTTTCTTAATTTTGTTTAAAATCAGTCAACATTCTTAAATCAATATTAATATTAACTTTAAGATTTTAAATAACAAGCTGAATTAATACTCTTAACACGCTTCACTTTTTATTAGTTTTCTTTTAAGTTTGTCAACAAATTTTTCATAAAAATATTTCATTTAAAAAATCTAAAGATTAATGAGCTCAAGCTTGACTTGACTTGAACTTAAAAAAATACTATAGTTTGAGCTCAACTTAATTTAATATAACCCGAGCTTGAGCTAAAATTTTTATCCCAACTTGAATCAAGTCTGATTCATTTGCACCCCTACTCGCACAACACATCTAATATCATAACTAATTTTATAAATTAGCATTATAGGTCATAAATTGTGCATGAAAAGATGAAAACAAAATACTAGAATAATGATAAGGACCAGTGCACATTACAAGATAAAATTATTAGAAGATAAAGCAGTAACTTCTTGCCTAAATACATTTCTCAATACTCATAAGTAGCCATGAACTATGGTAACTGGTGGAAAAGGAATTTCCATCTTAATGTCTCTTCTACAATCAAATGTTGGCATTTTCATAATATTATAGAAACACCATAAAACTACAGTTACCTGGAGAGACAGCAGAACTTATTTGCTTGGATGCCGAATATATATGCCTTACAAAGGGCATTCTCTTTATAAACCATTCTCCTATCAAGAATACTGTAGCACCCAGCCATGACGAAGCAAATACACCAACAAAGAAAATAAAGATTAATGAAGTGATGAATCCAAGGCCTGCACCAGATATGAGGAGATAATTAGGCAAAACAAATCAAATTTTGGAAGTTATTATAAAACTTAACAATAAATTGATCCACAAATCACCCCATGGCCCCCATAAAAATGGTAATAAATGGTAGCCAACGAGCATAAAGTAATATTTGTTCTGAGTCTGAGGGATGCAAAATATCAGAGTTTTCAAAGAAGGGAATCAGTTAGTAGTGTCCTAAGTATTTGTTTCATTTATTCAGATAACCTCATGTAATACATGAGCAGTTTATCAACAATTATTTGAAACAAGGAATAGAAGAATAACTTGATAAGTACGCCACCAGACAAATTTCATGATGCAATGACTTACCAAATATGTCAATGCCCAGTCTTTCATATATAGGACTGAAGAAACCATCAACAAACTGAATAAACCACCAAGTGATGAAAAATGTAATAGCAACTGGAAATAGAACAACACTGCAATTTAAATTTATCAGCCAAAATTAAACAATTGAAAAACCAGAAAATGGCAAACAGATTTCTAACTTCTTTATACCAAACTCATTACCATCCAGTCATGAACTTCTTTGAAACCCAACTCTGAAGAACAGCATAGCAAGCCTGATAAAGTAGATGCATTAAAGCCATGTAAGTTTCTGACCATATCATCTCTTGCAGATAGCCAGACACAATAGTTCTAATAGAGCAACAAACTTTACTAAATCCTATTTGTTTACAGGACAACTTGAACAAGGGCCATCCAATGACTAACAGGAGACGAAAGGTCATGAAATGAGAACTCATATCTTACTAAAGAGCCAGGTGGATAGAAACTTCAGTAAAAATGCTGTTCTAGCTTTGAACTTTCCTTTAAACTATTGTTTGTAATCCGGAAATGAGTTATGCCATGGAAGGAGAAACTCATCTGATGAAGTATCATGGTATTCAATAAACATAACTCAAGAAACAAAAATATATAGCTCTGCAGTTCTTAAAATAAAACACAGCTAAATCGTAACTGGTAATATTCAGCAGCTCTCATAATTCTAGTCCCACATTGCGCATTCTTAAATGAGATACAGAATCAAGAAATCAATTTCTTAGATTATGTTAAACTGTTCCAGCTCAGAATTTATCCATGCAAATGACATTTCTCTTTGGCAACTCTCTTTCACGCTTCTAAGACCATGTCAGGGCAAATTGACATAAATTACTCAGAAAATAACGCTGAGAACATCCAATAGCTTGTTGATTACATATGGGAACTACCATTTTGATTGAACGCAGGGTTTTCTTGAGATTAATTCAACCTCAATTATAAATATTAAATTAAACCTTCCTTAATAAGCACAAATTGCCCATAATTTTCAAGGCATGTTTGGGCAAGGCAATACGTGCTTAAAATCCGTTTTGTATAACTAAAGATTTACCAAAATTCGTTGAATTAAGTCAGAAGACATTCAACTCGAATTCCTGCAGGAAACTACTAAATTTGGAGCGGGTCAGAAGGCCAAAAAAGCAAAAAGTATACCCCAAGAGTAAAACAGAAAAATAGGATTTATAACTCTAATTCTAGAAAAAACGAGTCCTTGTGCCGTGGAGCATGGATACTGAATCTTGAATATAGACCTTGCGGGTTGAGGAATTGTTGGGAGAACGAGGAGGCGATTTGACGAGATCTTCAACGTCGTCGTCTTGGCCGGCCAAATCCGAGAGTGCAGTCGTTGCCTCCTTCTTCCCTCGAGTACCACTGTGCTCCCCCGCCATTAATTCTACTCCCATCTGAAGAAAACTATGCGGAGTCGTCGGACTTAGAAATCACAGTTTCGGGAGGGTTCTGTAACAGATAGATTGACACAAAATGAAATTTTCGCCAAAGTCCTCGCGGTGGGCAACTTTTGTCTAATTTCCAGACAACCCCAAATATGCGAATATTAGCTAATTTGCCCCTTTCTTGCATTTAAAAGTGTTAAATAGCTCCATTTGTCCATTTCTCCTACTTTTTCACATTTTCCCTAATCAATATTTCATTTAACCTTAGTGTTTCGTTTTTCTTTTCAAATTTGCAAACTAAACAAGCACTCAATTAATTTATTTTTTAAAGTTCCTATTTTTACACAATTTTTTAAAAAAACATGCCTAAAAAAGCCCACCTAAAATAGAAGCAAACACACTCGTAATAATTAACATCAACTTAAGAATTAGAATAAAATTTAGTTTTAACATTGGATTTGTTGGTATTACTTATACTGCATTATTAAGTTTCCACTTTTTACAATAATTACCTTTCGATCTTATACTATTTTACCAAATATATCCTCATTCTTTCAATCAATTAACGAGTACCTACTGACCTATCTTATTTCTTTTCAAATCCGTACAGAGAGTTGATGTCTTTTACCTTTTAAATTTTTTGCTAATTGATTTTTAATTATAAAGATACTACAACTAAACATATTATTTAATAATTTTTTTATATTTAAATTCAAAATTTATTCTTTTTATATACATAATTAATTAATTATTATTCATTTACTACGTCTAGTAATAAGTAAATCAATATTTTTATATATACATCATACACTCCGTGTTTAGATACACGCACCCTCTAAAAATTAGTGATTATTACTATATATAATCATATAATTATACACACACACACACACTAAAAATTGGTAATTAACACTATATATTAACATGTCTACTAATTATATATATATATATATATGTATTTTCTCAAATGTATAAAAAAATTTATCCTATTAAAATCTCATAATCAAATGTATCATTTGTTTCAACACAATTTTAACTAAATATAATCCCCGACAAAACCATGCTCCTCAACATAGCCCATTCACATCTATTATATAATAAAAATATATTAAAAAAAAGTTTTCATTTAATTTTGTAATTGTATTTAAATAAAAAATGAATTAAATTTTTGTATTTATATTAAATTTTAATAAAATAAGTAAAACATTTACATGCTATCTACCTTAAAATAAATAATCATAAAAACACTTCTGAACCGTGCGCAATTGTTAGCACTTTTAAAACACATATCCATCCTTAAGAGTGCTAACGGATTATTTTGGAAAGAAAACTTAAATGCATTGTGGCATCCTTTCCGTCAAAGAATGGACCCCCAAAGGCCCAATACAAAAAACGCAAATCAGATTCACCCAAAGGCCCAAATCCAACTAGGAACATGACTTTAATCGTACAGCAAACTCAACGTTTCAGTAAAAGACATGGCTTGTTTCATGGTGTGAATGGATTCCAGCCGGGATTGAATCTCCATATTCCCCACTTTGAATTCTACTCAGCGTTCAACGTTTCAGTTTGAAAAGGAACTGCTAGTGGGCGCGAGAGTATATATCATCAAGTGTTCCAATTGCTTTAATAGATTTCATTTTGACTACAGTCATTTACTATTGCAATCCTTATAATGCGCAAAAGGTCTTTCTCCACTCTCAGACAAACTCACTTTCAGAAGACTTTTCGGGTCATTCGAATTTTGGGTCGTGATTTTTTTTGGGTGTCAATATATGCAAAACGATAAAATAAATGCTATCGTTCTTACATTGGCCTCTCGGGGTGTACTTAATTAATCAAGTTGCCTTGCCCTTTTCTTCATAGTTTTCCCTTTTAGAATCGATTTTTCCAAACTCAATTCACGAACGTAAAACGAATGTATTGTTGATGGCGACACCTGTGGGAAATTCAGGCCCACAAAGTGCAGCAACTGTACGTACGAGGATTAATTATATACTCACATGTATTAATTTCCTCCTGGACACAAAGCCAGGTGTTTTCCCTGGTCCCATCGCCGTTCCACGACTAGGAGAGGTTAAGAATATTTAAGCAATCATGGCTCATTAGAGTGGAGTATTCAGTGTAGGATGTGGTGCTCGAGTTTGGACGAAAGGTACTAAAAAGCAGGTAATCGAGATGTCAAAGTCACTTAATAGTGCTTTGATGCATCAAAGTACTACTACGTTGTATTTTGACAAATCTTTTGTCTTTACTAAAAGTACAGTTAATGAACTATACGCGCGCGCGCGCGCGTGCGTATGTATTTTTGGACTCATTTTAAATTATAAGTTTTATTTCGAACAATACATGTGATCTAAAAATTTTCTCTCTTAGAATTAATAAACTACATTCCTAAAATTAAAAGCATTAATAAGTTAAATAGTTCAACTAGAATTTGATTAAATTCAAAAATACTTTGGCCGTGATTGAATTTAAAATTTATTCAAATAAATTCACAATTTAATTCAATTTCAAATTTTAAAAAATTGAATCAACTTAAATTCAAAATAATTAAATAACTATCCAAACTCAATTTATATACACTTCAACCCTTTATATGTTTTAAGTTGTAACATAAGTGCATGGAAATTGACGAGGATAAATGTAGTGCAAGGTGGGACTGTCCAGCGTATTGTCACCATCAAACAAGTTGATGTATACCGTAATCTGCCTTTTGTTATCCTTTTGAATCTGTACAAATTTCAAAAGTCGGAGGGCAGAGGAAGGGTACATTTGTTCATTTTATCTTTATATAAAATTAAGACAAAAGTTTATTTTATACATGTATATCATAGTGCCCAATCTTGCGCATAAATTTCAACATCTCACTTTAATAATGAAAGTTTTGAATAACATTGAAATAATTAATAATGTAAATAGTGTGGAGGTTCCACGTGAGATCTAAGCTCTTCACAGAGTCAAAAAATACACCGTACCGTTTTCCTTATGTCTACGTTTCATATTCCTCAAGTCAAATGTCAGAAGCTCAGTTTGGCAAGAGTACATGGCTTTGGGCATACAAAATTAAATAAAAAGAGACAAGGGAAAAAGTTGTTATTGAAAAATTTAAGAAAATAGCGAACATATCGGCAAGCAAGTTACGATAGAGATCGAATAAAGCAGAATTTGAGACGGTACTCAAATTTTTATTTATTTTTAATACAAGCAATCTTGTTAGTTTTAAAATGGAATATAACATGTCTAAATTTTGGTTATTGAATTATGTTTACATGTATGACTAATTATAAGTATCCAATATTAAAATTTAAGTATAATAAATGTCAACAATCAACTTATGAAATTTGAATTTTTTGACATATATGTGTGTGTGTACATAACATATTTTAAAATTCCCTATTAAATGAGTAAGCTTCGAGGTAATATTAAATTTGAAAAATGAATCAATCAGCAAAACATCAATTTGCAAGTGATGGTCCAACATGAATGGCAAGTATACATATTTTTCATATACATATATATATATATATATGTACATATATATACATATATAATCGTATTTCAAATCTCAGAACACATGCTTATCCATTGAGAAACCCAAAAAGACAAACAGCTTGTGCTTATCCTCATCACCAATCTTTTAGACCGCAATGTTAGAAGTTGAATCTTTCCAAGTTTTCGATCGAGTTCCAAATTTAATTACATCTTTGCCTGGGCACCTCTGACTATTCTTTCCACGGACAATAGAAAATATTTAATTTATATTGTATCTTTTTTTACTTTTTTTTTTTTTTTTCTAGTTGATGATCTTCGCACTCTTTTTCGATTGTTTCACTTATTACATTCTATTAAAAGTAGTATTTGTAAATTTGTAAAAGTAGTAGTATTACAGTAGTTGGTAGCTTGTCCAATCATAAATTACATGAGTGTCACATATGTATAGTACTTTCGCGAACTCAGTCACCCACACAATTTTACATAATTAAGTTTAACAATGTCAATTACTGTTGAATTTAAATTCGCTTATATTCAAAAGTATTTTGAATCTAATTAATTTGAATTCGAGTTTTGAAAAATTTTTGAAGTTCAAATTTAGTATTTCACTAAAATTTAAATTTAAATTTAAACTCTATGTTAATTCAATTTAACTTGATTACGACTTAACCCAAATAATCACTGACTACATTTATCATAATCTACAACTCTGACAAATTGACACATAGCTAACTTTCAAATCTCATCCTTATCATAATACATACCATTAATCATTCCCATCTTGCACCGAATTATATTGATTATTACGTCAAAGGGATAGATTCAGCTTCAACTGATTTTCAGTTAAAGTTGTACCACATCGGTTGGTCAATTCCAAAGTATGGTAAGTAATTTCTTTCCCTAGGCCCAACATCATAAGCCATAACCTTACATACTAAAATTTTTTATCGTAATTTGGCTACTAATTTCATGGTCCCTAATAGGGACAATTTTGTATTTGATCTATTCAAATATTGCCAAATTTCATGGTCCCAGATAGGGCCAATTTTGTATTTGATCTATTCAAGAATTCAACTCTAGTTAACTTCTTTGCGCGTTACCCCTTTGAATGGCCCCTTTTATTTTACGGGTTCTAAGTCAGAAAGACGTGTTTTGACCACGTTGCTCATCTCGTGGTTTCCTCTCCTTTATTTAGTTATTTATTTTGGTTCCACTTGTGGCCGGAATTACAACATGTTCAAGTATACTATTCACGGATAATTGCGGAAGGAAACAGGCACCGTTTTCTGAGGTTTTCATTTTTAATTTAAAAGCAAAATCAATGGATTTTGTCAACATTAATTTTTGTTTTGTTTTGAATAGTTGACTCTCAACCACTTGAAAGTTTGTGAAGGAGCATAATGGAGAAGTTTTAATAGTTCAAAAAATAAATCCAAGTACAATTAAATAAACACATACACTCACAAATATAAAATACTAAATACCAAAATTGTTAATGCAGTTTAAAAATTCATTTCTATGTGTACAAGTATTTTGCTTGGTAAAATTCCATTATCGCAAATAAAGAATAGGGAAGATAAAGATTTCAAATCTTACAAATACTCACAAACTTAATGCCTTCTGAGATATTCAAATTTGTTGGATGCATTAAAAGTCTTGTCAAGTTTTGTGCTTAACCAGGGGTATACATAAACCCATTCAAACCCAACCAACCCACTTAAACTACCTGCAAATTGTTCGTAAATTATCAGTTTTAATTTTTTAATAAATAATAGTAGTTTATAAATATTAAAACTTGCCACGTTTGAGTCTAAGTGGTGAATTTAATAATTACAATTCCCCTAACCCGCAACTCGACTGTTTTATTAGTTTAATAACATGTATTTGTGCTTTTTATGTTAGCTTTTTTCTCGTTTGATTTAAATTATAATTATATTTTTATTTTTTAGTTATGATTTATATATTTTGGATGAAATTAATAGTATATTTATCAAATTTGTCGATTAATTCAAAATACACTTGTTACTATATTTAAATTGATTTTTAATTTTTTATTCTCTATTATATGATGCTTTATGTTTATAATACTTTAATGTAGTAACTTTTTTATGATTTTGATATAATGCATTTAGATTTTATTCTAATAATTAGATTTATGCATAAATGTTCTAAAGAATCAAGTTGTTTTAAAATTTTTCATTGTTAGTGTATGTTTGATTGAATTTATGAAACATTTTAAAATTTATATTTGGAATTAATTATAGAAGAGAAATAAAATTGAATGTAAGACTAATAAAAGAAATTGTAGTTTTGTTTAATTGATAAAATTTTACTTTTAAATAATATATTAGTCAATAAAAAATAATTATACTTTATACAATAAAAATACTTTACTTTTAAATAATGGATATAAAACTTGCAACCCGCTTTTAAATAATGGATATAAAATTTTTGGCTCAATACTCTCCTTTTGCTAGTTTTGTACAAACAAGAGTTGTTCTCTCCCCAGTTAGTTTTTAAATATAAGTATTTATTACTCAAACTCTTTAGCACTTTCATAATTATCTCAAGAAAGACTTTACTTGTTGCACTATCTTGTCTGGAAGATTACTATTTATAGTTGAAGAATTCTAATTATCCATCTTCAGAAAACTCCTTTGGGATAAAATTCACTTTACTTCAAATTGTTGCGAAAGACAATTAAGCCAACCTCAAACTCCCTAATCTTTATCCAATTAGAGTTTGTGCCGATCCAAATTCTTCTAATACTTTGTTTCAACACTTTAAACTCTTCAAATTTTCTCCGACAATGGACTTGTCTTGTAAATGTTCCATCCAGCAGCAACTAATTTAAAATATTTGGATATCAAGGTGTTTTAAAAATTACCACAAACATATATACTAATATTGTGAACAGATATCCCAACAACAATAGTTAACAGTAGGAAGGCATTGGGGTAATGTTAAGATTATTAAATAGATTAATAACTATTGCATGGATAATTATTTTTTTACACAATTAACGGAGACATCGAATTTTTTTGTGAGTTACGATGGGATTTAAATGAGAGTAAATATTTCAATTCGTCATTAATGTTAATTAGCCATTGGCAGACGTAGTTGGGTAGTTACCTATTAATGATTAAACGGTTAATAATACACTCTACGGAATGCTGGTATCAAAGTCAAATTATTGACCGGTGATTTGTTGCTTGAACATTATTACTAAGAATATTTATCAACTTTGTTGAGGTAATTCGCTCGTCGGGAACATGCAATCGGTTCTTTTAATATTGGATCCCTTTCTTTCAATTTCCGTACCATCTGTACTTTTTTAAGTAAATAAGTGCTGCCCTAAAGCCCAAAAGCCCATTTACATTTAACTAAGATAAATCATGTCGGTAGACCTAAATGAAAGATACTTAATTTAAAAGTAAAAAAGCAAAAGGCAAAAATCACGAAGTCCTCTAGGCTTCGGACATTCATATTGCTGATGCAAAAAGAACTCAATTCGAACACGAGATCATCTCTCTCTCTCTCTCTCTCTCTCTCTCTCTCTCCCCGAATCGACAATTAATGCAATCGTAAATGGCGGGTTCATGCAATTGTTCCCTAATCCGGTCAAACGGTGTGAACGTTGTGCGTTTTTGCAGTCGGCCACTTGTATCTGCGATATTCCTCTTTCCTTATTTATTATTCCTGTCCACTTATAGTAAGTGTAGAATTCATGCTTAATGTTACAACCTGCCACACATGTAAGGGTAAAATCCTTGATTTTCTTCCCACGCTTGTAATGAGAATTTGGGCACATTTATGAGAAAACTAGTATTCTGTTGAGGTGGCGGCCGTACTATTGTTGTCTGTATTTATTCTATTTTCCTCGTTATATAGTTCATCTTTGACAATTATTTACCTCGCTGGAGAGGGAAATTGAAAGGGTCCACTTCAGAGAATTAACTGCTGGAAGATTACATCGTGCTGCTGCTATCCTTTTCTTCAATCTTGTCTTCAATTGATCCAGCTCTCTCTCTCTCTCTCTCTCTCTCTCAATTCTCGCTGGTTTATAATTTTCCAAAAGGTGGCCGCGGAAATTTCTCCAGCTGGTTATACAAACGACAAGCCTCGAAATCTTGGAATTTCCAATCGAGGAGACTAATTTTTATGTGATTTTCTGGAACAGAATATCGGAAAGGGTCTGATTAATTCATCAAGAGAAGTTTTAAAGTAGCTCAAGATTTGTCGGATATCAATTCTTGCGGTACATGTGCTTTTTGAAGGTGGCGAACCAAAGGGACAGCGGTGAGTATGTCAGATTTCCGGCTACGGACAACAGAGAAGCCACCACTTCCGCCACCACCTCCACCGCCACTGATGCCGATGTTCATATCCCGTACTTCAACATGCAACAAGAACAATCTGATTACCTGCTATCGGCGGTGGTGGCACCGCCCCCGCTACCGGGGCGCGGTCAAACCCAAGAGATGTCAGCGATGGTGACTACACTGTCCCACGTCGTGTCGAGTCAGCGACATGCCGGCCTTACGTCGTCGCTTGGTGCTGGAGGCTCTGGGCACTTCTTCCTCTCCGCCGTTGATTCACCCTCCTCTGTTTATTCTTCTTCGAGCACTGGATCGCCGGCCGGGCTGAAGAGGCGGCGTGATCAAGATGACAGTGTCACCCAGTTCATCGAGCAAGCTCAGAGGGTTTATCCAGGGCCGGGAGAGTCGTCCTCTTCATCTGTTAAAGCTGGTAAGTTCAAATTATCACCCTTTTGGGTCATAAATTTTCCAGAACTGTACTACATCGGATTGTCAAAAGAGGTTCCTCTGTTTCAGTTTCCGTCCTTATCATGTTTTCATTTTTTTCCCAAAATCTATCGTCATCCACTTTTGATCTGTTCCAGTATTTGAATCTTACTTCTTCTATCAGGATAAGCAAGCGAATCATTCTCCAAGTCGTTTCTAATTTTGGCTTTTCTTTATTTTATCCGTCTGTTTCACACAATACCCAAGTTTAGTGTTATTGCATGCGTTCGAAAGCTGTGAACAGTCAATTTGACGTATGTTGATTTATTTTTGTATCGGAGAGGGTCCATGATTTTAATTTCAACGCAAATTTTTCTTTAAAAAAATCCCAACTCATTTTAGATGTTGGAGGATCTAATTCCAATTTTTTTTTATTGGTTATTTTCCAGAGCCTGAGCCAGGTGCAACTATTGCAACACCCACCACTCCGACCACCACCACCGCCACTGCCGCCGCCGCCGAACTTCATCCGCAACCGGAATCCTCCACCCCTTCACTCGAAGAAACTGGAGAAAGAAGGAGAAAGTACAGAGGCGTTCGCCAAAGACCGTGGGGCAAATGGGCTGCAGAAATAAGGGATCCACACAAAGCCGCCAGAGTTTGGCTCGGCACCTTCGACACGGCGGAAGCAGCCGCCAGAGCCTACGATGAGGCGGCGCTGCGATTCCGAGGCAACCGCGCCAAACTCAACTTCCCAGAACTTGTCAGAGTCCTACCGCCACCTCAGCAATCTCAATCTGCAGCCACACAAGTAGCTATAAACCCTCCTCCGCCTCCTACCGCCACTCCTCGGCCACTCCTCGACGACACCGCCAGGGATTACTGGGAATACTCGCAGTTGCTCCGAAGCACTGGCGATCTTCAACCACAACAATCTTCGAATTTGTTGCAGCAAATTTTCTACGCGTCATCTTTAGCTGGACTGTATTCAAGCACATTGAACACTTCCCCTTCTCCGCCTTCTTCCTCTTCTTCTCAGCTTTCATCAACTTCGCCATATCCAGTGCTATTCTCCAGCGGGCAAACAATACATTTCACGCCACAAGGAGACAATCAACAAACTCAAGGCGGCGGCACTGCCAGCAGCTCAAATTTTCCGGGACCACCACCGTGGACTTCTGGCCACCATCCGCCCTCCTCCACTTCTTGATTTTCTTTTTAATTTTTGTTTTTTATAATTATATACTCTGACAACACACTCCATGTATGTTTCAGTTCTAAAACTTTTTATTAGTTTTTTTGGTTATTTTCGAATATTGTTTAGTGTACTTCGTACTTGGATTTAGGTTTGGGATTATATATTGGCTGTTCATTATTTTTGTCGTTTCGTGCAAGTTTAGAGGAACAAACAAAGCAGCACAGGATTTGTAGATTCCTGGGGCTGAGGTTTGGGGCCAATCTCGGTGCGTGGAACTAAAGAAATACGTGTAACTATAAGCCCTTCCACTTGTCCTTTCTGTCTGTCTAGTAGTCTCATGTTGAGGACACCAGATTGCAGCCCAGTATTGCAAATTTCTATTTCTAAGGTTAGTATTATATTTGACACAAGTGTTAGGCTACGTCTATCGGCAGAATTCTCAATCGTTTTACCTAACTAATACATCCGTGTTAGCGAGGGGATTGTATTGTTGAATGACCTGACCTACTTTACGTGCATTTAAGAGTTACGTTTGTATTTTTATTCATTCTTCTTTGAATTTGTGGTAGGTCCCATCAGGAGCTTCTTCCAGCTATAGTTTTGATCCTTTTTTTTTTTTTGTTAAATTGACACACATCAATCCAAATTATATACGATTGTGTAATCTTACTATTTTAACATTTTTCGGATGTTACACGCACTTACACTTTCATAATCCACACAAATCAAGTTTGAAAATATAAAATTTTAAAAGCCAGATGGCATCTCTCAATAAGTTTATAAATATTGCACAATTTATCTTTGTTTTGGTTTTAGGTAGGTGTTTTTTAAGTGATTTTTTTTAAAAAAATATATGTAAAAATAAGAAAAAAATTTAGATTACAATTGTTTTAATTTTTATGAGAGTGTTTTTAGACATGTTTTTTGAAAATAGTGTAAAAAAAAATAAGAAACAAAATGAGAAAAAAAGTTTAAAAGATGTGTTGATTATATAATGTTTACATTGAAGGTGAAAGAAAAAGGAAAACAAACATAGCCATAACAATTGAAATTTATATTATTTTGGGCAAAAGGACGGAACCATGGCTCTTTTAGCAAACAATTTTGAATATATGGGACTTACCATTTTAAACTTTCGTAGAGTTAGGAAATTATGTGATTATATATGGGACACACCCATTTTTCTTTCTTCCTTTCTTTCTTTTTTTTCTTTTTTCTGTTTTGTTTTTGATAAACTCACCATTGTAAACTCCACTAATGCTTTCCCGTGTTCTTTGATTTCATCGACTGGAATATCTCTATTACACCAATTATTCGTGAAATCTACATGTGCTTGTCCTTTTTCCTATGGCACCATGCAACCCAAAAAAAAAAAAAAAAAAAAAAACAGCTCAATTTCTGCAACAGTGATCTACGTTGGATCTTCGATGAGACGTAGCATTATTCGATGGAATAAGATGCGTTGCCAAGAAAGTAGTACAAAGATTTTTGCTTGTGATGTTTACTATAGTAATATTATTACTTCTTCGTTATTTATATTGTAAAGAAAGCGTGCATCCCCTGGGAAAACTGCCTTGGTCTTTTTAAGGGAATTGTTGAATATATCATTTATATTAATTAATGAATTAATTTAATACATAATTTCCTAATTGATTTTATCTATCTTCTGCACCATTTTATCTCCTTTCGCCTTTTTAGACTAACTACCAACAACTTACAAGCTAACTTACAAGAAGACTTGAACCACCAATAACTCATTCAATCCAATCAAATGTTGGAAGGACTTACAGCCTGGGAGGGATTTGAGTTTGAAAATTATTTTTGATTTGATTCCTACCTTTTGAATTGCTACTTATTTTTTAGTTAGACAAAGTATTCAACTTTTCTCCACTCCAGACTTGTATTTTAGATTTCAATATGAGTTTGTACTTTTTTTTAAGTAATTGTGCATTGAGCCAAGATTTCGAAAAAGACATATGGTTATATGAGTAGATTTTCTACCCATCTATTACTAGTCAATTTCCAAGGACAACTAAAGAACTACACGAACCTAGCTCCACCATATGATCCCTACATGTCTTGAACCCATCGTCATTGTACTTGGTGGCCCACCGATCTAGCTTAGTTAAGTACTCCCAGGAAGCTTCGTATTTTTTACGATTCTCATCCCAATATTCACCCAAAAATTTTTTACCCTCCTCAGTCTGAAGGAATTTAGTTAGAGCAGCCTTCTTACCTTCCTCCTAAGCTACCTCAATGCCAACTGTAAAGGACTCAATTAGGAGATTAACCTGGTTCACCAACCTCTTACATTCCACCTCAAGTTGGTTTCTTTCGGTGTCCATGTCAACTAATTGGCGAGATCAACTCCAAGCTTTAGCCTTAACACTCTCAACTTGGGCTTTTAGGGTAGCATTCTGCGTTTGAAGGTCAGCCAACTTCTGACTCATCTATTGAAGTTGGTGAGTATCTCAGGCTTTAAATTGAGATAGCTCGTTCATCTTTATGAAGTGCTAAAACATAGAAAGAGATACTATTATAATGAGCAAAGTACATAAGAAGAGTAAACTCTTTAGTAGACACGTACCTGAGCCAAGTTAACCACAGAGCCTTAAAAGAGTTTGGCATCCCCCACTGGCCAAGGAGCATAGTTTCTGATTATATTGAAGCATTCGAGGACCTAAAGGTTAGAATAATAGAATTCAATCCATACATGATGGAGCAACATTTTGTCCACACGAGTGGGGTTTAAAGCCCACACTAAACTTTTAGACTTGATTGTTATAGAGTCATTGATAACATGACATGCAAACAGCCAGATAAGTGGGTTTCTATGTTAAACAGTAGTAAAAGTGAATCCTGTGAGATTCATATACCTACACTTTTTCAACAACTTTTGAATAAATATCCAAAACTATTTGCTAAGTCAATAGGACTTCCCTCAACCAGTAGTTAAGGCCACTGGATTTCTTTAAAGCCAAATGCACAACTTGTCAATTTGAGACCATCTCTAAATAGGAAAAGGAGAAAATTAAAAGACAAGTGAACGAGTTGATAAAACTGCAGATCATCAGGCATAGCAAAAGCCCATATAAGAATGTGCGTTGATCACGGAAGGTTGAACGAAATGACTGTCAAAGACAAACATCCCATTCCCATAATGGAAGATCTATTTGATGAATTGAAGGGGCTACAACGTTCACTAAGCTGGATTTGAAATCTGGATGTCACCAAATTAGAATGAGCACAAGAGATGTTTATAAAACAACTTTCAGGAGTCATCACAATTGTTTCGAATTCCTATTTATGCCTTTAGGCCTAACCAATGCACTAGTCAACTTTCAAAGTTTGATGAATCAAATACTATTTGATTATCTAAGATAACCAATTGCTTGTTAAAATGTCCAAATGTACTTTAGGAAGGCAAGTCAAATACTTGGGGTACATTGGCTATGTTTGTTGGCCATCTTTCACTTGTTCCATCTCATTAACTTCATACAACGAAACATCTTACGTCATAAAATTTTCTCTTAAATTCAAATTCAAAATTTTTCTTCTTTACATATATAACTAATTAATTATTTTTTAATTGTTACATACATTCATAGTCAAATCAATACCTATATATATAAATGCTTATCTTATATTTATATATACTTATATCCTAAAAAATAATTATTATCTCTATATACTATCGCATCATTTAATCATTATTATGTATCTTATATATATATTTAAATATACAAATACATATAAATCATAGTATTCATCACATTAAATATCATTCCCAAACATGTTACTCATGTTAACAGAATCCACTAAGTATCATCTCCCAACAAAACCCCCTCCCAAACATAGCGATTATATCTTTACAAGGAGTTTCAATAGACCTAGAAAAGGTTAAGACAATGGCAAAATGGCTTATACCGTCAACAGTAAAATCACTATGAGGATTTCTTGGACTAATTGGGTATTACTATAGATTTGTAAAAGACTATAATAAGATTAGTAAAATGTTAACAGGCTTATTAAAAAAGGATGCCTTTAAATGGGATGCACAGGCAATGAAAGTGTGTGAGCAAGTAAAAACTGCAATGAATAGGGCATTAGTATTGGCACTAATAGATTACAGCCAACCTTTTCGAATCGAGACTAATGCTAGCAACCAAGGAATTGGTGTTGTGCTCATGCAAAACTTAAAGCCCATAGCTTTCCTCGGCAAGGCTTTGTCTATAAGGCATCAAGGACTCTCAACATATAAAAAAGAATTCTTAGCCTTTCTCATGGCAATCTCTAAATAGAGACATTATTTGGAGGGCTACCAATTCATTATAAAAATCAACAATGAGAGTTTTAAACATTTATTGGCTCAAAAAATCACAACCCCAATTCAAAAAAAAGGGGTTAACCAAGTTGTTAAGACTAGATTACAAAATTCAATATAGAAAATGGAAGGGAAATAAGGTTGCATCTGCCTTGTCATTGGAAAATTCCAAAGGCAATGCTATATCCACCAATAGTCCAGAATGGTTATAAGAAGTCTAGGAAAGTTATAAAACTAATTAAACTCAGTAGCTTATTGCAGTAGTACAGGAAGACAAAGGCCCTTCACTTAATTACCATTTTGACCAATGAATCCTAGAATACAAGAATGAGATCTTAATTGGAGCAAGAAAGGACCTAAGGAAGAAATTAGTACAAAATATATACTGTAATATAGTGGGACACTCTGGTAATTGGGAATCTACAAGAGGGTGAAAGGCCTATTCTATTGGCCAGGAATGTTCAAAAATGTAAAATTGACAGTAATGAAGTGTGACAGTTATCGAAAAAATAAAATAGAAAGAGTTAGTCATCTAAGGTTAAGCCAACTACTACCAATCCCACATAAAAATGACAAGACTTTAGCATAAACTTTATAAAAAGGACTTCCTAAATTTGCAAGCAAGAATTGCATCATGGTATTAATGAATTGGTTCAGTAAATGCACTCACTTCATTGCTTTAACCCACCCTTACTGAACTTTTCGTTGACAACATTGACAAATTACATAGTTTACCAAAAATTATAGTATATGATAGGGACAAGATTTTTATTAACAACTTTTGGAAACATTAACTACAGGCTAATTGGGGTAAGTCTCAATATGATTACTATCTATCATCCACAAAATGATGGCCAAACTAAAAGGGTAAACTAGTGTTTGGAATGTTATTAAAGGTGTATAGCAAGATCTAAACTATGGCAATGGCCAAAGTGGTTACCTTTGGCTGAATACTGGTATAATACTGATTATTATATCAGTATTAGGACTGTTCTCCTTCAAACTATGTATGGAATCAACCCCTTTCAATTCGAATTTGAATTGCCAGTTGACACCCCTAAAGAGGTGGTCACCGAATTTGTTTGATATCATGGGGTGGCGATTAAATAGCTCCCAGACAAGTTTTCCTGAGCACATGAACGGATGAAGAGATAAGTTGACAAAGGAAGAATAAAACGGGAATTTTCCATAGGGGGCCAAGTATACTTGAAACTATAGCCATACAAACAGCAATTTATAGTTGCTAGATCTAACCAAAAGCTATCAAGTAAATATTTTGGCCCCTTCGCAGTCCTAGATCGAGTTGGAAAGATAACCTACATGTTACGATTACTAGAAAATTCGAACATATGTCCCGTTTTACATGTATTTTAGCTAAAGAAAATAATTGGCCCAAATATTCAACCTACACAAATTCTACTACCAATAGACAGTAACGGAGAAGTAAGGCTAGAACTGGTGGCAATCTTGAGACAAAGATTAGTAAAATGGGGCAGGGGAATAGCCACGCAAATTCTAGTCCAATGTTCTAATTTAGACCAACAGACACCATCATGGAAAACTTAAAAGTTCTTCAATAGTACTTGTTAACAGGTAGTCCTTGGTGACAAGGATTTTTTGAAAAGGAGAAAGATGTAACAGAAAACTAAATAAACACCACATCAACACAATCAGATAGCCTAAATCGAGTTAAGTAGGGGAGAATTAAATTACAGACAGGGGAAATCAATATACATATTTTATTTTTATATAAATTAAAATATTTGCCATGATTTTTTATTTAAATACACAAATACAAAAATTACACTATAATTAGCATTATATTTTTATAATATAATATATGTGTGAATGTTTGTGGAAACAATAAATAATCTGATTTTTTTACAATTAAAAATAAATTAGCATGATATTAAAAAATAAAAATTATTGACTCTCAATTCAAAAAAAATATATATGTGATGAGTCGATTGCATTTTATCAACTAATTGATATAATAGAGATATCGATGGTAAAATATTAAAAGACCAAAGATAGTTATTATAGTGATAAATTAGTTTAAAATGAAATTTACGGAAACTATTAAAAGGCTAATAGAGAAATTAGCAATAATATAATAGTGTGTGTGTGTGCGCGCGTATGAAATGTATTTCCCTAATTTTAGGGATTCCTTTCTTCTAAGTTTTGGTACCAATCATCCATTGTGCCCAAGTAAGAAACTTCCTAGAACTTCACCCTACTTCTTCGTAATTCTAGACTGACTGAGCAGATAAAGATATGAAATGTATCTGTATTATTCGTTCTATCAATGCATGACTTTCCTTATAATAATCTAATTATATAAATAGGCAACCCATTTCTCTATTTACAAAGTCACGAACGCCTTTAGTTAATTGATTCAATAATTTATTACTCAAAAAGAATTTTATTGTGCTTAAAATATGAGTTCCTCATTAGCCAAGTAATGCAGATCAAGATTGAACAGAAACTAAACCAAATTTTCTGTCAAACACGCAGCTATAAAACAAAACGGCATTCAAGTCCATGTAGTTGAACTTAGCAAAAGAGTAAGGGGATTAGTTATAAACTCATAGTGACAAATAAACGCATTGATGTGATAATAAAAAAAAAAAAAACCATTTAAGAAAAATAATGTTGTGTGTTCAAAAGTAACATAGCTTTTCTATTTTTTTAAATGCATATTAATATTCTATAGCACGTAGGTTTGACGAAGATTTTGGCGTTGTCCCATTCATCCCATCCAAAATTGCATTAGTGAAATTAAAAATTAGAAAGAAAAGTGGAGTTTCTCGTCTCTTAATGAGGTCAGTTCCTACTTCCTTCCTACCGGAAGAACACGTGTGACTGACGTCTGGATGTCTTTAGGGCCCGCAAATGATGTTTCATGCACTGTTCAACGACCAGAGTTGAAGCCCATTCCAAAGCCACGTTTCCACAGTTTTCCTTTCCGCGTGGTAGGCAGCCTATTTCACTGTCTATGCACACATCTTTGTTTTATTTTAATTGCAATTTATAAAAAGAGAATATTTAAAGAAAAGTAACAGTTGACTCATTTGTGTAACATGAACTTCAACAATGAAATAAATTTACTTCTGGTGATTAAAATTAAGCAAAACAATGTTTTCAAGGGCCCAAAATTTAACAAACTATATAAATTTAAATATCAGGAACAGTAATAAATGTGGGGCAAATTTAGTTTCAAAAAATTTTTATTTAGCCGTTTCCAGATGTGCAAAATCTTACCATAATACACACACGTGTTCGAACTTCCAATCAGGAGTGACCAGGACTGTTCCGTGGTTGCTTACTTGCTTTAACTACCAGCTTAAGATTATAAAAATACAATAATCTCTTCACATTGAGTGAAAGAAAAAAGGGTTAGAAGGATTAATATGTATCATGTATGAGCACACAACTAAGATTATGCATGGAAATTGTTAATGCGCGTCTCAACAAGCTAAAGTAGAAACCCATAACACAAACGTACTTTATTTACGGTGGTTATCAAAATTCGATATATTTTTATAAGATCCTTCTTGTCTTAATCTTAATTTCACTTAAGTGTTGCAATTTCTTGATGTTTAACTTAGTGAAATCTTCATCTCACGAATATAAAATGTGATTAAAAGTTCTCACAGCTAAGGAATCAATAGAACTCATTGTCCGATATAATTACGTGGATCTCAATGTTGTGTTCGTGCGCGTGTTTGTATGGTATGCTCTTCCATGAATTAAATGGAGTGATGAGAAATGAAAAAAATGCCAGGCATTCATCGTCTGAAACTCCATCACTGTACCTTCTACCAACATGAAAACTTTTTGCAGATATGGGAGCTCTTTGCAAGTTATCGACTTTATCCATCAGCATGATGTGTTGAGGATATTATAAGGCGTATTAGGTGGTGATAGCGATTCAATTAAAGTAAGTTCAATGAACAAATTTATTAATATTTAGGTTCGTTGCTTCAACACAAAAATGGCTAAACGGTGTTTGGATGCAAATTTTAAAGGTACAAAATTTGATGTAAAAATTTAAAAACAATGTAAAAATGACACATATAGAAATAAAAATAAAAAGTAGTATTTTTGATACCTAACATATTTAGATGAATTAAAGTAGGAGAGAGGAAAAAGATAAAAAACGTTACTTTGATATCTGACATATTTGGATGAATTTATTTGTATGGATCCAAACATAGAATTACCTATTGGGCGACGTGGGCTTGAAAGCCCTATTCGTGTGGCAAATGTTGGAACGTCCAAGAAAATCAATCGGTGAAGAGTAATTAAACACTTGTCCACAATTACACTATGACTGGATCATATAATTCTGTCCACTCTTGGAGAGGGCGACCTTTGTATGGGTTTTCATGTTTGATTTTTTTTAGCCTATGTTATTTAATATAAGTGTGCGTTTGAAATTCACTGTTGAAGATGGATCAGATAAATTTGTGGCTGATATTAGTTGTTCTGAAACAAGGTTTTGGATACTTAAATTCTGATTCATTTTTGGTATCTTTTTGGTTCATAAACATGTTTTGTGGATAGTAATTTTCTCTTAACGATCAAGGAACCAAGCAGACGTGTTGAATCAAATCTTTTATTTATTTAACTAATTATTTGCTGATATTTAGGTTTGTGTGACGAAATTTTCGTTCATAATTATGCTTTTTTAGAAAGGACTAAGAGTGCAACACACACACACACACACACATCAAAACAATTCTAAACTTAATAACAAATGGATAATCTGATTACAAAGTTAGTTGTAGTAATTTTATAATATATTTTATTTCTTCCAAATACAGGCTTTGGATTCCAATTTTCAAAAAATTTTATCTATCAAAATACATACTTACAAATGTATTATTAATTAAAATAAAGCATTTTATCTCTTTCTCAATTTTACTTTTGCACTAATAAATTTTTGAGTCAAATTTACTCCTTCCACATTATGTATCCAAACATAGCTTTACTTATATAATTTTTGTGATTGTGTGTGTAACTAGTTTTTTTTTTCCCCATTTTCAACTTTTATATTAACATATATATATATATATATTGTTAGTAACAAATGTATATATTAACAAATCTATGTGATATTATTAATGTTCAATCTCACTTGATCTTTTAATATTTTACCAATTATACCTTTAATAGTTTATTTTAATTCTGTGACTAGCCTGAATTCTAAAAACTAACAATCATACTAATCTATCATATTTATTCTAAAATTGAATAGAAAGTTAATAACTTTTACCTTTTTAATGTCATGATATTTTATTTGCAAAAACACCAAAATTATTTATATTTTTCACACACCCATACGCTATAAGAATAAAAAAATGTTAAATATAGCATAATTTTATATTTGTATTTAAATAAAAAATTATGATATAAATTATTTGTATTAAGATTAAAATTTGAATAAAATAAGTTTGATGTTTGAGTATTGTTTATTTTAAATTTTATTAAATTCATTTTATATTTAATTTTTGCACATGAGTTTGCACAAGCTTGTGCAGATTCATTTACAAATAATAAAATAATTGTATTTGTTATTAATAAAAAATTATTTAATATTTGAAAATATAAAATTATTTAAAATAATGAAATAAAAAAATATCAAATGAATTGGAAAAAATAAGAAAATTTAAGAGAATACACAAATAACAAAATAAAAAGAAGAATAAGAAAATTATGTTATTTTATATTGTGTAAAAATATTTAAAATAAAATAATAATGAATAATCAAAAGAATTTGAAAAATAATAAAATTGAAGAGAATGTATAAATATAAATTTTAATAAATTGGATAAAAGGAAAGAATAAATTTACTTTGTGAAACGAAATTTACAGAAACATGTATTGCCACTGAGTCATGGTAACTCAATTACGATTTTTTCTACACCTTAAGTATCAACCAGATACCTAATTTCTGGCACAGAACGGACGCTTTCCGACGCTGCGCTTATTGTCTTCTTCGTTTCTCAGAATCTCCGAAATTTGCTAAGTACATCATCTGCTGTTATTCCAATTTCAAATCCAAAAGCTGGTACTGTTGTGAATCTATTGTGTTCGTGTGTTTATGTATTTGAGTGGGGATTATGGGGTTATTTAAAAGACTCGCTGAGTTGCTAGGGCTTGCAAGAGACGACAACCAGCAGAATAACGACGATGCCGCTGCTGAAGCCGTCATCCCGGCGTCGTCGTTCCTGCCAGCTTCGGCGGCAGAAATTGCTTCGGGTCAGCATCTGCGGCGCAAAGGCTTCAGTGTTCCCGTTAAAGTCAACGTCGAGCGTGCACCGCCTCCACCCCTTCTCGTATTCTGCCCAGACGGAGACGGCGGACTTCAGGTTTATTTAGTTAGAAAATTGGGGAAAAATAAGGGTGTTGCAATTTTTTATTTTTTTTAATTTAAGGTTTGATTTAGTTGATTGCATTGAAGTTTTGTTTCTTTTATTAATGCTTATTGGTGTCGAATTGATTTATGCTTAGTAATATTGAGCATTTGAATGTCAATCATAAGTTTAGTTTCCCAGATCTGTTGGGTGATGACCGAATGCCTAGAATCTCGTGGCACTAACTTTTTTCTTGAAGACGACTACTTAAGAGAATGTGCTAGTCATATAGCAATTAGGTAAACGACAACTGATGATCTGGTAAATCTAGTGGACTTCCCTAATGCTATGTCTGCAAAGCGATGAGATTATTATTAGCTGCAGTTTTAAGAGTGTGAAATGTAACATTTGGAGAAAGAATTTATTGCATGTCTAATTGGGAAGAATTTAATGGAGTTGCTCCTGTGTCATGAAAAGCAGGTATTCTGCCACAAAGAAGAATGTCATGGAACTCAGAGTTAAAAATGCATGTCCTACATTTGTCTGTGTGCAATTATTATTTCAATATCTTTGGTGTTAACGTTTTGCCCGGAGTATTACATTTCTTTGACATTAACAGCCGCATATACTGGCTCTGAATGAAATTCACTGTCATGCTAATTAGATGTGGCACAATACATTTTCTAATATTATTTTACTGCTCAAATGATAAGAGTTAATACTCAGTTCTGCCAGTCCTATGTAGATTGAAAAGCAACCGATCCTATATCTATTTCATTTAGTACAATAATGCCTACTTTTATTGACTTCTTTTGCCATTCTAATTATTTCCTTAGTCGTGCTCCTAATTTTGTAGGGCTTGAGCTGGTACACAAGATGCCTTAGAATAGATGAAGATGGTGATATTGCGGATGAGTTCCTTGATGAGTTATCACCAGATATGTCGATGGATGAGCATGATAAACCTTTGCCAAAACTCAAAGTGAAGTATAACACTAGACCTGCTAAGGTGAAGAACCTGGCACTTTTACCTAATGGCAAAATTCAGCATCTTGTGGAGTGCCACGGCAGGCTGGAGTGGCTGTAAATGACTGGTGTGAAGCAGTAAGTTACTTCATCGGACTGGTTTTCTTTGTGTTGATAATTGCCCAATTTGTATAACAGACTGGTTTGCATGATGTCGATAATTGCCCAATTTGTCTTACAGTTATTTTATCACGATGCGATTGTGGGAAATATGGAACCATGGTGTGCGGGCATTCTTCTTCAACATTGTTTGCCTGATTTTCGTTCTTCAGTTGCCGTGGAAAAAGAAGTGAAAATTGAAAGAGGCGAGGGTCCAGCATGGATGCACCGTGTACCAACTGGATGTGCTTTTGCCACAACCCCGGAGTTGTAGCTTCCAACATTTTTAGTGTACACAGCTAATTTAAAGATGCACACATTTTCTATTTTTGTTTAGTTGCTTTTTGTGCTATCTTTGTTAGGTTTTTTGTGAGTGGGAATGTCTTTTCGACAATATTGAAGATAATTATTTATCTAATTCAATGATTGTCGGCAACTGTGCTACAGTGAAGAATCTGGCACTCTTCCGGTATATCGGGCAATATAACTTACAAATGGACCAATTTTAAGGAAACTACATTGATGATCCATATGTCGCTTAGATTCATGTAAGGGCAGCAAAATTTTGGGCTGTGTGTGCGTTGGCATTAATCTACACGCAGAACTAATATCTGCGTAGCAGCACGAGGTAGCGTTGAATAATCTATCAATCACACTTTTTCCTCTTAATTTATTTTCTTTATTCCTGCTCAGGATCCTTATATGTTTGCAGCGGTTTCTATAACCCTCAATCACCACACTCATCCATGCTGGCGATTGCTGATTCTCAAGTAAGCTTTTGCATTTTTCGTCTGGTAATGTATGAGGCTCATCTCCTCGTCCTCGTAAGCAAGCAGACGGATTTCTTGTCTAGTTAGAGAGAGGTGTCGAAGCAGCGCGAGGGTTTTGCAGATTGAAGTGAGGTCATAAAGTCGTCGGCTTGAGGGATCCTTAATCTGAGGCGCACAGGAGTGATCACGGTACGGTTTCAGTTTTTATTCAATAAATTTCAAACCCAATTGCCTAATACGGTTTTTTTCTCACAAAAATCAAATTTGCCGTTTTAAAAACCAAAATCAAAGCGTGATTTTGAACGGTATTAATTGACTTATAATATATATATATATATATTAAAAAATCAAATATATCAAGGGTATCATTCACACGCACTTTTAATAATACAAATATCAACTTAATCTCAATAAATAAAAATTAAATATATCCCACAAAAAATATAAATTGAATAACATATGAAATAGTATAATCAATTAAAATATTTTTTATACTGCCTATAAATTGTGGCAATGGCATCGGCAATAATAATTTTAATTTTTAGTATTTTTATACTTTTTATCAATAATTTTATCATTTAATAAAATTTTTAAAAGTTTTAACTCATTTCTTGAAATTTACCTTCAAAATATATTTATTTTTACTGTTTTCAACTTAGGGTGATGATAATTTAATCATATAAGTTTATAGAATTTGAGGTGCCTTCATTGTATGCAAAAGTATTTTTTGTTTAAAAGATAATTATATTAATTTAAAATATCCAAAATTCTAAATAAAAATCAATATTCAACTATATTTTATTTAACGTAAATATTTAATTTTATTTATATTTTATACATAAAATGATATAATTATATTTGTTTTGCTTCACAACTAAAAAACCAAAATTAACACCAAAATGCGCAGTGTTTTATAAAAATTTTAAATTGCATTTTATGTCTTAAATTATTAAAAATGATTTGATTTGGTGCGGTTTTTAATTTTTCTGATCACCCTAGAGTTGAGGACCGGCTCTTTGAGTTTGAGAGACTCGTAGATTTAATAGAGACGGTTCCTCAGAATGGCACGTCCCGTCACATTAAAAAAACGTATATTTTAAAAGAAGAAAAATATGACCAAATCAGAAATAAAAACCTTTTCTGATACATGAAAAAGTTAATTACACAAAGAATATCAATTCAAGAAACCACATCACTGCACATATCATTAATAGAGAGAGGGCTGAAATCGATAGAAAATGTAGAAGTGAGAAAGTTAACTCTTTCGCCATCACCATCACAAAAGCCTTACTGTTTACTGATTTCACAATAATAATAAAAAAGGAGATCAATCCAAGTACGAGCAATGGAAGAATGGTAGCACAAAAATCAGCCTAAAACAGGTAGGAAGCTTGACCACACCTTGCCTTGAATGAAGGTTGCATCTTTCCTCCTATATCAAAAACCAAATTGTAGGGCTCCATTCAACTGCACATGTTACCACTCTGATCTGTGAAGCCATCAGCTGCTACCTTCGTGCTCATTGAAATGCTTCTTTTGGAGTGGTATAGCTTCCTTCCTTTGCAATTTCCCAGTTCCCACTTCTACCCCAACTTGGGTGCCGAATGTCTGATTGCACCACAGAGGCCCGTCTATCAGAACCTAGAGCAGAACCAGCTTCAGAAGGATTATGATGCGGCACATCACTCCCTCTGCTCCGAATATCTGATTCGATATCTTCAATATTATGACGCTGAGAGATTTTCAAAAGATCCCCTCCGATATCTAAATCATCTTCCACCTTCATGCGTCGATCATCTCCCATACCCTCTGCTTCAGCATCCCGAGAGTTGGGCATTGGAGGCCTTTGTGGTTCCTCTTGTACAGAAGCTCGGAAGTCGTTCCGAGAAGGCTTCACTTTTGTACAAAACACTTCATAAAAATTATTTAAACAACCACGGTCATAAACATTGACCCTGTTGTCGGCTCTAGAACGAAAATTCTCATAGGTTGTCTGCAAAAGGATGAACATAAATGGTAATCTTGCATAAGTTTAAATATACCATGGAGGGAGATTATAACAAGCAAAAACGACAAATAAAATCAAAATGATTCTCAAATTCATAATAATCAACCACGATGACCACAACCTATTTCATCAAAAGTTAAAAATAATAAAACAGATGCAAGATGCAAATTATAGTTTCACATCAATTTCAAAAATCGAATTCTCAGCTAAATTATGCCACAGGGCTTACAAGATTTAGTTAATATTTCACTGGACTAACAAGCAGTAGCACTCATTCTGCTGATATTAGGACCATAATTCCCACTCACCAGCCTTTCATAGCCATTGAGACCTAAGTGAACTGGTTGAGGGTACAAAGCTAATACTTCAACCGTGCAAGAACTATTTGCCGCACCTTGCTGCAGATACTTTTCCCCCCTGCCACTTCTATTCCAATCAAAGATGACAGTAAAAAGGTTTCTCTTCCTTACCTCAAACTACTGAGAGAGAGAGGTTAAAAACTACATAAGCATACGCTCTCTTCAGTTCTTTTCATCAGGATACAGTGCATGACTTCAGGGGATTAAGCATCCTAGCCAGCAACCAACATATGCAATGCAGATCAGGATGGCTAAAAGCTGATCAGCTAAAATAAGATATTTGTTGTACTCATTAGCAAAACTTTCCTTGGTTTGTTATTTACTTGATATTTTCTGATTAAATACCCCCCATGCAGTTAAGACCAGGTGACAGGCTGACCAAGCTAAATTATTAGGCGAAACTTTCTACTCTACATTTTCCAACAGGCAATAATATGCTATGCGATAAGCAACACAACTCCACAACCAAAATTAGAAGAGCATCCAAACAAGAATAAGAATGACCTGATTCGTGCTTATCAGGAAAAGATGAAAGCCAGTAAGTCCACCAACAAACCATAAGGATATAAAACAATAGGCCATCAAAATCACTGATGCAGGAGATTCTTTCATTGCCTTCCATACAGTACCCTGGTGATCATCCATCAGAACCTTGATGTAGAAAGCTGATATGGCAAACACATAGATGCAAAGAAGTGTCGCCGAAGAAACGAAACAAAAGAAAAAACGGTAGTTTCGCTGCACATTTAATAGAGAAAAAAGGAAAAGCAAAACAGACCGATTAGGTTTATAAATCAGCAATGCAACTCACAAAATCAAACACATTACACCTAAAAAAGAATAATAGGAAGGAGAAAGGAATTATATCAAAGTAAGAAATCTCATGATGAAATATCATACCAATCCTACGCACTGGCCCACCCAAGGGCAGTGATGATCAAAACGCTCCACACAATTGTTGCAAATGGAACAGTGCGAGCAACGAGGAGGACGATATAGCATACAAGTATCGCAATATTTAACTCTAACAGGCAGCCCATTGACCGTCACTTCTTTGGTTCGAGGAAACTGAAGGCTTGGTGTATGCCGTCCACCAGCCTCCATTGATGCTGAACTCTCATAACGAAATTCTTCTTCTGGGGGATGTGAATTGCGCGGTACAATTCCTGGGTCTCGAGCTGATGTAAGAAGCAGAAGAACCAACACCTATCAAAATTAAAGACGGGAGAGGCGTAAACCACAGAAACACTTGCAATGATACAAATCATTCTCCATGGAGAATCATGACAAAAACCGAGGTGAAATATCAATGCAAAAGACAAAACAGTATACATGAGTAGGAAAGCAAAGAACCCATCTACACAAATTTGCAAAGCACATAGCAAAAGGAAGAAAAGGGGTTCAATTCACCCAATACAAGTACTTGTCTATGTGGACAAATAGCAGAACCCTGAAATTAATGTTATACTTTCAAAACATCTGGCCAAATTAAAATATCCTTACCATGTACATATTATATTATTTTCTAGAGGAAATATCACCAAAATGCTTTACCGCAAAGGATTGAAGCAACTAACAATTCCACAGAGACGAAGACACAAATGTAGCAGTTAAAATCATGTTTTTATTACCAAAATCCACAAAGTATGATATCCAAAGCAGTCCAACTTAGAATCTTATTTATCAGATAATACAGCAAGTTTCATTAGCAGTCACTTAATACTGCATAAGAAGCCACTTAATACGCCCTACGGTGAATTAACCACAACTTTTAACATAATGTGCTTTCTAGTGTTGCAAGCCACACCACATGTATCTATGCTGTTCATATTGATGAAGATATGTGAAAAACAAAAGGCTGCTCTATATTCTAGATCTCTTACCCTCACAGAGATGGAATTCACTCATTTTCATGGCATCAAAACCAAATACAGCACTATGCTCACGAGCACTTGGCACATTTTTAACTTGTATGGACAAGTATTATATACATCATCACAGTGCCAGTAACTTCTTATTCTATAATGCATGCAGGAAACTATACATCAGCCCTCTGTATGTATCTTGTGTTACGAACTATGCCCTCACCTTATACAGAATACTCTAGTTTACAAGTAACTCCGGGAATATATAAGATAATGTGGTATGTATGAACTAATCCAAATAAATTAGACTTAGACAATAACGAAGGTGTGCACAGATGAATGATCCGTACACCCGTTAAAGTTTCAGACAGAAAAGATGGATCATGCATTCATCAGCAAACAAGTTAGAGAATTGCGTAGTTACGGAATAGAAAAATCAAAAGGGAATTTAAGAACTAACATATATCGTGAAGACAATAGCGACTATGATGATTGCATATCCTGCATTATAGGGTGAAAACTCATGGCGAAGATGTCTCGCAACAAAAACACAAAAGATAATGACTGGGATGGTGATTAACAATAAGGTGACAAGCAGTGACCTTGCATCGGGGCCAAAAATCAACCTCCCACCTAGATAAAAGATCTGCACAATATACATGTTAAATGTATTCTGTATAATTAGCATATAGAAGAGTAGCATGAGTACTAATGGAATCAATAAAACTGAATAAAAAAAATAATTCCAATGTCAAATGTTAAACAACAATTTAGAGAAAAATGAGACACATGGAATGAAATCTGATTGAAAATTAAAGTCAGAGACGAGAATTTATATTACATATTCATAAAGTTTCTGAGTTGAATCGTGTATCTGTTCTTAATAGTTACTATTTTATTTTACTAAAAACCTTAGTAACATCATAAATTACTAGCACCAGCTGTTCAGGATAAAAAATAAAACATAGTGATGCAAGAACTGTTTAAATATGCACCATTAATTGATGAAATAAATTTGCCAGTGTTTAAATGGTTTTCTTGTTTTGGCAATTAGCAATAATGTAACTGTTAGCAATCTCATCTGCTCAAGAGAATAAACCATCTTGTCGAATTTAAGTTGAGGATGAGAAAGCAACAATCTACAATGACATTCATGCTCGTAATGCACATAATAATATCCTAGATCTTAGGTTATTTGAACAGGTAAAACCTCATGCTTGACCACTTATCCTTCTACCAAACACGAGTTACGAGCACCTCAACTCTAATTGGTATATCATGAAGATGTAGAAGCATTCAAAGACATTTGACGCTTACTTGCTTCTAGTTATTCCATTATTCAGTGCAAACATTGATATAGTCCTGTCAATTCTGTAGGCCATCAAAGGGGCGTATTATACGATTGACCTATTACTTCCAAGATATCACATACTTGTTCATTAAATGCATCTTAGAGATACCATGCAAGTTCTACACAATCTTTCCCAAAACTGATTTAAGGAAAAGATGACATCAGAAATCACCATTTACAGGCATCAAAATCATGAATATTTAAGAAAACATTTTTGATCATCCCAAACAAAAATAAACCGGTAAATTACATAACTCCATACTTCTTTATGTAGTGTTCTCACACGGTCAACAATGAACCAAAGAGGTTCAATCCATTAGCACCACAACATCAAATTAAATTAAATTTAACTCGAATCCTGAAAACAATAGGTAACCAACCAATAAAAACCCTAGTTTCACTAATACAAAAGAATAGGCACCTACCAGCATACTCTAAGAATAGGCCTACACTGAAACAAATACGCTGTCAATGTTTAAAATAGATCAAAGAAAATTCAAATCGAACAAAAGAAAAACCTCAGTAGCCCCCTTTTGAAGCCCAACATGCCTATGAATCATAACCGGACAATACTCGCTCCTTTTTAACAATATCTATCTATCTATCTATGTGTGTGTGTGTAGATAATGCTTCGAAAATTCATTAGCTTTAACGCTAATATAAAGAAAACAAAACAACCCTAAACTCTAAAACTCTTATCAGTCTATCCAGCTAAACTAAAAGCAGAACAAAAACCCACAAAACATAAACAGAACCCAAAAGATTACAGTCAATAAAAAGTGAAAAGGGAATCTCTCACATTGTTACCCTTCCAAACTTCGTACACGCGCTTAGCCATTCAGCAAAAGGTACTGACCAAGAGAAACCCAGAAACAGAGGACGCTGTCTGCTGCTACGCTGGAAACGAATCGAAGAATTTGAACTTGTAGAGACTGTTCATCGCATATCCACGGGTTGAGAGTGAAAACTTTTCGGTAATTAATTGTCTGTCTTTTTTTTTCCCGTAATAATAAAAGCGGCCGAATTTGAAAATGCTGCAGAGATTTAGGATGGGGTTTTTAGGGATTTTGAATTTTCAAAGGTCGTCATCTTGCTTTTACGATCTGATGTTTGATGACGGACACAGTGGTGGGTGGTTTTGGAGTTTTCAGTAAGGGATTATGCATCATCTTACGTTTGGATTTTGGAACGACTCTAGGAAAATATACTTGGGTGCTTCTTATTTATTCAACCTTATAAAGAGATTTTTTTTTTCAAAAAAATTAAAAATATTTAAAATAATTCAACAACGATGATATAGTCCTAATTAAGGCTACGCTTGGGAGAAGGGTTTTAGAGAAAGATAATATTTGGTGTGAATGAATAAATATATTGATTTAATTATTAATTAATTTTATATATAAATTTTAATAAAAATTTTATTGAGTAGTATTATTGACAATATGAAATTTGATGAGACGTGTGAATGTGAAAAAATGATTTCCAAACACAGCCAAATATCTAGCCCTGACTGAATAAAATGAATACTGTTTGTGCTAGAAACTGAGATAAAACTCCAAAATTGGTTAAGATTAGTCATAAAGTAATAAATATGGTGGAAGGAAAATGTAACGCAGTCCCGGTTTACTTTGTATCCTGCTTTTGACTGGACTACCACAAAGACACCTACTTTAATTTTCCTTGGATTTACATAATTACACACACTTACATGCCCACCTCCCGCAAATGAAAAGGCTTGCACTTGCTTTAGCTATTTCCTCCAATTATTTTTGACTGTTACATTTTGTATGTTTTGTAATAAAGGGTTGCAATTAATTATTTGATTTTAAATATAAATAATTTTAAATTTATGAGCATATATACCAGATAACAAAATTTTCAAATATTGTGTGTTTGAAGATTGTCTTTTTTTTTTTAATGTGTATTTTGGGGAAAGTGCTTTATTTTCATTACTAACAGGGCGGGCACGGATTTTATGTAAAAATTCAGTGTGAGAATAATAAATGTATATATTCGACTGGATTATTATTATATTATATATATATATATATTATTTTATACTGTATTCTTATTATTATTAAAAAGACATTCTGGTTGCACATCGATGCACAAATTCTATTACTTTAATTTTTTTTAAGGATTTTCTTTTCTTTTCAAATAATGGTTTAATTTGAGGTTTCTTTAATTTTTTTTTCTCTTTTGAATTTGTTCTTCTTTTTGATCTTCTTGCCTACACTATATTATTAATGAAATGAGACCTTTTATTGCAGGAGGTAAAATTATGCAACTGATTTTATTTTTTTGTCTACTTTTCTTGTCTACACTATATCTTTTTAATTGTTTATCATTGTATATTTTTTATTTTTGATATTTTTATATGTTGAACTTAAAATGATTTTAGTTATGTTATTCAAAAGCAATAACTTTATAATTTATAAATAAATTTACACATGTATAAAGTGTACGACTTTATTAATAATATGTTATTACGAAAATAAGACTTCTTAGTTGAAAGAGTAAAATCGTATAACTATTCTTATTTTAATTTTTTTCTACCATTTTCTTTCTTTCCTTTCTTCTAACTTATTGTTCTTATTTATACTTTATCTCAAAATTTCTCTCGTTTCAAATTATTTTGATCTTTCTTTATTTTCTTAATTATTCTACATATATTTTTTACTTTTATCTATATCTATATTAGATATTAAGCAAATAAAGAAATTTAACTACACAACTCGTAATTATTTAAATACTCTTAATTGTTTTTATTCATTCTTTCACTCCCTGTTCAATTTTCATTTTATATTCAGTTACCGATTTTAATTCATTCTTTCCTTTTTTTAAGTTTATTTATTCTTTTCCTGGATTGAGGTTAAAGGCATGGTTTCAGTTGTATAATTTAGATTTCTCATTAAATATTCACTCTTTAATTTTTTAAAAAATTTGTTTACTTTTAATTTTGAACTAATTTTATTTTTTTTACTTTGTTGCAATACGAGCGTGTTATAATTACTAACATTATATAATAATTAAATAATATAATATAATACAAAGATCGTAACTATTCTTAATGTATAAATGCGAGGACATCTGTGTATAAGTAATTATTTGATTTTAAATAGAGATAATTATTTTATTTTAAGTATATATAAGATAAAAAAAAATTTATTCTTGAAGCAATATGTGTTTTCAAGCTACACTTTTGTGTGTGTTATGGAGAAAAAGAAAAGTAAATTTAGGATTTGTTGATGACCTCAATTTCTTTGTCTTTTTTTAGAGAAAGTTCTCTTAGATTTATAGCATTGCTGGTATATAAAAGTGGAATAGGAACAGGAAAAAATTGAGAACAAAACAAGACATTGTAAAAAGTTTCATACTTGGTTACGTATGTGGAATGGAAAATGAATTGAATAATCATCTTACTTGACTTTATACGCAATAGAAAAAATAAGCATTGCCAAAATGGTGAAAATAACAACGTTTTTAAGTCAAAATTAACATTTATTACAAAATTTTCATGTAACTCTATCATATTTTATTAAATTGAGTATAAAATCTAAATCGAAACTGACTTCTCTTGTTCGTTCCTCGTTGAGGTGCTTCTTGGTTTTGCACTGCAACGCTACGACTCCTTTTGATGATTTGGGTACTTTATTTAAATTTTTTTTTATATTTTTAAATTGTATGATTATCATTGAAGGAGCAAAAGCAAGTGTTAAGAGACAGATGGATACAACTGGAATAACAAGCAACAATCACGTTTGGCAGAATTCATTTGACTACAATCATATGGCTAACCTCGTAATATTATTACATACTGACTGCACCCTCATGGTTTGGTTTTTTTTTGTTCTTTTTCCAAAATACAGGCTATATAAATACGTACTGGTATGTAATCTGTGGGCAATTTCAATCTTAAAAAGGATATAGAAATTCCATATTCATTTATTTATTTATTTTTTTGCTGAATATGGTATCTTTGTGTAAACTAATTCGAGTTAATTTATAAGGCAAACATGCTAATTATTTTGAAAGCATTTGTGCAATATAATTGTTTAGTAGATATTTTTATTGAATTTGTATGGGATATGAAACAAAATATATTACAAATATACATGTCATACATTATATAAAATCAAAAAATAAAAACAATAAATTTAATTAAGAAATATCATGAAAATGCTTTACAACAAAATGACATGCATGCTAAGTGAAAAATAAAATCCCAAATGTTTTTGTTAGTCATATTCATTTATAGATAAAAATGCAATGAATTATTAACATTTTTTTTGGGTAGACTTGAATAGAATATCAATAAAATACTATGAGTGTTAATTAAAATTATGGCAACAAAAATAATATTAGTGAACTATATAGCAAAGTATTTCTTTAAAAGTAGTAAAAACATAACAAATGTTGTAGTATAAATTAGGCTCAAATGAATACAAATAGTTCAAATGAATAGAATTATAATAATTTTTTTAACTTTATGAAATTATTCACTAAAATGAACTGATATTATAATATAAAAATATACATAGATCATGCAGGATTTATCCATGTATATAAAAGAAAACAAATAAACCATGAGACATTTAAAAGTCAATTTTCCTAAACTCAAGAATATATATTAAAAATATGGATAACTTATTAAAAAATCATGCCTTAATTATTAATAATAATTCACAATCAATGAGACATTTAACAAAAAATAATTAAATTTTTAAGAAATAATAATTGATTTAGAAATGCGCTTACACATGCTTAAAAATACTGCCTTAGTTATTATTATTAATTCTACGAATTTCATGGCTAGCAAACTAATAATAGAATAACATTCTCAAACACTGAGATATTATTAAAAAAATCAAATTAAAGTGTTAAGAATTGAAAATTAATTAACAACCGAACATGTATAGGGATTCACATATTACAATATAAAAGCATCTATTTGTATACATTGAACAATGAATAAATTCGTTTAAAAATATAATAGAATGCCATGTAATTTTTTAAAAAACTTTAATTTTGCATATACATTACAATATTAATGATATACAAATTAAAAATGGGGAAAAATTAAATAAAACGCATTTTATTAAAATGGTGACATAAGGAAGAAAAAAATTACATAACTCCAAAAAATAAATACATAAAAAACATGCATGCATGTCCAAAGGAATGCTCTATGAAGATCAAAGTAAAGGAAAGAATGAGAAAATATATATATACAATATTGAATAGTAAATTAAATAAAAAAAACATTTTATTAAGATAAGGATACGTATGTAGATTTGAAGCAACAGATGTTCAATGAAATTTAGAATGAGAAATATTTTACTAGAAGACATCTACTAACAAAGAGAGATGCAATTTACTAAGAAAAGGATAAATATTACATACCTTTGAAAAATAAACATGTTTAGAGTGCACCCGAGGATGTTGGGGCAAAAAATATTTTGTTGTGGTTGTTTAAAGGAGAATGAAAAATGAAACAAAATTTATATTTTGAAATTAGAGTTAATGAGGAAATAATGCAAATTTAGAGAAAATGTGATTTTAATTAATAAATGATTTAGTTCAAAAAATATATCCCGACATTATGAGTTGAAAAAATTGTAGAGAAGAGCCTTTTAAGTCACTATATATATATATATATATATATTTGATTTAATTTAATTAAATTGTAATGAATTTATTCATGATTTAAGAGGGAAAGTCTATAAACCTTAAAAGAATAATTATTTAGCCTTAAGAAAATTTGAAAATTTTTATTGAATTTAAAGGATAAAGGAACAAACAAAAATTATACATATATAAAAATATTTAGAAATGAATGAAAATTATAAAATATTTAAAGACTAATTTTTTGAAACAAAATACAAAAGTATAAATATAAAGAATATATAGTCGGTTGTATGAGAAAGTATATGTAATTTTGTAAATTACATATAATTTATAAATTATAAATAATTTTATACATATATATATAATGTTCGACTTTTACTAATATATAATGAAGGATCGTTTGGTTCTTGGATATAAAAATGATAATCAATTGCAGAAAGTGAATGAAAGTTGACAATACCTAAAATTTCTAAATAATTATTTTGGGTGGATTTATACAATAAAGTGCTTTATAGAATTAATTTCGTCGGCACAAACTGTTTTTCTTTCTTTTACCTTTTATGGAAAATCAATTTAATAATTTATTATTTTTTATTTTTTTAATCAAGTGTTGGGCGGTATTCGGAATAACAAAATTAGTGTTATGCATCAACTAATCACTCTTAGCTAAGTCATATAAAATTTATAAAGTTAATTAATATAGATTTATAAATTCATAAAATTAAAAAATTAAATTTCATTAATATAGATTTTATTCAACGTCGATGTTTTCTTTTATAATTTGCTACATAAGATTGAATGACGTAATTACATTATACTTCATCATTTTGAACTTTAAAATATAAAATATTATTGTTGGCTTTACAAGGGTTTTATCGACAATACGTGGATTGCATGTCATTGTTTTTTTTACGTGCGATAGAGTTGAAAATGCCATGTTTTTATTGTGGACAAAGTTTGTTTGATTCGTGTGTATTAAGAAGATTGCAAACCAAAAAATGGAAAAGCAGATGAGAAATCTACTGTAATCTCGTATACATTATTTCCCTGTCGCAAAGATAATGTTGTCAAATTTTAAAAAATTGTTTCTATTATAATAAATCTGGATAATAATCCTACTTCATAAGAAAATGCAACAGTGTTGTTGCAACACGAGTAGCTTTGTAAAAACAATATTGTGTCTGTCCAGTGTAGGCACGAATGCTTATAAGTGTTATTATCACCTAAACAGTTTATAATTTGTGTTTGTGTAAATTTGAATTATTCATACTTGGAAAATTCATTATAATGGAGAACTAGGTCTGTGTTATAAACAAATGGACATATTGTAGCATGTCAACTGGTCGGACAACGGTTTATGGAGAAGTGAACTGCTCAAATGAAGTGTGTTAGAAAAACTCTAGTTCCATTGTCTGTGTAATTTTAAAAATATATTTTGCATATCAAACATATCCATAAAATATATTTTATATCAATTAATATTGCTTCGTTAAATTATTATATTAAAATTTCACATCAAACAGAACTGAAAATTAAATGATCTATATAAAATAAAAAAAAATACGTGAAAAAGAGATAAAGAGAAGTTAAATCGAAGTTAGAAAGACCAATGGAAAAAATTAAATATGCATTGAAAGACAGAATGGAAATAAATAATAAGTTAGAAATTTATTAAAAGGAAAATAAATTAAAATTAAACTAAGCAAGAAGAAGGTTGAATAAAGAAAGTGCGAAGAAAATGATGCAAATTATTAAAATATAAAGAATTAAAGTTGAGAATGGAGAATATAAGAAAAAACATAATAAATAGAAGTTTAGAGAGAGAACTGAAAATTAAAAGAAGAATGCCAGGCTGTTCAGATAATGTACAACACACACACACATGTCACGTATGTACTACCAATCAAAATGTTGATGTGAGCTTTGCTGTCAGCTTAAAGCATCAGTGGCCACGTAACATGCGATAAGGGGAACCAATCTAAATCACTTATGTGCTAATAAATTTGAAAAACATTACTTATAAAAGTTGAACCAATATGCCCAAACTAGCACTAGAAAAAAAAAAAAAAATACAATAACAAGCTAAAATATATTCCCATTATTCGTTGAAATTATCCCAAAAATAAAGAGAAACTAAATATCAATAAAGTGCATAACCAAAATCACAATTTTTTCGAACTTTTTTATTAACAACATGAAATTACAACTTTTACAGCTGTCATTGGCAAATTTCAAATTCTGAGACGTTCGGAGGACGAAACAACACTTTTACAAGTCAAACATGTCGAATAAATACGTATATACATTCATCTTTATATAATTTAAATTAATTATTATTATTATATATTATCACATAATTTAATTATTATATATTTATAAATAAATAAATAATATTATTTATCTTTTTAAATTTTTTTTTTTAAAAAATACCAGTCATCTGAATCCAATCCTCACCCAACATTGCTCACCGTCAAAAACATCGCATTATTATAAGTAATAACAAACTTTGATAATCTTATAATATAATTATTAGTTTATATGTGCAGAATTCTTACACGTTAACATGCGGACAGAAGAAACTCAATTATTGATTCACAAAAGGAACGCTCGAGGAGTCGGCCAAAATGTTGACTCATCTGCTCAGTCGATTCTGCGGACAAGAGTCCGAGTCTTCTTCTTTCAACAACTCTCTCACCCTCCCCGGTAACGGCAACCCTTTCTCATCCTACTTCCTTTTCTCATCAGTCAAATCTTTCGCCACCCGAACAGATTCGTTACTGTCTCTGAAAATCACACGCTTCGATTCGTATTTGTATCGTAAATCCCCTTCTCTCTCTGTATTTAAACAACAAATGGAGCAAGCCCTCCTACCAGTTCTCACAGCTGCCAGCTTCTTCGCAGTCAGCTTAATGGTCGCCATGGTGCTGCTCATCTGCCTAAGAGTCTCCAAACGTCGCCGTAACGAACGTTCCGTCTTGTCTGTCCGACCCCGAAATACCGCTCCCGATCCTAGGGTTTCTTACCCAACCGTCGGCGAAATTGCCTCTTTTGACCCGACTGTCGAACATGTTTCCATGCAGGAGCTCGTCGATGTGACCCGGAACTTCTCCTCGGAGCTCATAATCGGTGAAGGGAGTTTTGGACTCGTGTACAAGGCCCGGCTCAATTCAGGCTCTGTGGTTGCTGTGAAGAAGCTGTCCCCCGATGCCTTCCAGGGTTTGCGTGAGTTCCGGGCCGAGATGGAGACTCTGGGTAAGATCGGACACCCTAATATAGTTAAGATACTAGGGTATTGCGCGGCGGGTAGCGATAGGGTTCTAATTTACGAGTTAATTGAGAAGGGGAGTCTTGATCAATGGCTATATGAGATATCGTCCGACGAAGACGATGACGTGGAAATAAGGTCGCCCTTATCTTGGGATACTAGAATGAAGATTGTTGGAGGTGTGGCCAAAGGCCTTGCTTTTATGCACAATCTGGAAACTCCCATAATTCATAGGGACATCAAGGCTAGCAATATATTACTGGATGCAAGCTTTGAGGCTCATATTGCGGACTTCGGATTGGCCCGGAGGATGGAGGGATCTCGGTCCCACGTGTCGACGCTGGTGGCGGGGACGATGGGGTACATGCCACCGGAGTACCTTCAAGGTGCCTCAATGGCAACTACGATGGGGGATGTGTATAGCTTTGGGGTGCTAACGCTGGAGATTGTCACGGGAAGGCGCCCGAGTTTTCCCTTTGCCGGTGAGGATGGAAGGGAGGTTAGGCTAATGGAGTGGATCAACAAAATGGTTGAGCAAAATCGGTATATGGAAATGGTGGATGCTGGCATTTCCAGGGATGATCTCAAAGAAAGCATGGTTGTGGATATTTTCAAGATTGGTTTAAAATGTGCTGAGGAGAAGGGGAAAGGAAGGCCTACCATGAACGAAGTTGTTGGGGACTTGGACAAGATTTTGTAATGAAATTTCACTTGGCTAAGTGTGTAATTGTATACGGTAGACATAAATAATGCTCGTTGATGTTCAGTCTTATTGATTCTCTGCCCAAGGTTGAAACTGCAAAGGATCATATTTTGCTTACATCTGATGGAAGAAGGAACATTAATAGATTCACAAGTGTTTGTGTAATTATGTTCACTGGTGAGACCATGGATGATGTAAAAAGCTTCTGTAGTGTGAAGCTAAGGTCATTGCAAAAGCTGGACTCTGTAGCGGCATTCCTGAATTGTAGGTTAGATGCGATTCTATTGCAATAAGTTTTGCTCTTTCCATTAATATCCACTGAATTTTTAGCAGTTGCCGTATTTGGTCTCATTGAAGTTGTACTAGTCTTCATTTCTTGATCTTAATCACTTCGTTGTTCATCTCTGTTTTTTCATGAACTCTGGGTTGTTTTCTTTTATGAATGATTTTAGTTGATGTGAAGAAAGATCCTGCATTACCGTATGTCACGGATTGATATAAGGTATGGTCCTCTAGTTTTTGTTTCCAAATCATTTTTTGGGTTAATTTTGCACTAAAAAGGACTAATTTGATCCCTTCTTTGCTGCTGCATTACGGGTGGAGGCATAATAATGGTCTTTTGGCTAAATATTTCGCCAAGAACTTGTCACTCTGCGCAACTCCTATTCCTATTGTGATGGACGATGCTCCAAGTTGGAAATCTTTGGAATCAATTTGGAATGGCCTGATTGCCTCTCTTCCAGAGCACTTCCGCTGTTCCTTGTTAAATATTTTCGACCAATTCGTTTCCCTTTTCTTTCGTATTACGTAGGGTATGATTATATATTAAGGTTTGATTTCTTACTCCAATTTTCGATGATATTCCGTTCATTGTGTGGCATCTGGTTCAACACTGTCACTGTTCTATGGCCTAACTGTTCTTCCGGTGTTGCCATCTCCGGCTGAGCTTGACAACAACTACTTAAACCAAACAGTCCGACAACAACCGGCTTGGAACCAGATCAAGTTAGAAGAATAGGCAGAGTATACCAGTCCAAATTTGCATAAATCAGGGGCAGTGATAATTGTAAATATAAAAAGAAACAGGATGAAGTGTTAATAATTTTATTGTGAAATAATACTTATTTTCACCACTTCTCCTCTCATTCCCTGTTCATCCTCCGCTTTACCCATATTCTTCATTCCCCTCTATCATTCTTCTACTCCTCCTTTCATTCTATAGTAACTATCATCACCCGGGCCCTCACCAATAATTGTTCGGAGGCGGAGGTGAAGTATTTGATACAAGGTTCGTTACCTCATCATCATCAAAAACTAAGTTCATCGGACCAGTGAGGGTTTATGCTTCAACAAGTATTCAAATCGAAAATCCCTTCTGATTAAAAGAGAGAGATCGTGTAGCAAGGTTCACAAAAGCCACAGTTTCAAGATGATCGAAGCACCCTAGCCGTTGTCAATCCCAAGGGGCAGCATATGGTTAGTATTGGAGAGAGAAGAAAAACCAGGCAGAGAAAAGGTGTCAAGGTTTCTCGAAAAGAAACTTCATTAAACCAGCAACCCCAGGTGTAAAATTCCCATTATGCCCTTGGCGCGCATTCCCAAAAAACACAATCGTTGAAGGCCGAAATTACCAGATCACCCCCGGTTTAGAGGCTTCCTGAAGAAGCTATATATTGGGTCTCAAATGTCAAATTAGGTTGGGCCAGGAAATTGAAAATTCTTGGGCATTGGGCTATACTAATACATTTGGGCTTTAGCCATTACGGTTGGTGTTTAGAGCACATTCCTGGCAAAACTGGCTATGACGAGATTGCAATAAATGATAGAAAAATCCAACGACAAATAAATCCAAAATTGGAAAGTAGATATGAGGCCCAATTCACATAAATGAAGGAGGAATTTAATGCTTAGATGGGAGGGATCTAGCAGGAAGTAGAGGCATCCCAAGGGGTTGCTGAAAATAAGATGAACCAGTTAATACCTGCAGTTCAACTAATGAGTAGCATCCTAGGCACCAACTGGATAAGGTATTCTCAAGGTCAGCATCTAAAAGAATACTGTCCACAACTCCACCAGGACACACATCATAGGGGAACCTTACCAGCAGCACTATTATCACTAAACCGATAGGTCCAATCAATCAAACTAAGTTGATATGCCTAGGAGACCATTTCAACTCAAAGGCTAAAATTGATCTCACCACCTTTGAGGGATCTAATGCGCAATTTTGGATTGATTATACTTTCGGTATTATAACACACCGAAAGACGATAAAGTGCAAGTCACGGCCTTGTATATCAATGAGAAGGTGGATAGATGATTCAATAATTTTTTAATTGGCAAGGACTATGTTAGCTGGGACGAACTTGAACGAGCAATCTTGGCCAAATACAACAAACATGATTTGATCACATCATTGGAACTGCAAAGGGGGAGCATCGCATAATATATTATAACATTTGAAGATTTGCAAGCCAGCATGATTGAGATTAATCCTACTCTATCTTAATAGCATTTTATTCACAGTTTCATTAGCGGACTCATTGAGAAAATCTATCATACTGTGACAATGTCTAAGCCACAGCTACTGAACAATGCATTTTCTCTAACTGAGCATGAAGAGATGAAGCTGGGAAGTGGGGGCATTAAAGAGGCGCAAAATTCATGCTAAACCTGCTACTGGCAGTAATAAGGGAGCAATCAAAACTTCTTGTTAAAACACTTCCAAAAATAGGAAGTGAATTTAAAAAGGGGCAATGCTTCCGATGTGAGAACAAGAGGAGCGCTAGTCATGAAAGCGAAGGAAGGGGTTTGCATTAGATTGAAAAGGAAGAACATCAGGATGACATCAAACCCGGTGGGGAGAAAGTCCGTGATAAAGGCGAGGTAACTTTACACACCATCGTGACAAGCCTTCCACCTACACTCCTTGTTTAAGAGTTATAATTTGTGGTAGGCCCATTTTGGCACTGGTTCACATGAGGAACACCCACAGCTTTATTACACCTAAAGCATTAATATTGGCTCAGAACCATGACCCTAGTTAAAGTTGACTTTAATGACCTGACTTTACAGTTCTAATACAGAGGAGAGCTACCGGCTTTAAGAGTTTTAAAAGAAAGATGCCTAACACTTTCATACAAAATCATTTGTCATGAAATCATTGAGCGCTTAACCCTTCTGTACACGGATAAATGCATTTCACATCTTATTGACATCCAGAGCGATGTGGCCGACCAGTGAATTTCACTACCTATTATGACTATACTGGAGAAATATCATGGGGTTTTCTTGAAAGCCCTTGGGTCTATCCCCTTTGAGATGACACGATCATTCATTCCCATGGTAGAAATAAAAAAGTAAGTTGAGGAACTACTCCATCAAAGAGGGATAAGGCCAATTAAAAGCCTTTTGTTTCTCATTTTTTATTAGTTAAAAAGAAACATGACACGATGAGAATGTGCATTCACTACCAACAATTAAATGAAATGATTATTGAGGGCAAATTTCCTATCCCAATCATGAAAACTTACTGGATAAGTTGAAGAGGGCAGCTTATTTCACAAAATTGAACTTAAAATTTGGATACCATTAGAGCAAAGTATACCCCGAGGATATTCACAACGTGGCCTTTAGAACTAATCATGGGCATTATGACAAGTGCATTAGCCATATTTCAAAGTTGAATGAGTCACACTTTATCAAATTTTTTTGAGGACATTTTTGTTGGTATTCTTTAATGATATTTTGATTTTTAACTAGATTTTGGAGGAGCGTTTGGCTCACCTAAGTGAGGTTTTCCAAACGCTTCTTGAAAATAAATTTTTTGTTAAATTAAAGAAGTGTTATTTTGGGTAATCTAAGGTTAAATACCTTGGACATTTTATTTCTTTAAAAGAAGTAGCTACTGACCCTGAAAAGATAATGGCCATAGTAAATTGATCAACTCCTACAACAATAAAATCACTTAACGAATTCCTTGGATTAACAGGGTATTATATGATATTCATAAAGGTTTATGGAAGGCACAGTAAACCCTTAACCAATTTATTAAAGAAGAATGCCTTCCAATGGAGTTTAGAGGCAGAGGAGGAATTTAAAGAATTTAAGGACCTTAAGGCAGCTTATGACAACAACGCTAGTTGTAGTTATGCCAGATTTTGAACCTTATTTTATTCAAGAGACTAATGCATCAAAAATAGGAATTGGTGCTATTTTGATGCAAAATTCAAGACCTATTGGTAAGGCATGATCTTAGAAAAATCAAGGGTTGTCTATTTCTGAGAAAGAAGTCTTCAACACTTCTTATGGTAATTAATAAGTGGAGGCATTACCTTGAAATGAAATAGTTTAAAATTAGAACAAATCACGAGAACTTGAAGTACTTGCTGAACTAAAAAATTACAACCTTCATCCAAAGGCCTTAGGAAGTTGTTTGGACTAGATTAAAAAATGCAATATAAGAAAGGTAAGGAAAATAAGGTGGTAGATGCACTATCTTGATTTTGTAATTAGGATTGTAGAATAATAGATATTTTTCTAATAATTTCACTAGATTAGCTCACAAAGGTCGAAGGCAATTATCTGGGGACTGCTAAGCTTAGTTGATCATTAGAGACATATAGGACAATGGTGAGCCATCTAACTATTTTTTCCAGAATGGTGCTTTGAGATTTAGACATAAAATATATGTTGAAAGAGAAAATGAAGCATGAAATAGGTTGCTAAAAAGCCTTCATAACGACTTTGAAGACGGACATTTTGGTATTTTAGGGACTTACAAGAAGGTTAAGTCAATATTTTATTAGAAAGGTGACGTGGACATCCAACATGATAACATCAGTTTGGTATCAGAGCAAATTTGTGTCGAATTTTAATTCGATACACGATCTAGAGTTTCAAAAAAAATAAAAAAAAATCGGCCGTGCTGCCGCAACTTGCAACTACAAATCCACCACCATTTCAGTCGATTTCCACCCGAAAATCTCACCAACAGCACTGTCGTCGTGAGCTCATCCCATCTCGCCGTGAATCACACCCGGAGAAGGAGCAAATCAGTCGCAATTTCGCCGCGAACATTGCCGGGGCTCCGCCCGATTTTGCCGCCCGTCGCTGCCGTTGAGGATTGCCCAGGGCTCGCCGACGCTGGCCGTTTCCGCGGATGAACGCAGGCGAAATCAGCGGTTTTCGTCGTCGTTGCCGTTGCCGTTGGCGAGCGAAAAAAAATATTATGTTGGGTCGAGGCAAGAGTTGGGCCGGAAGCAGGATTTAGGCCAGATTGCAATTGGGTCAGGTTTGAAAAAAAAAAAAAGAATCAGTAGGCCTAGAGGATTGGGCTGGACCAGGAGCTGCTGCTGGGCTGGGCCGTCCGTGCTGACGTGACTATATTCATTGTACCGAGTGCTTGTATTCTTACATTGTTTGAATCTTGAGACCATTTTGGAATCACACGAGAAGGGCATGAGAAATTGAGATTTGTGAGGAATAAATTAAGTGTGTGTGATACACGAGTGGAGGTAAGAAACGAGTGTCAGAGAGCCTTCACCTGAGAGAAGTAAGAGTAGCGAGATTAGTGGGGACTTTTACTACTAACCATTTTTTGCTATTATAGTGTTTTTATTTTGTACCTCAAACATTGTGATGGCCAGTCAGTATTCAGGGTAGGGTAACAGCCATGACGAGACTAAGTTCTTATTCGAATCCCTCACTGGTGAATTGGGGAAGCTCACCAGGAGCATAGAGGGCATGCAGGACCGAATGACAGATATGCAAGATCGATTAGGGCAAGTAGAAGCATCCCAAGCTACAACCCAAGAAAGAAACAGTTCACTGTTCAGACCAACTAGATGCAGAGACAGTCCCGTGCTAGGCTAAGTTTAGACTAGGGATAGGCGTATCAGACCTGTGAGACCCGATCGACATGATTATGAAGAGGAGTATGGGTCGAACGAGGACAAGGACTGGTACGCATATGACAATGAGCCCATGAGACATCGCCGGAGGAACAGTGTGGAAGACGAGGTACTCAAGGGGTTGAAGTTATAGCTACCGCCTTTCTAGGGGCGATATGATTCTGACGCCTATCTCGAGTGGGAAAGAAAGGTGGAATTAATTTTTGACTGTCATCGCTGTTTAGAAAGTCAAAAGGTTATGTTGGCTGTAGTGGAGTTCACAGATTATGCGATTTCTGGCTCATCTAGCACACGAAATCGGGATATCTTGTGTTTTAAGTGTCAGGGAAGGGGGCATATTGCTTCGCATTGTCCCAATAAAAGAACTATGTTGTTGTTAGAGAATGAGGATATTGTGACTGATGAGGAGTGTGACAGCAGTGAAGAAATGCCGCCATTAGAGGAAGTGCCATCCGACGAGGAAATGCTGTACGAAGAAGGGGGAATTAATTTAGTGGTGATGAGAACGCTGAGCACTCAAGTGAAGGAGAAGATAGATGAGGCTCAAAGAGAGAATATATTCCATGTGCGTTGTCTGATTAATGGTAAGACTTGCAGTTTAATAGTAGACGGAGGAAGCTATACGAATGTGGTGAGTACGACGCTGGTTGAGAGATTGGCTTTACCCATGAAGGATCACCCTAGGCCATACAAGTTATAGTGGCTTAATAACAGTGGCGAGGTTGAAGTGACGAAGCAGGTAATAGTGAACTTCAAAATAGGATCATATGAAGATCAGGTGACATGTGATGTAGTGCCTATGCAGGCTTGTCACGTCCTACTTGGCAGACTGTGTCAATTTGATTGACAGGTGATATATAACGGATTGACTAATCGGTATTCCTTCTTATTTCATGGAACAAAGGTCACATTAGTTCCCTAGACTCTAAAGCAAGTATACGAGGACCAGTCGTATATGCAGAGATAGTTTGAGTTGGAAATAGAAAGGAGGAAGAAAAGAAAGGAGGGATTAAGAGAGAAAGAGCAAAAGAAAGATGAGAGGGGAAAGGAAAAAAAGGAGTGTATGATGGCGACTATGAGGGATATAAGGTTGGCATTGAGTGCTAAGAGGTCCCTTGTGATGTTGGTGTATAAGGAGTTATGTTATATATCTGATGATGTCACATCCTCCCTCCTCTCTGTTATAGTGTCTGTTTTGCAGGAATATACTGATGTGTTCTTAGAGGAGGTCCCCAGGGGGTTGTCGCCAGTTCAAGGGATAGAACATCAGATAGACCTTATCCCAAGGGCATTCATATCCAACAAGCCAGCATACCGAACCAATCTTGAAGAAACCCGAGAAATCCAGCGACAAGTGGAGGAGCTGATGAGTGAAGGTTGGGTTCGAGAAAGTATGAGTCCGTGTGCCGTCCCCGTGCTACTCATGCCGAAGAAAAACGGACAATGGCGCATATGCGTAGATTGTAGAGCTGTTAATGCTATCACGGTAAAGTATCATTACCCCATACCTCGTCTAGATGATTTGCTTGATGAGTTGCATAGTGCTAATATATTCTCTAAAATAAATCTTAAGAGTGGGTATCATCAAATTAGAATGCGTGAGGGGGATTAGTGGAAAACAACCTTTAAAACCAAATTTGGCTTATATGAATGGTTTGTAATGCCATTTGGACTCACTAATGCTCCTAGCACATTTATGCGCCTAATGAACCATGTTATGTGTGCATTCATTGGTAAATTTGTTGTAGTATATTTTGACGATATATTGGTCTATAGCCGCATAATGGCTGAGCACGTTGAGCACATACGTAGCATACTTGGTGTTCTACGACGAGAAAAAATATATGCTAATATCAAGAAATGCATTTTTTGTACTGACCACCGTGTCTTTTTAGGATTTGTTGTTGGTGTACAGGGAATACACGTGGATGAAAGCAAAGTGAAGGCCACACAAGAATGGCCAACTCCAACGACAATATCTGAAGTGAGAAGCTTCCCTGGGATGGCTGGGTTCTACAGACGATTTGTGTAGGATTTTAGCACCATTGCTGCCTCACTCACCACCATAATTAAGAAGAATGAGAAGTTCAAGTAGGGGGAAGCCCAACAACAAGCATTTGACACCTTAAAGAATAAACTTACACATGCTCTTGTATTTTCCTTACCTGATTTTAACAAGGCCTTTGAAATTGAGTGTGATGCTTCTAGTGTAAGTATTGGAGCGGTTCTGATGCAAGACAAGAAGGCAATTGCATACTTCAGTGAGAAACTTAATGGAGCCGTGCTGAATTACCCCACATATGACAAGGAGTTATACTCCTTGGTGTGGGCTCTGGAAACATGACAATATTACTTGAAACCGAAGGAATTTGTGATTCACACTGACCACGAATCCCTGAAGTATCTGAAGGGTCAGAGTAAGCTCAGCAAACGGCATGCTAAGTGGGTGTCGTTTATTGACATATTTCCTTACGTCATTAAGTACAAAAAATGTATGGAAAACATAGTTGCTAATGCGTTATCCTGTAGGTATAATTTACTGAACACGCTAGGCACAAGGTTACTAGGATTTGAGCACATTAAAAAACTTTATTAAGGCGACCCTGATTTCGGTCAAGCTTTTGCGCTTACTGAAAAATGTGCATATGACAAGTACTTTAGATATGAGGGTTATTTGTTCTATATTAATAGATTGTGTATTTCACAATGTTCTCTATGAGACTTACTTATCCGAGAAGCTCACTGTGGAGGGCTGATGGGACATTTTGGTGTCACCAAGACTGTGCTAATTTTGCAGAAACATTTCTACTGGCCAGGACTAAAAGGGGACATGGAGCGAGTTGTAGAAATATGCATACGGTATAAAGAAGCGAAGTCCCGTAACCAACCCAACGATATGTATCACTCATTACATGTCCCGAGTACCCATTGGACCTACATATCTATGAACTTTGTTTTGGGGTTACTCAGGTTTAAAAATAGTAGAGATGTCATCTTTGTGGTCGTAGATAGATTTTCTAAGATGGCTCACTTTATCGCATGCCATAAAATTAGTGACGCATCGCATGTAGCTGACTTATTTTTCAAAGAAGTGGTCCATCTGCATGGCGTGCCCAAAACTATAGTGTCCGATCATGGGTTAAATTTTTGAGTTATTTTTAGAAAACACTATGGGCTAAGTTAGGAGCTAAGCTGCTATTTTCTACAACTTGTAACCCTCAAACCGATGGACAAATTGAAGCTGTTAACAGAACACTCGCTGTCTTATTATGTGCTGTTATCAAAAAAAATATTAAAAGTTGGGAAGAAAGCTTACCGCATGTTGAATTTGCTTATAATCGAACTGTTCATTCTGCTACTAACATGTCTCCATTTGAAATTGTCTATAACTTTAATCCTCTAAGACCTTTAGATTTGTAGCCATTACCTGCTAATGAGCATTTGAGTTTGGAAGGCAAGAAGCAAGTCGAGTATGTCAAGCGAATGCATGAGCATGTCAAGCAAAACATCGAAAAAAGGAACCAACAATATGTCCAGCAAGCAAACAAAGACAGGAAGCGGGTAGTGTTTGAACCCGGGGATTGGGTATAGGTTTATATGCGAAAGGAGAGGTTTACCGAGTAATGAAAGTCTAAATTAATGCCTTGAAGGGATGAACCATTCCGAGTCTTGGATAGAATCAATGACAATGCCTACAAACTTAAGTTACCAGGTCAGTTCGGAGTCAGTGCAACTTTTAATGTTTCTGACCCAAGTTTATTTGACGCAGGAAATTACCCGGATTCCGAATTAAGGGCAATTCCTTCTCAAGAGGAGGAGAATGATGTGGACGTCCAACATGATAACGGGAAGTCACTGGCAATTCCAGCTGGACCGATAATCAGGGCACGGGCAAAACGATTTAAAAAAGCCATCAACGTCTTGGTGCACAAAATTCAAGAAGATGTCACACGTGGATACAAATTTGAGGAACCTAGGGAGGAGCGTAGGATAAACATCCTGAGTTGGTTAAAAGACTTGAAGATAAAGGAGTAAAGTGGACTATTTAATTTATTTCTCTATTCTCTTTAATTTATTTTAATTTTGGGCCCAACCAGAATGAGCCCAATAAAAACCCTAAGCCCAACTACACTAGGGTTTTGGCACTATAAATTCATCGTGTACCATCAATAATATAGACAGAGAGTTTTTAACTAATTCAAGTTTCTTCTCAATTCCCTGAAATTGAGCCGTTCAATTTCTCGTGGATTTTCTATCTCAAATCGAGTTATTTCAGATTGGTCCGTGTGATTCATAACGTCTCAATCAGCAATCGATGTGCTGATTGTGGCCGTTCCATTAGGTTCAACCCAATCTTATCACGTTGGATCGACGTTCTTCATCCGGTTCGCGTCCTTGGGATTACCGGATTCGGATCCGATTACACCATTATTTTTTGACGCGATTTGATCACGTCAAAGGGTGTGTTCAAGGCTAGGAAGAAGGTGGTAATAAATTGCAAAACTCGTTAGAAAAACAAAATAGATAGTTCTTATCCTAGCCTTTCAATAATCATTACCAATCCCTCGAAATATATGCCAGGATATTGCTATAGATTTCATTGAATGGTTGCCCATATTAATGGGGAAGGATTGCGTCATGGTAGGACATACTCAGCAAATATGCTCATTTCATAGCATTGGTCCACCCTTACTTAGCAAGCTAGGTAACCTAAGTATCTATTGATAACATTTTCAAATTGCATGAATTACCAAAGTATATAGTTTATAATAAGAACAAGGTGTTTACTAGTAATTTTTGTAAGTAGTTGTTACAGGTCGTTGGGGTTAGTTTGAACATTAGTTTAGTATATCATTTACAATTTGACAATCAATGACAGAGTCAACTAATGCTTGGAAAATTATTTAAGGTTCTTGATTATTTCGAAGCTAAAATAATAGTTAAGGTGGTTACCATTGACAAAACGATGGTATAACACCAACAATCATAGCAGTTTTGACATTAGCCCATTTAAGGCAATGTATGAGATGGAGCCTCTGTAGTATGACTTTGATGTGAGGGTAGAACCTTACATGATGAAGCTAACCAATTCATTAGGAACCATAAATCAACAATTAGGTTACTCAAAGAGAAGCTCGTTAAAGGCTAAGAAATGATGAAAAGGTATGCTAATAAGGGAAGGGTTGATGGGTTTTTTAATGTTGGAGGCCAAGTTTATCTTAAACAGCAACCTTAAAAACATCAATTCGCGGCATCAAGGTCCAGTTAAAAACTATCAGTAAAGTATTTTGGACCTTTTTCTATAATTGAGAATATTAGGATAGTGGTCTATAAGCTACAGTTACTAACAGAGCCAAGCATTCAACTTGTATATCAAGTTTTTCAATGTAAAAAAAAGTGAGTTTAAATATATATCCAACTCAAGCACTACCAATCACATATTAGATTGGAGTGATCAAACTAAAACCTGCCGCTATTTTGAGCTAATAAAAAGCGATAGGGCAACAGTAAAAGAAGTCCTAGTACAGTGTCCAATTTGAACTCAACGGAAGCAACTTAAGAGGATTTACAACTCTTCCCATAGTGATTTCTATCTTCAATCCTTGAGAACAAGGGTATTTTTCAAAAGGAGGAGACCGTCACAGCATATCACAACTAATATTAAAAAATAAATAATAAATACAAAAATTGAATGCATATGGATGTATAATAGGGGAATTATTTATTACAAACCAACGGAGAACCAATATTTTCTATCTATCATAAAGGCAGAAACTAGATCAAGTCAAAGGAATAGACTAGAGCATATTCTTTCAAATCTACGTAACTCAAGGGCAAACCCGCTTGAAATAGAATGGAATATAATAACCAGTTTTATTGCGAAAATAATACTTATCCTCCCATTTTCTCCTCTCTTTCCCTGTTCATTATTATCTATCCCCATGTTCTTATTCTTGTCTGTTATTTTTCTATTTATTCTTCTTTCTTTCCGCAGCAACCATCATCACCTAGGTCGCCAATAATCATTTAGAGGTATGGTCTCTAAGATAAGGCACATCACCTCATTATCAGTGGAAGATAAGATAAAAAAGAATTTGAAAATAAAGAAAATCAAAGAAACAAGTCAAAAAGAAAAGTGGATAGAAAAAAAATAAAATAAAATTGGGATAGTTATGTAATTTTAGAATATTGTAATTAAAAGTTTTTATTTTCATAATTATATAGTATAGATATAGATCAAAAGCATAACGAATTTAAAAATAAAAAAAATAAAAAAGATAAAAGAAATTTGAAAAGAGAGAAATTTGAAAGAAAAAAGTAAAAAATTAAGTCGAAAGAAAAGACAAAAAGAAAAAGACAGAAAAAGTTAAAAAATTAATTAAAGATAATTATATAATTTTACAACATGTAATTAAAATAGAAAAAGGGTTAGTGGTTTATTAATAATTATAGTGGAGTGCAGTGCAGTGCGGTCTATTGATGAATTCTGCATTTGCTCCACTCACTGGCACACTTGTACATACCTTAGCCACCAAGTCTGAATTCAATTAGCGATAGCTCTGCCCCCTCACCTGCCCCGTTCGATGACTTCGCAGCAGACGAGGGGCACAATATTTGTGACCGGTGGCCGTTGCGAAAGAGACATGAGCAAGGATTCCCTGTGAGCAGTTGTACCGCGTGCCCACTTGTGCTTTTGACCAGTGAACTCTGCGGAAGAGGGTCGGTTCAGTTTCGGGCAAAAAATTATTTTTCAATTTTATTATTTATTTTTAAATATTTTATTTGAAAAATTATATAAAAACTTAAAAAAAGAGATATTATAAAGAGAAATAATGCTTAAACTTGTGTTTTTAGAAAGCGCATAGTTGTAAAAGAAACATAGCCTTTGTCTTACATTTTAATCGAATAAAACACATCCCTCAATTATATTATATTTTTTCCAAAATTTTCGCTCTGTTTATTATTTTCTTTCATAATTTTCGAAAATAAATACTCAAAAACATAGGCTTAAAAACTAAAGCAACAATTATGGAGAAAGGTAGCGTGAACAACTTTTTGCTTAATTTTTTTTTTTTTTTCCTATTCGAATAATGTATGATTCAACCTTTGAAATTTTGATTTTGGCTTTCTTAATATATGTCAAATTAAGTTTGAGAAAATGTCACCAGTGTTTTCAAATAAATGATGGGATCATTTGACTGGGAATACGTCCGTGCAAAAGGGGGAAAAAGCCAAAAAACACAAGGGTGAGAGTGCACGGAGTTCAATAAAACTGCAAAAAGTTAACGCGGGATAAGAAAAGTCACCTAGTCGGCAATGGACGTGACGTAAGGATTTGAAGTCGAAGCGGAAGCACGAATCCACATGCAATTTTTTCAAAATAAAAATAAAAATAGAAAAGGCTTGGGTCTATCTCAAACACTGTTTTAGGTATCGCAAACCGTGACATTACGATTTTGGGTATCGTACGTGGCCTTTAAATTTTTGACCTTTTTGTTTCTGATTTTTTACTGTTTTTAATGAATTGTTAATTATAATTAATAGAAGACTTTAATTTTAGTTTTTTTATTTTTATTTTTGTTAACCTAACTTTTTATTTGAAATTTAGAACAAGTGTCGTTATTTTACCAATATTTTTTTTGCATTAAATTGTATTGTCTCAATAAAAATATAAAACGCTAAAAATTTTTACTTACAAAAATTATAAAGTCAATAAGATCGTTTGTTTGACTTATTAATTATCTTCAATAGATACCAAATATAAAATAAAATTGAATAAATATGACCGTAATATATTCTTGTAATATTTTGTTATAATTTGTTTGTATGTGTTTTTACAATAATTAAAAATTTTAAACTTTTAAGCAAATTAAAATAATGAGTGTAATTAATAGTAACTATAATTAACAAAACATTTACAAAAGGCACCGGATATAAATTTTCTCCTAAAATTCAAATAATATATAAGGTTAATGAAAATAAAAAATAAAATAAAAAACAGAATTTTAAATTAAAATCTTCAATAAAGTATAATTAACAGTTTATTAAAAACAGTAAAAACAAAGAAAGGCAGAACGTGCGGCACCCGTAACAGATCGAAAGGACCACAGGCTTGATGCAAGAGTGTAAATATCTTATTTATAATACAAGAGTCTCCCTTCAATGCACTGATAGACAACTTTCGTTCTAGATTATTTTATTTAGCTAATTACATATATTTTTTTTGTTTGATTAAATTTCTTGATATATATTAATAGGTCGGTATTAACTGACAAATTTGTAGCATAAACAATTCTATTTAAAAATTATGATAATCAAATTGTTAACGACTCTTTTATAAATAATATAGAAGATTAGTTTAACCTTATATCAATAATTGAATTATTTACATATTAAAATTATTATTAAAAAATAATTATAATCACTTTTAAAACATAATTGTTAAGAATTAATTTATTTATATAATTTTATTATTTTTGAAAATAATTATTTTAATTATAATCCTGTAAAAAGAACGTGTAAAGAGGAAAATTGGTGTCCTCCTAGCTAAATAGCTGAAATAATACCTACTCTAAGACAATATGTAAACTAAGTGATGAGCTTATAGAAGAGTTCTACTTAGTTTAGTAAAAAATCTTGCATAATCTTAATTCTAGAAGAAATTTGACTAAAATAAATTAAAAATTGTGTTCACATGTACATCGATTGCCAATAGAAATACAATATTGCATAGAAAATTCAACAAGAGAGTAAAGGGACGGACTCCGGGGCCGATCGGCAGCAATAAAGCGCTATGATGGATACAGAGTTCACATGTCGTGTAGAAAAATTAAGACAATAAGGGACCCCTCCATTTTTGCCTGGTGGTGGGGCCTCCATTCATTGCCAATATGTCTATAAATGATAGTGTTTTCACGAAGCCTTCGAACACCCTTAAGTGGCCATCCTTTTCAATTAACCAAACATGGCTTCTTCTATTCTTATGGTTCTTCTCCTGTCTAATTCACTTCTCCTGTGCCCATATTTTCAGTCTGCAGAAGCTCAGGGAGCGTCCCAGCCGATAGTCCCTGGACTCTCGTGGACTTTCTATGATTCCTCCTGTCCTCGGCTGGAAAATATTGTGAGGGAACAACTCCAGCCGGAGCTCGAGAGAGATATTGGCCTGGCCGCCGGATTGCTTCGGCTCTTTTTCCACGATTGCTTTGTCCAGGTACCCCCTGAACTAATTTCCCACAGCACAAGTTGTGGAATCCATTCCTTCCTGTCTGATTCTAGTCTGCTATAAATTATCTGAAGCATGGTGATTAATTAGGGACAGCAGAGTTGGTGTTTGATTGTATATTTGCTCAGTGATGCATATCTACGTGTGTGTGTGTGTGTGTGTGTGTGTAAACAGGGGTGTGACGGATCAGTGCTGCTGGATGGATCGGCAAGCGGGCCGAGCGAACAGGACGCACCTCCCAATTTGACCCTGAGGCCTGAGGCCTTCGAGTTCATCGATGATGTCCGTCGGCGGGTGGATGAGGAGTGCGGCAGAGTTGTCTCCTGTTCGGATGTTGTCGCCATTGCCGCCCGCGACGCTGTTTGTCTGGTAACTATGCATGTTAAACCTTTACTAAAAACACACAAACGTTGGAATTGTACTTTCACGTATCGGGAAGGTGCGAAGGTGCTTTGTCTTTATGCTATATCACATCAACACCTAAATAATAATTGTCGCTGGCTTTATTTGGACCTAAATTATAACGAGCAAGAAAATTGGTGCAAAAAATGGCGGATACGAAAAATTTTAAAAATTGTTGAATAACTTGTTTGGAAACGTGAGCTTTAGTGCAGTGGAGGAAAATTTTGCAAAATAAGCATACAAACATAGCCCCTGAGATTATCCCTAAACCCGTTTGTGTTTGAAGATCATCGCAAATCTTTTGAGGCATTTGAAATAACAAAAACGTCATTTTTTAGGTTGACAAGATTTTTTTCGAAGAGATTTTTTTTTTTTTTAAAATATCAAGTCTGGTCTTGACCAAAATACACTAATAGGAATGAATACAAATTCAGGGAGTTATCTGAACACCTCTAAGCCTAGGATTTGCTTAAATTAGGGTCACTTACATACAGATCCCTCAAATATAAATAAAACTATTATAAGTGTGATTGGAGCTTGTGAAAGATATATTTATAAGAAAAATGAAATCAGTGGTTATAAATAGTTATTTGAATTATTCTTCAGCAAAATTTTGAATAACACTTGTGAATATAATAAGATTTTATAAATAGGTTCTTATCGAGAATATTAAATTATAATATGTGATTTTCATTGGTATTTGATTTAATGAAAAATGGATTTTTGTACAATTCATTAAAAATTTGTCAGTTGGATTGAACCTTGAGGATTTAAAATTGTAAAAATATAACTTAACGGCGATGTAAATGTAATCAAGTGTAAGATGTAACACACCCCTGTTATTGATTTTATTCTTATACTTTCCCCAAAATGTCCAAAAACAATAGCAATATCTGCAAGAATGACCATTGGAATGAGTTTGATTTTGTTATTTAAAAGACGATGATCAGTGCTCCGCGTAAGGCTTTGTTTGGATAAATATTTTGGTGGGGGGGGGGAAATATTGTATTAAAATTTAAAAATAACGTAAGAACAAAAAAATAGGAAAAAAATAAAAAATATCTTAATAAATAATATATTTGAAAGGGATTAGAAAAAAGAGAAAACTTATGCGAGTTTTGCGTCCACACGTAGCCAAAAAAGGTGTCCCGGTTCATAACATTGTGAGATGCACGCACATTTATTTGGTTTCACCGATAAAGTCTGCATTAAGTAAAGATAGCGGTGCCCTTGCTACGTACGGTCGCAGCAATTGCTTGGGTACAATAATAGTGGTAAGCACTGATATTCAGACTTCTTTCCGACAAATGCTTACCACTATTATTGTAGGCTACTTATTACAGAAACCGAATCTACTTTTGTTAGGTTAGCAATTGTAGACTTCAGTAATGCTGACACGTTTGAGTGCGTGGGCAATTTTTTTAAATTATAATATTTTCATTTATTATAAGAAGTTATAATAAAAATAAAATTATTTTAAAGTTTATAAGTATACGACAAAATAAAAAAAATAAAAAATAAAAAAATAAATTTAAAGATATAGAAACATAAAATCATATTAATGAGGATGAATAAGAGAAAAATAAAAATATTTAAATAAAGACATTATATTCATTTAATAATGTGTAAATTAAAATTAAAAAGTGAATAAAATATATAAAAATGAAGGGTGCAATCAATTTCTTTTTGAAAAAAATCCACTTTTGTCGCACTTTCATGCTGTTACTAAACGTTAGAATTTATTTGATTGGAATAGCGTTGTCTTGGATTTGAAAGGAAAAAATAAAGGAAACTGATTGGTTTACCGGGATTGCAGTCCGGCGGCCCTGAATATGACGTTCCATTAGGCCGACGCGACGGCCTAACTTTCGCAACCAGAAATGTGACGCTGGCTAACCTTCCGGCGCCGTCAAGCAACACCACCGCCCTCCTCACATCTCTTGCAACCAAGAACTTCACAGCCACCGACGTCGTGGCGCTCTCCGGCGGCCATACCATAGGGATCAGCCACTGCACCTCCTTCACCGACCGCCTCTACCCCACCCAAGACCCCACAATGGACCAGACATTTGCCAATAACCTGAGAGTCACTTGTCCCACGGCCAACTCAACCAACACCACAGTACAGGACATTCGATCCCCCGACACATTCGACAACAAATACTACGTCGATCTGATGAACCGCCAGGGGCTGTTCACGTCCGACCAGGATTTGTACACGGATTCCAGGACCAGGGGGATAGTAACGAGTTTTGCCATCAATCAGTCTTTGTTCTTCGAGAAATTCGTGGATGCCATGATCAAGATGTCACAGCTAAGCGTGCTGACGGGGAATCAGGGAGAGATTCGAGCCAATTGCTCGGTTAGGAATTCGGACAACGGTTTGCTTGCTTACGCGACGGGAGAGGAAAAGGGGGCCTGGTCCGCCTTTTAAGGGCTTTCTTTCTTTGTGCTGTGCTTGTATGCTTGTGTTGCATGTAAACTGTTTCGAATAATCATGTTTGATACACGAGCCATGATGAAATAAAATCCGAGTGTGGTTTTTAAGAAAGATATAAGCAGCTTCTAGTAATTTGAGATTACAGACGCGTAATCTAAAAAATTTGAGATTCTGATCAAAAAATCCGACGGAAAGTTGGCATTCGTTAATCACGTTTAAGCCTACCAATTGTGGTAAAGAATGAATCATTAGAAGAAGTAATGATGCAGGGAAAGAAATGGAATCAGCAGTAGGCCATGGAAAGGCAGGCACCACATTCCAGCAACGGCAAGCCTCCTAATCTACAGCCTGCAGCTCAAGAAAGTTTTCTGTTTTCAAATGTTGGGAATTCTCTGGATGACGCCGACCTTTGGGCACGATCCAGTCTGTTTGAGCCATCTGGATCCATGTTACAGTTGGTTGTACGTCTTCTAGCAGCGGGTAATGGCGGCCGGTTGTTGATATTTTTTGTAGCATTAGGGTAAACCTCAGATATCGGAGATATCTCATGAACTGGAGCAGCAGAAGGAAATGATCGAGGCGGGTTTGTTTCCCCCGTGGCCTTCCACTTGCAGAAGAGGTGCCAAAAATGGATGTCTCCGCAGCCCAGACCGAGTCCTGAGCAGAATCACGGCATACAGTACCTCATTCAAGTAAGAAACTTGGCTGGTCCCCTAAAACACAACAGCTATGGTAAGTGATAGCCTTGGCCTTAAATCTATAACCTGGTGAAACTGTTTGACTAGCTGTATTAAAAGCAGAAGAGATCACTCACCTCATTCAAGCGTTCAGAATCTCCTTTTGGATTTTCAGCAGCGAGGTTCTCCTTCCTTCGGCTGCGCCTCATTTTAGAACACAGGCCCGAGTCATAAATGATGGAGAACACAGAAATCAAAGATCTGCTTGGAAGAGTGTGCATAATCAGCTGTAGGGGTTAAAAAACTAGTTTGACGGATATAATAAAGTTGTGCTGGAATCAGCTGTCCCAGGGATTTTCATAATGATGTCACAAGTGAAAATTCTGTTTCAGTTTAATCCTGTTCCACTGGGTAATCTTAGGGCATAGCATAAAGGAGCAAGAACTTACTTTTGCCTGTCGTTTATTAGGGCTTCATTGTCATCGTCGATGTGGACTACTGGTAAACCAGAAAGGTCGCTTGCTAAAGGGCTCGTATGAAAGAACTGCAACAGAAATCATGCGTCAATCAAAAGATTTTCAAGAACAGGAGTGGTGTGTCATTTGATTTGATTGGAACCTATGAAGGTACTTAACCATGCATCCAGTGCCCAAGAAGATCTGCAATCATGAAGATCACTTAATCCTAATCCCTATACTCATTAACAAACTCCAAACACTTGACAGCACTACTGGTTCGTTTCTACTCTCCAGGAAAATTGTAGTAACGGTGCTATTGATTCATTGCTTGCATTTGGTAAAAATAGATTTGACTGATTTTAGTCAGAGTAGCATTTTGTTTTTGCATATTAAAACACAATCATAGCTGCAATTTTAACAAGACTCTATTTACTCTCCGCTTCCTTGCTATAAAATGACTTTTTTTTTTGAAAAAAAGTACTGTATTTGTTCATTTAATCTTAGATCACATAATACAATTGGTTTCCTATGTACACATATGAGTAGTTTATTGTGTAAAAAAATGAAATCCACTAAATTAAAGAATTTCATTAAAAAGAAAATGACAGTAATTTGTCTTTTTACGACTCGTGAAAAAGAAAATTACAGAGAGATCGTTGCTTTTTTTTTTTTTTTTTTGTTTGTTTGTTTAAAGTACATTATCACTTAAGACTCGACTATGAAAACAAATTGGGAAAGAATGAGATCAAAAGTCACAGGAAACTGAAAGATACTTATAAGAAAAATGAAATCAATGGTTATAAATAATTAATTGAACTATTCTTCAGCAAAATTTTGAATAACACTTGTGAATATAAGAAGATTTTATAAATATGTTTTTATCGATAATATAAAATTATAATATGTGATTTTCATTGGGATTTGAGTTAATAAAAAATGGATTTTTGGACAATTCATTTAAAATTTGTCAGTTGGATTTAACTTAAAGGATTTAAAATTGTAAAAATGTAACTTAACGGCGATGTAAATGTAATTAGGGGTCAGATGTAGTATACCCCTATTATTAATTTTTTTATTATATTTTCCCCTAATTTTCCAAAAATAATAGCAATATTAGTAAGAGTGACCATTGGCATAAGTTTGATTTTCTTATTTAAAAAGACGATGACGATGATCAGCCCTCCACGTAAGGCTTTGTTTGGATGAATATTTTGGTGGGGGAAAAATATTGAACTAAAATTTAAAAGTAATGTAAGAACAAACAAATAGAAAAAATATATCTTAATGAATAATATATTTAAAAGGGATTAGAGAAAAGAATAAAATGAGGCAAATTTTGCGTCCAAACGCGGCCGACAAGGTGTCCCGGTCCATAACAAGTTGTTCGATGCACATCCATTTATTTCGTTTTCACCGACAAAGTCTGCATAGAGCAGGATAGAGGTGCCCTTGCGTTCGTACGGTCGCAGTCAATTACTTGGATACTATTAATCGAGATGTAAGCGTTATCTTCATTCCAATAAATGCATACCTCTATTATTGTAGGCTACATTCGTTAGGCTAGCCGCTGTAGACTTCAGTAATAGTAACACGTTTGAATGCATTTTCATTATCATAGTAAGTTAGAATAAAAATAAAATTAATTTAAAGTTTATAAGTATATGACAAAAATTAAAAAATTAAAAAATTAAAAAAATATTAAATTATATTAATGAGAATGAATAAGAGAAAAATAAAAGTATTCAAATCAAGATATTATATTCATTTAATAATGTGTAAATTAAAATGAATGAAATAAATAAAAATGAAGGGTGCAATCATTCTTTTTTCTTTTTTTTGAAAAAAATCCACTTTTGTCACACTTTCATGTTCTCACTTCACATTTGAATTTATTTGATTGGAATAACATTTTCGCATTGGTTTTCCGGGATTGCAGTCCGGCGGCCTGACTATGGCGTTCCTTTAGGCCGACGTGACGGCCTAACTTTGGCAACCTGAAATGTAACGCTGGCTAACCTTCCGGTAGCGTCAAGCCACACCACCGCCCTCCTCACATCTCTTGCAACCAAGAACTTCACAGCCACCGCCGTCGTGGCGCTCTCTGGCGGCCACACCATAGGGATCAGCCACTGCACCTCCTTCACCGACCGCCTCTACCCCACCCAAGACCCCAAGATGGACCAGACATTTGCCAATAACCTGAAAGTCATTTGTCCCACGGCCAACTCAACCAACACCACAGTACAGGGCATTCGATCCCCCGACACATTCGACAACAAATACTACGTCGATCTGATGAACAGCCAGGGGCTGTTCACGTCCGACCAGGATTTGTACACGGATTCCAGGACCAGGGGGATAGTAACGAGTTTTGCCATCAATCAGTCTTTGTTCTTCGAGAAATTCGTGGATGCCATGATCAAGATGTCGCAGCTGAGCATGCTGACGGGTAATCAGGGAGAGATTCGAGCCAATTGCTCGGTTAGGAATTCGGACAACGGTTTGCTTGCTTACGCGACGGGAGAGGAAAAGGAGGCCTGGTCCGCCTTTTAAGGGCTTTCCTTCGTTGTGCTGTGCTTCTATGCTTGTGTTGCATGTAAGTTGTTTCGAATAATCATGCTTGATGGACGAGCCATGATGAAATAAAATCCAAGTATGGTTTTTAAGAAAAATATAAGCAGCTTCTAGTAATTTGAGATTACAGACACGTACGTAATCTGAAAAATGCCAGATTCTGATCAAACAATCCCACGGAAAGTTGGCATTCGTTAATCACGTTTAAGCCTACCAATTCTTGTAAAGAATTAGTCATTAGAAGAAGTAATGATACAGGGAAAGAAATGAAATCAACAGTAGGCCATGGAAAGGCAGGCACCACATTCCAGCAATGGCAAACCCCCTAATCTACAGCATGCAGCTCAAGAAGTTTTCTGTCTTCCAATGTTGGGAATTCTCTGGATGACGCAGACCTTTGGGCACGATCCAGTCTGTTCGTGCCTTCAGGATCCAAGTTATAGGTGATTGTACGTCTTCTAGCAGTGGCTAATGGCGACTGGTTCTTGATATGTTTGGTAGCAATAGGATGAGCCTCAGATCTCAGAGACATCTCATGAACCGGGACAACAGGAGAAGGAAATAATCGAGGCGGGTTCCCTTGTCTCCCCGGTGGCTGTCCAGAGGAGGTGCTTGTTGTGCTGCTTCCGGTTGCACTGCCAAAAATGGATGTCTCTGCGGCCTTCTGTGAGTCCTGAGTAGAATCAAGGCATACAGTCCCTCAAACAGTCCCTCATTCCAGTAAGAAACTTGGCTGGTCACTTAGAGAGGGTGTTTGGCTTTTTTGTTCTTTTTTTTTTTTTTTTTTACTTATAAGATATTTTTAAAAATTATAAGTTTATAAATTTTATTTTAAAAATAAATTAATTTTTTATAATTTATAAAATCATGTAACTTATAAGATATTTTTAAAATTTATAAGTTTATAAATTTTATTTTAAAAATAAGTTAAGAAAGTATTTGATAAAATCATCTTATAAAATTTTATTGAAATTTATAATTGTATTTGATTATAACATTTTTTATGTACAAAAATAAATTAAGCACTATTAATAGAATGTAATTTAATGATATTTATATTAATTTTAATATATAAAATGAAGTAGTTTACAATATATATGAAAATAAATTAGAAATAACCAACTTATACTTATAAGTTCTAAACATTTTATTTTAAAAACTTATAAACTTCTTCTATAAAAAAAAAAAAAATAACCAAACACACTTAAGGAGCATGTAACATATTTTAAGTAACTTATAAGCTCACCAAACGCCCTCTTAATTAAAAACCATTTGATGGTCTTTAAGTATGTAACCCGGGGAAGCTGTATAATTAATAGTATTAAGCTAAAGAGATGTCTCACCTCATTCAAGCGTTCAGAATCTCCTTTCGGTTTTTCGGCAGCGAGGTTCTTCTTCCTTTGGCGGCGCCTTATTTTAGAAGTCCTGTGCCTGTACACGACAGGCCTGAGTCATAAATATTGGAGAACACAGAAACCAAAGATTTGCTTGGGAAGAGTATGCATAATCTGATGACTAAGATTAAGCAGTGGAATAATGAAGTTTTTAGGTTAGAAAACTAGTTTGGTGGATATAATAAAGTTGTGCTGGAATCGGTTGTCCCAGGGATTTTCATAATGATGTCATACTAGTAAAAATTCTATTTCAGTTTAATCCTGTTCCACTCGGTAATCTTAGGCCATAGTATAAAGGAGCAAGAACTTACTGTTGCCTGTCGTTTACTAGGGCTTCATTGTCATCCTCAATGGGGATTACTGGTAAACCAGAAAGGTCGCATGCTACGGGGCTCGTATGAAAGAACTGCAGCAGAAAGCATGCATCAATCAAAAGATTTTCAAGAACAGGAATGGTGTGTCATTTGATTTGATTGGAACCATGAAGGTCCTTAACCATGCGTCTAGTGCCCAGGAAGATTCTGTAACCATGAAGAAAACATTAGAATCACTTAATCCTAATCCCTATTCTCATTAACAAACTCCAACAATTGACAGCACTACTGGTTCATTTGTACTCTCCAGGTAAATTGTAGAACTGTGTTATTGATTCATTGCTTGCATTGGTACTTTGAGAAAGATATACTGCCAAATGAGTTCATCTTCCTTTACCTGCCTTTTGATTTGCACTAACCTCGTTCTGAAGAGCAGAACGTGCTGTTCCACGGTGGCCAGGATCCAGGGCCAGTAGAATGTTCAAAAGACCCAAAGAAGATGAAGGGAAGCTCCTGAAAGTGTCGCGAATACTGGAATTGTACATTTGTGGAGGTTTAAGAGCTGTCGAGAGCTTCAGTCTTTTGTAGAACTCATCTGAAGGGGTGCCACAGAGTTTGAAAATCTTATGGAGTTGTTCAGCCTGAATAGTCAATTCATAAGCGACAAATATATCAGTTAATGTACAGACAATCATTCAACCTTTGCAACTTTTAATTGCATTTCAAGTGTTGAGTAGAAGAGAACATAGTAAATTACCTCTGTCCTACCAGGCATGATAGGCCTTCCAGCAAACATCTCAGCCATGAGACAACCAGCACTCCAAAGATCAATACCTACGCCATAATCTGTGGAGCCCAACAGAAGCTCCGGGGCTCTATACCAAAGTGTCACAACCCTGTTGGTTAAAGGACGCCTTCTTCCTGTATTAAAGAAATTTGCAAGCCCAAAATCTGCAATTTTCAGCTTTCCATCTTTGTCAATAAGTAGATTGGACCCCTTAATATCTCGGTGCAAAATACCACGCTCGTGGCAGTGCTCAAGACCAGAAAGCAGTTGTTGCATGTAGCATTTTATCTGCACATAGATCATTGCATTAAGTCACTGCCACAGACAGCCACAATCCCATCTGGAAATGGAAATGAAAACATTTGATATGTATAGCTTTCAACCTGTGGTTCAGTAAGCCTCACATCTGGTCGAGATAGGATTCTGGCTAAATCAGAATGCATATAATCAAAAACCAAGTACAGACTATACTGCATTCTTGAGGTGGCTAACCCTTCAAGCTTTACAATATTGGGATGGTCCAGGTTCTGCAAAATCATGATCTCCCGAGCAATGAACTTCACACTCTCGGGCTCTGAAGTGTCAAACCGAACTTTCTTTAGCGCCACGATCTTTCCGGTGTGCTTATCTCTTGCTTTGTAGACATTGCTGTAAGTCCCCTGGCCTATCTGCAGTACCAATCCCTTGTATTAAATGTACCAAGTGCACATTCATTTTTTTGTGCTACCTAGACAAATTATGCCTCTATGGAATTTACATTAAACCTTTCTGAGCAAGAACCAAATGTGATACAATAAGGATCCAAATAGTCAATAAACACCAACGTTTTTATTTTGGTGAAAATAAGCATTTGAAAAGGTCAAACTATATTGAATGTTATCTAAGATCAGTTAGGGAGCAGTGGATTTGAGTAGGTACATGCTTAAAATAGCATCACAACCCTATCAAGTAAGGGACTGGTTTTACTAATGATTTTACTGTTTGCATTTCTTAAACATTGTCCAAAATTGGAACTTGACTGGACTGCATTCTTCACAAACTAACCATCAAGGAACACATTTTTCAAAATCATGCTTCAGACTAAACCACATTGTTGCTACAGAATGTTTCATACTTGAAAGACTTTGAGTTGATATGTGTGTGTGTGGGCGGGAAAGTGTACTCAAAAAGATATTAAGAGGTGAAAGATAGAAGATCAAAACCTTGTCAATCTTGACATAAGAATCAGCACTCTTTGGAAGAATGTTCCTCAAAACCTCCCTTGGAATGTTGTTAGCTAGCCACTTAGGGCATCCATCAACTAGCTCATCTTCTCCAGCCTTGTTTCTCAAGTCCACCCTTCCAGAGCCATTACGGATATTGTCGGCACCATTACTGCCAACACTCCTTCTCCCTCCATCTGTAGCAACCATGTTCCCTTCTTTAACAATCCCTCTGCCCCCAAAACTTGCCCCTCCATTGGTAACATGATTCGCAATCCCATGTCTTGGTTCCGGCTTCATAACCCGGACACCCTCGTCCTGCCTGAGGCCTGTGGACCTCCTCGCCCCAGTGTACCCTCCTTCCACATATTCATTTTCCATCTTCATCTTTTGAAGCCCCCAGGGCGGAGAATTCTTGGAAAATCCATTGCTCTGCGCGCACCCCATATGTTAAAAACTGTCACTATATTTGGCTTTAAACATGTTCGAGCCCTTTCGGTCAGTTCTCTTGAGTTCCCGAATGATACAAGACATTGATGTTAGCAGTTAACGAATAGAAAGAGCATTGAACAAGAACAAGGAATCAGGCAAATAAGACGTGGTTGAAGGGGAAAAGACGAGTATTTTATTACGCAAGACATGATTTTGAAGAAAGGTAGAGTCAGGAGTAGGCCGGCAGGCCGGCAAAGCAATTGGAACGTTGATGTTTGATTTTCCTAATATACTTGGAAACGGACAGTTGAATGGTTCTCTTGGACTTAGCTTCTTCCGCTTAATACGTAACGTCATCGAAACTTAGGACTGCTGCCACTGGCTTTTCCCCTCCCTAATATAAGAAGTTTTGGAAATATTTAAATTATAAACAAGTGATAAATCGTATAAGGTCTGATGTGGCATGGATGACTCCAAGGTGCAGAATCATAGGTAGTCCATAGACAAGCTGGATTCAGTTTCTACTAACTGATACCACCTTAAGACAAAACTAGACAAATTGTAATGGCATTAAATTTATATGGTATAATTTGAGATATGGTTAATTCTTTAAACATATACACGTCAAAATATCATTTTGGGCCTTGGCTAAAATTAAGATCAAACCCCAGAAAGAACTCATCCATAGTTTATCATGTTAACGGTTAGAAATGTGATGAAAAATGTGTTGCGACTTTGTTGCCGTCTTGGTCTAAATGCACTGGTACTGGGTACTATTGATCATAACACATGTTATAATATTTAAAAATAACTAATCACAGTGATTTAAAGTATCCATTGTATTTACACCCCATTTATGATGCTCATAATAATTGAGGTATAAAACAAATACAACTGCTGCTGCTCAATATGCTTTACATACCACCATACAGTGACCAAAATACAGAGGGATTTGGATTTGGATTTGATCGGTGTACCGTAGAAACAGAAATGTGTTTCTTTTGTACCTCGTGAATTCAAGAGAGAAGATACAACAAAGTGAATAAACACAAAGCTTGATGAACTCTCCAGTTATAAGATCAAGAAAGGAATCACTCAAGATCAACAATTCCGAAGTTGGAAAGGAGGATTTTAACTTGATCCACAAAGTCTGAGCCCGTCGCATACTCTGTCAACATCCCCACAGCAAAACCAAACATAGCCCACCTGCTCAATCACACACAAACAGGGTTATTTATAACCATTGAATGGCAACCTTTCAAAGATAAGCAATATAATGCATTCAAAATCAAGAAAATAGCTTACGTAGTCTGTACAAATATCATATACTGTATGTAAAAATAGTAAAATAAACTTAATGAGGAACCCAAGCATGAATATCAGGTTTTTGCTTTAGTTGCTCTCGGATTCAAAGTCACTTGTAGTTTCAAAACAATTGTTCAGAACGGCAAACCAAGAAGTTGCCTGGAAACAAGACTTTGAGTATTATCTACAGCATATTTGCAATCATTTATAGTTTTGGTCAGTGGAAAGTAGAAAGACAGCAAATTTCAGTGCAAGCTGCTCAAACATTTGTTTAAAACGTTAATTCCATACAGCATGACCAAGTAAAATGGTTTAGCCTCATGGATTCAGATTGAATAAATCAATTTAGATCAAAGGAAAAGTGAGAAACCCAAATGTATGAGAAATTATCTCAAGTTTCATCTCATTGACTGACAGATGACAATAGGACAAAACCCAGTTTAATACAAAGGGGGCTAATGCTAATAAACAGCATTCCTGTCCTCTGTTTTCCTTCATATAAAGTAACAATCCACATTTTCCCATAAACTCTAATCTTAAAAGGAACATTGATCTGGCAAGAAATCTGGGGTGGAAACAAGTTTCTACTTGTTGAGTCGACGATACTCATGAAATTACAATGAAGAATCAACATGTTTGAGTTATGCAGAATGAATTGTAGATTACTACGCATATGTAATTTATGGCACAACCATAGACTAAACACAGTAGGGCTGCTTGCCGTATTAATGAGTTCATCTCAATTCTAGCCTGCAGTATATGTGTTGACTGCTTCTTGCAAGGCCAGCTAAGTAATTTGCACGTTTTTCAACTCAGGAGCTACAGCATACGAGTTTACCTCAGTTCCAAACCCAGGCAATTATAATTTTAATTTTCTTCCTTTGATAGCTCAACTGTAAATTTAATCCTATGAGACGAATTTGATAATCATTTCACGAATCCCTAAGTATTAAGATTAACAGTGCACTCAGTCACCACACATTGACACCCACGGTGGAGACAGTTTGGAGATTGAACTTTCCTTTTTCCTTTTTCTGTTTGTCATTCCAATGCCTCAATTTCATACCAGATAAGCTACGGATGATTACCCATTTGATCTTCTCAAATTTACCCAAGATTGAATTTTTACCTCTCAAAAACCTAAATTCAGTATCTAATTCCTAACCCTAGAATGGCACACTCGCACAATATACCCAAGGCTAATTGCAATCATGTAAATCAGTTTCAATCCAATTGAATAAATTCACTGAAATTCAAGAGTAGCCTTCCTAATCCCAAACAAAGCCCAAGGGTTCACAACAGCTTCCTCATTACCTGCCGTTGGAGATCTCATTCTTGCCAATGAAACCAAAGAACGGACCTTGATTAGCTTCTTCAAGCTTCTTCTGCTTGAAATATTCTTGAAGCTCCTTGGCCTTCTGCCTCTGGAACTCTAAGGTAATAACATTCTTGTCTTCCACAGAAGCCGCCGCCGCCGCCGGCTTGGGAGGCGCACTAGGCGGCGGGGAGCCGGGCGGTGGAGAAGTTGGCGGTGACGGAGATGGCGGCGCAGGCTTTACAGGGGCAGGAGCCACTGGTCTTCTCAAAGGGCCCTCAGCCTGAGAGCTCCTTATGGTGAATTTGAAGATACACGGAGAAGAAGAAGAGGGTGAATACGAAGAACATGACGGTGAAGTTGGAGAAGAACGGTTCAGAATTTTGATGCATGGGAATGAAGGGGACGATGCCACAGACATTTTTCAGTTCTTGTCTAATAAAATTTGCTATTGATATTCTTTTCCTTCGCCTGACTCTACAACTTTGATGTTCTTGCAATCTATGGCTGGGAGGGAGAAGATTGTGAACCGGCTATGGTTGAGAGGTGGGCGATTTGTGGATAAGATATTGCCAAGTTTCTGCGCGATATGTTGGTTGAGAATCGAGTCAAATGCGTGAAATCCTCTCCTCATCTTGTTTCGGCCACGAGCAAAGAGTAAAGTAATAGGCTGTCTTTATTTAACGTTGTGATGATTTAGGAAAGATCCGAAGCCGAAAAGTAAATATGTGAAAATTACAAATTAAGAGCAACATATTTCTCGTATATTAACGTCCTGTGGGGTCGCAGAAATTTCTGGGCTTTGTATGGATCAAAATGCAAATGGAATTGGATGGTTAGCTATGTATTTCAGTCCAATTCAGACACTGCCCATACAACTGGACAACTGGTCAGGGAGACGAGAATTAAGTATACTAATTGTAGATCTTCTGCGTGTCCATTGGCCGATGTCAAAATTAATATCATGGGCTTACGAAAACAATGGAAAATAATGGAATAACTAGTAGGATTGCGAAACTGCTAACAACGTAACTAGGAAATGTGCAAATTATGTGTTGGACCTCTCCAGAAGTAGCACCTCCTTAGAAATAATTCAATGTAAAATTCCATGGCTTTAAATACAAATTCTATTGCATATGGAAAACTACAAAATACAGAATAATAATTCCTTGTTCGTGTTGAGCCCTTTCAACAGAAGTAACGGTGGGAGAGCGAGACCTCTCCAAATCAAAACAACAAACTATGATAGAGGGAATTATCGTGACTGCACAAAACATTCATATTAACTAGGAAAAAAAAAGAAAAAAAACTCAATGCAGCAAAATTGGAATGAAAGCGAGAATATGGACTTTAACAGATCCGTTGAGCCGACCCCAAATATCGTGTTGCCTAAAATTTTTCCTCTGTCATCCAGCAACTGAGCTAGACGGTGACGAACCTGTATTTTGCTGCTGGAATCTCAGCTAACGCACCATTTTTGCTTCCTAGCAGAAGACAAGAACATACAGGCCTCCTGGGAAGAGCTCAGACTACATTATGCAGCATGAGCAAGTCTTTCCATTCCCAAGATCAAATTCATCATCAGAAGTACCTTCACTGAGATAATATGGAGTGCTTGATTACTGAAGAGGAAATTGGCATTTACATACTGATTTTAGGTTCTATAACATCAAATGCAAACATTTTGGCATTTACGCACAATTCATTCTCTAGTGTGGGAGCATTCAGAAAATTAATTAAAGCATCAACCAGCAACAACTTGATACGAAAGTACAATAAATTTTCTACTAGATCAACATTCTAAACCAGGTCGAAGGATCATGCAAAAAAATCATTATCCAATATAATGCAATTGCACACTCTGTCTAATGGTAAAATATTGGTGATATATGTTTGCTTGATGATGTGTGAGCTCATTTGCTAAGAAGAAAACATCAAACTAAATGTCAAGGAAATTGTAAAATTTGCAAAACAAAATCACAACTTATTCTCCCTATGGCTTTCACTAATAATCTATGTTCACCAAAGGGACATCATAACAGCATAGACAAAATGCAAAAAGAGCAGAACCGTAATATAGACATTTCTACTCTTATAGTGCCCATGATTGGAGGTAACTGCTAGCACCTCAAGGATTTCCATTAAACAATGTTTAGACAAATAAGAAAACAGATATCAGGGTGCATGTTTTGACTGCCGTTCTCACAGATCAACTCTTCCATTCTAGAAGCACAAGTACTTAGAACAAACATACAAGAAATAAAACGAAAAGCATTTTATATGTTACTCCATATAAAACGTGCATGAGCAAGAGAAAAAACATGGAATACTTTTGAACAGCCCAAATCACTAAGGTAAATTCATGTTTTTATTTAAATTATCAGCTCTCATACCTCATATCAAATTCCCGAATCTCAAAAAGCTCTCCCCCAATTGTATCTGTCCACTGCACTTTCCTCTTTTCCATTTGACAAGTAACGTCATTGTCTTTTTCACATGATGCTTCATGCTTGTTGCTGTTCCGATCACCTGCATCAACAGCAGTGTTTGCAACTGGCACACTATTCACAGATTTCTTCAAGCTACTCTTAAGATTAAACATCTTATTATGCCTATCGTTGTCATCGTCATCATCGTCGTCATCAACAACAGGATCGACCGGATGTGCCTGATCTTTACTTTCATCAACATCTAGAGGTTCTGGTAATACTTCTTGTTTGTGAGTGGACCCCACTTTCAAAGGAGATGAGCTCTCAGGTCCAGCGGCAGCCCCACCAAAGCACACAAAGGAGGTGCACCCGCGGACAGTCCGGTTCTTTTCAGAAGCCAGCTGAAGATCAGGATCAGTGTCTTGGTCCGGCAACTGGTACTGATTCCACGGAGTCACTCTCATTGGTTTCTCTTCGTTTTTCTGACCCAAAAGAAGAAGGGTTAGGCCCTTACTATATCCAGAAGCTGAAGAAGAGAAAAACCCTCCTCCTTCTACCGTCAATAACATCAGTTCTTTTCATCGGAGCACAGCCCAGTTGCTTTGTGATTAGCTATATTCGCATCCAAACAGAGTACTTCACCTGCCAAATCCAACCCATATCAGATGAGACATAGATGGCAGCATTTATGAAATAAAATAAACACTCCACTTAATTTCGGATTCGTAATTCCATCCATGAAAGCATCCAAATTTTCTGATCAAAACTTCATTACGCCAGAGAAAGATCTCCGAAGAAATTAAAATTGATCTGGGAGGAATAAAGGGACACAAACACACGCATCAAAACCCGTCTGCAGTCCAAATTATCCAAAAACTGGTATTCTCCAAAATAATTGGGAAAAATATTTATTCCTTGTTGGCTTGAGTTCTTAAAGACCACAAAGGAGATAGCACTAAGCTATCAATGCATTAAGGGTCACCATCAACAGAAGAATACACATCCAAGTATTTATCTTGTATCTAAACGAAAAGGGCAAGGCAGCAAGCCAGCAGGATTGACAAATTTAACTACAAAAGGGACGAAAATTACAGTATCAAAAGGAATTTGTAACTAAAGTTGAATTCCTTCAAACAGAATCGTTGATCAGTAAAATAAGCAATGAATTACCTGAATACTAAACACATTTCAACCAAAAAGTCGTAACACTTTTCCCAACAGAAGTCAAATAAATCGTAAAAGATATCGCCAGAGTACAGTGCATAGTAACCAATAACTAACTATATGGTATATTTTAGCAAATCAATCCAAGCACACGCATTTACCAAAACTAAATAGCCACACCTGCCATATAGCAGAAATAAACATACTGATATAGATAGCATGAAGAGACGTGGAGAAACATACAGATCTGAAGCGATTTCCAGCGACAATTCTCCGGACTCAAAACTGTACCTGCGATTCCAAACCAAATTCCCCAGCAAATAGAATTGACGAGGATAGAAGCTAGATTTTCTCTATTTATTTATGCATTCTTCATTCAGAGAGAGAGAGCGAGAGAGAGAGAGAGAGAGAGAGAGAGAGATAAATGAAAATGGAAAATTGGAAATAGATAATTTGAAGGAAGGCAGAGGTGATAGTGACTGTGTGGCGCACGATAGAGATGAGTCCCTTCCGCGGCATTGCACTAATTTTAATTAATATTATTTTAATAAAAATATAAAAAAAACTTGTAAGGATACTAATTTTCATTAATATATATTATTTAGACTTACCATAAAGGATTGCTTGTTGGGTTCTACTGCTCACAAGCTTCTATCATACATAGATAATTGAAATTATTTATAGGAATGGGCTAAGACAGAAAATTATTTTGATTAAGCATGAGGAGTTTGACATTTAATTTACATATAGAGCAATATCGGGTCAAGGATTAAAGTGTGTTGTTGGCTCGTCAATTGCATTACAAATATAAACAAGATGGCGAAGTGACAATCGCCTTAAAATTCTATAACCAAAAGTTGACTTTCCACAGACACAAATAAGGTGACAAGGTGACAATTACCAAATAAGGTGCATTGCTGATCAGAACCCAAAATCTAAAATTTAGCAATCTAATAAATATTACCGTGTTAAAATTTGTGATGATTGAAGATGCATGGACCGGCAAGCAAGTACGACCTTTGGTTGTAGTGATATTAATCAGCACTAATTCATTCAAAATCAGAATTGAAGATCAATGTGACGTTTCAAGAAGAGGGGAGAACAATGTGGTATGTCAATCTTGCCAAAGAAGAAGAAGAAGAAGAAGAGTTGGCCAAGTTTAGAATCTTTTCTGTCCCACATGTACCTGGATTGATTAATGCCCAAAAGTGAAGGTCAAAGATGGTCGACACGAGAACGCGAAGGAAAGATGTAAAATCCATTTCTTTTGCGCCGGCATGGCCTTGGAAGTCCTATACACCTTGACCAGTTTTGCAAACAGCTAGCAGTGGTGGGCAGTCGCTAGTCCAACCCCATACCAAAAAAGAAAAAGGAAAAATCTTTTAATTTTGAGACATACTTCTCACTTCCAAACTGATGAGGAAAAGGTCACTTAATGGATAATGCTGTCTACTTCACAACAATGGGGTTTTTTTTTTACTGTTTATGCCAATTTTTTATTTTTTTTTAATGTCTCTATTTGAAAAATATTTACCAAACTAACTCAATTCCAAATTTCGTGATTTCAAAATACAGAATTGTGAATAAATTAAAAAGAAAAGAAAAAAGAAAAATCTATTTTTGTAATTTGAGTATACGGAAATGGAGTCCTTTTATCTATTTTCTATTTGTTTGTGTGTTTGTTAAAATAGATAAAAAATTATGATTTATCATATAACAAAAAATAGATAAATAAACATAATTTATCATTAATACGTGAACATTTATTTTGTATAAATTTAATTGAAATTATTTCATAATTTTTTATCAATTATTCTATTAAAAAATGTTGTAGTATATTATTTTAGAAAAAATATTTTCTATACAATACAAAATATTTTTAATTACAGGAGAAATCAAAAGTAACTCATTGACAGTAATTTTACCAAACATCCATCTTATCTGTTAAAGGCTAATTTTATGAAATTTACTTTGATTAGAACAAATAAGACACAATGCCATTTGATTAAAACACGGCATCTAATGGAAACAAATGAGACGTAATGGCATTTACAAATAAAGCACAATATCATTTGATTAAAATAAAAACAAACAAGATAAGACAAAAGATGGGTGGATGACGTTTCCGGGAATTCCGTGAACTCAAATCACGTTTGTGCTTTTTTATTTTTTTTAATCTATTTTTTTCCATTTTTAATGTATTTTTTGGTTTTTCCCTCCTTTTTTCCAATTCTAATTATATGATTTCATCTCACATAATTAAGAGAAATTCATAAATAATTTTAAAATTAGTACAAACAGTTAAAAATTTTTATCTTAATTTTTAAAATAACTTAATTTTAAAATTATTTATGAATTTTTTCTAATTCCATATAATAAAATCACGGAATTAGAATTCGGACAAAAGGATAAGAAAACCAAAAAATATATTAAAAAACGAAAAAAAAAATCATAAAATAGATTTAAAAAGGGGAAAAAACTGTGAACTCAAATCACGATTTCCGTGCCCCATTGCGCCTCGTTTGTTTATTTGTTTTTGCATTGTGTCTTGTTTGTTTTTATTTTAATTAAATGGCATTATGTTTTATTTGTTTTAATCAAATGCTTTTGTGTCTTATTTGTTCTAATTAAAGTAGGTTCCATAAAAGTAGTCTTTAACAGATAAAATAGATGTTTGGTAAAATAATTGTTAATGAGCTAGTTTTGATTTCTCTTGTAATTAAAAATATTTTGTACCTCATAAAAAATATATTTTCTAAAATAATATATTACAATATTATTTAATGGAATAATTGATAAAAAAATTATGAAATAATTTCAATTACATTTATACAATATAAACATTTATATATTGATGATAAATTATATTTATTGGTGTATTTATTGTTACATGATAAATTATATTTTTTTTGTCTATTTTAATAAACACACAAATAAATAGAGAATAGATGAAATGGCACTATTTCCATGAACTCAAATCATGGCAATGGATTTTTTTTCATTTTTTAAATTTATTTACAATTTCATGTTTTGAAATTACGAAATTGTGTTAGTTTAGTAAATTATTTTAAAACAGAAACATTTTAAAAAATAAATTTTTTTGATATAAAAAATAAAAAAAAAACCCACAAAAATGTATGCAGGCAAAAGGGTTCAAAAGGTGTCCTTGGATGTCCACCTCAAATAAGTATGTGGTTCAAATGCGCGGTAGCCACCTGAAAAGTGCATGTATCTTTCTTTAGGCTAGCAGACGTGTTTTCACAGTAAGAGTCATTTTGGCTATCAGATAAAGGTCAAATTTACTTAAAGCTAGGACATTTTCCTTTTATTGTAAAGGTGGAATGGCTCATTAATTATCCCTTCTTGCATTCGGTACGATCTTCCTTACTATAATTGCACTTCGATATCTGATCTGAACATCTCAGTCTGTGCACAGATTGCTGTCGCAGTGATTGCCAATGCAGGACATGGCTTATTTTCAACCATCCATTCCATTCCATTCTGTGGCTGCAGAAAATAGAAAACCAGACGTGTTTTGTGTACATATATTTGGCCCATAATTGTTATCCAAAAGTGGCACTTTCAATGAGTATTTAACTCAAAAAACCAACATATACTAATGGGGCTTTTCTGTGAGGCCAACTGTTGTACTCTTCCAGTTAATTTTGCATGCGAGAAGATAAATTTTGATAAAACATTCCTCAATCGTAGAAACATGAAAAAATTAGGCAACCATTTAGAAGCAACCAATAACATTGTGGAAATTCAACCCCTCACTGCCGAATTTGGGTCACAGAAAGTGGTCCATTTTGAGGGCTTGGACTTTTTGCCTTTTGCTTTGCAAGGGTTGGCTGAAATGGTTGATGGGAGGACGAGATTTATTCCCACAAGATAGCTAGTAGCTTGCACATTTCCATACGAATGCTCGTGTTTTGGATTGCTAAAGAAAACCCCAAAACAACACTCAAAAGATTTGAAATTACTGAGAAGAAAATTCAAACTGAAGGAGAATTCAAAATGAAAGTAATAAAAATAATTATTATTCTTCTTATTTAGACAATTATTACATATAATAATGTTTTTAAAATTAGATAGGTGATCAAACTGAATTACTCAATGGTGAATCATCCGTTTGCCTGGTTCAACCAGTCTTAACAAACCTATTAGCCCAACGCATATGTACATAAATAAGCATGCATATGTATTGTTTTTATTATACCTGCACTAGACATAAATGTATGTATAAAATCAAAATTAACCATTTAAATGAGCGTTTAAGAAAATTAATTTATCATTGTAATACGTGCAATTAAAACCCTTATAAACGCATTTATAATTTCAAAGCCGAAAAAATATTAGATAATTATTAAAATTTCATTTATTCTTCACGTCATTCCCATATAAACATATTTATTATTTGATGGGATATGGAGAGTTAGAATGCATTTTAATTAATTATAATATATTTAATAATCGGTTTTATTCGGCAGCCAGTTCTTCCTCTTAGACCAGATTTTGGGCGAGTTCGAGTTTAAAATTACTAGCATACAGTGTTTATGAAATTATAAATTCAATATATTAAGAGTTTTAGATTATGACATGTGTTATGATATTTCAAAGCAATTATTTTGTATATCGTATGGGGTATGATATTTAAGTGTCATAATTTAAATTACATGATACAAATTTACTAAGTGTATATATAATCCCATAGACCACCATCAAGAGTTATTATTGATGTCGATGAAACGACAATTTTTTTCACCTCTTTTCCCTTTAATTTGTTCCGAGCTTTTATTTCCTATTTTGTCATCTTCCGCCTATTTTTCGTGCTTCGGTTTAGTTTCTTCGGTTGCTTCATTGGATACAGACACATCTTAAATTTGACTTTTTTTTCCTTTAGGTATGTGAAGTTGATTTTAAATATTATCAAATGGAAAAATATTGGCAATGAATTGAGTTGATGCCATGCCATGCCAATTTTATACATTGACTTTGAATCTAACTATCGAGCCTTCAATCTTTCAGTCTGTCTGTCTTTGTGGGCTTGTGCTTTCTATAGGTTTATGGAATTTTCTGCTGCCTGAGTTCTGTCTCCTTTCTCTTCGAAACCCAGAACGGTTTAGTCCGACCAGTTTTAGAAAATGGGTTTGTAAGACATATAATTTTTCTTAAATAAAAGTACTATTTTTTTAGTAACTCAATAATAAAATGAAAATATTTAATTATATATTTTTTCAATAAATATAAGGAAACTCTTTTTAGCATTAGTGGTGATAAAAAGAGAGAAAGAATTCAAAATAATATTAATAAGAGGAAAGCGAAAATAAAATTTATTTTAATTTATTTATACTTAAGACCAAAAGTAGTTATCAAATAATGTAAATAGTTTTATAAAAATGGGCATTTCAAATAATTTTTTTAAAAAAACTAACGTTAATTTTATGGGTGAGTGACTTATATAATACATAGTATTGATAGTATTAATAATTATATAAATAACATTTTACCAAATAATTAGAAGATCAAATAAATATTTAAATAATAATGTAAGAGTCTATAGAATAATGTTATTATCAAAAAGTTGAAGCAAGAATCTCGGGTTTATTTTGGGCCCATATGTCGTATATTAATTAATCGACGAAGTATGATACAATATATGTTTGGCATTTGGCAACAAGTACATTTGTTGCAATGGCCTGCATTTGATTATAATAACAGCCCTTGATTGCGATCAGGATTTAAAGACAACTCATAGGTGAAAAAGAAACATACAAGTTTTTGGCTGCCCCTGCAACTCTTCATAAATAAATAATTGTTTTGAAATGGGAATGATTGGGACATAACATAGTTTAATGAAGTAAACTTATCAAGAGTTAGCATATTGTTTGCTGACACCACCAGCGACAAGTAATCTTAGTCTAGTTGAAATTAAACGAATATATATATTTTTTATATATTAATCTTGTTGTTTATGTTGAATTAAAGTTTGAGTTTTTGAAAATGGAGCAGAATCGAGTAATTATTAAGCTTTATTTACTATAGGAATTCTTAGAGGATAACACCAGCCCCAATTACAACTTAACAGTGTTGAGAGGGAATCGATCATTACGCAGACGACTCATCCCTTTGCGCTGTGGACAATTTGAACTAAATATACAGGACAGTAAACTAGAATCTAATTGCAATATCCCAGTCTGATGAGATATGATGAAATGGGTCTCTTTTTGGTGACCATTTATAGTTGATCAATGTCAACAGATTCTATGTAATAACAACTGCATTTATTATCCTTGTTCTGGTGGCATATGTTGGGACATTCCAAAGGTTTTTTTTTTTCAGTCCTTTATTTATTTTCCTTTCTGGCCTCGTATTTTCGCACCCAAACACGCCCTTTCGCGCGGGCCAAAAGCACCCTTTCGTCGAACGGGCCAATCACGCCCTTACTCACACCTTTTTGAAAAAGAAGCCAAACAAGCCCTTGTTCGTAAGAGACGCGTTCTGGAAAAGCGGCCGAACAATCATCCTTCTGTTCAACCAAAGTAATGGAACAGACGCACGCCTTTCTTCTTCAAGAAACGCCTTTCCAGGGATCTGACTGCATCATCATTTTCTCTGCATAAACATCTTCGACCGAGACTTTACTCCTTTGACCGTGCGGCACACTCTTTTACCGTGCAAAACATAAGCCTCCTCTTCCCGTGGTTGCTGCGCGATTTGTTCCAATTCATTGAATTTTTTATTTTTTATATTTTAAAAATTAAACTATAATAAATTTTATTTTATCTTGAAAAAATATTTTGAATTATTAAAATAATTCTTTAAAAATAATATATTCAAGCCACAATTTATTTTATATTAGTATATTATTGGAGGTTTTTGGTAAAATTCTCCAACAGGAAATACTTCACCCAAGTCTTGAGCATATTCCTTACTAATAATAAGACAAAGATTTCAAGCGTCTTTCTTCTGATCATATCTTCTCTATAAAATGCTTTCACAAGATTCAGCCCTCACATATCGGTAAACTTTACCTGTTTTTTAGCATAGTTTCCGCACTCGTGTCTAAGGCAAAATGATCATGGACGCAGATATCATTTCTGTGGAGAGGATTAAGCCATCTGTTCCCACTCCAAACCACCTCAGAAACTTCAAGTTGTGCGTTTTGGATCAGCTCATTTCTGCTGCCTATGCTCCTATTGTCGTCTTCTATTCGAATCACGATGCTGTCAGCCATATTGAAGTTCTTGAAAGGTTAGACTTGCTAAAGAATTCACTGTCAGAAGTTCTAACACGATTTTTCCCACTCGCAGGCTCGATCAAAGACGATATTCCATTGATTGTGATGATCAAGGTGCCTGTTTTACCGCAGCAAAGGTTAAGTGTAGCCTATGTGAATTTCTTGAAAGTCCTGATCTTAAGTTGCTCTCTCAGCTTCTTCCCTGTGGACTGACCGGCACTGGCTCTTGTGCGACTAACATCCAAGCTAGTGTCTTCGCATGCGGTGGAATTGCCATTGGGCTATGCATATCCCACAGGATTCTTGATGGAACTGCCTTGAGCACCTTCCTGAAGGGCTGGGCTGGTGCTGCCGGTTCAGCCGAAGTGAAGCTCAGATTCCCTGATTTCTCTGCATTTTCTCTCTTCCCTGACAATGACTCAAGCCTCAAAGACACATCTATGGAGATGTGGGGTTGTTTGTTCAAGCAAGAATAAGTTTGTTACAAAGAGATTTGTGTTTGATGGACCCGCCATTGCCTCACTCAAAGACATGGCAACTGATGTCGGTGGCAGCAACCCTCCTATGCGTGTGGAGATCGTGTCTAGTTTCATATGGAAACGTGCAATGGCTGCATCTGCAGAGAGGTTTGGCACCAAGAAGCCTTCTCTCCTCACACATGTGGTGAACCTCCGCAAAAGGGCAGCTCCAAATCTCTCAGAGCAGTCTCTTGGAAACCCGATTTGGATGGCAAGTGCAAAATGTACAGCCAATAAAGAAAGTCTCGAGCTTCGTGGCTTGGTGGATGAAGTAAGGCAATCTATATGGAAAATTGATGGAGAGTACGTGAAGAAATTGCAAGGTGATGAAGGAGCAAACGCGATGCACAAGCATCTAAAGGAGATCAAAGAATATGGCTCTAAGGGTGTGGATTATTTTGGCTTCACCAGCTGGTGTAAGTTAGGTTTCTATGATATTGATTTTGGCTGGGGAAGTCCTGTATGGGTTGGCAGCATTGATCCAAGTGGTCCATATTTTATGAACCTTACTGTCCTGATGGACACCAGATGTGGTGATGGAATAGAAGCCTGGATGACCTTGGACAAGCAAGAAATGGCAATATTAGAACACAATCAAGAATTCCGATCCTTTGCTTCCTTGAATCCAAGCCCTCTAAACACTGGCAAAACTGCTTAAAAAGATCTATCATGTCAAGAGCAATTCCTCGCCTGTACAGCCATGAGATGTAGCCACCTCGTTTCCGACAACATGTCTATGCAAAATGAGAGTTTGAATTTAGTTCTAGTTCTGTGCATGTATTTCATATTGGTGTCCCTAGAAAAGAATTTGTACTTGTCTTTTATTTCCTTCCCTTCGAAAGGGATACTAGTTTTATGAGCTCTTGACAGAACTTGAAAGGATGAAAATATTAGCAAGTTAGTTTTACAATTAAAGTAAGATTTTGGGTAAACTAAAACTGTGTTATCCCCTAGTTCAGCCACACATATACATGGAGAACTCAACTAGTACTGACAAAAAACCAACTAAATGTCCTTGATGTCCGTGAAGCTGAGATAAAGAGTCCAAAGCTAATTGAAGATTGCTTGCTTGAGGACCAGATAATTTCAATTATAATTTTCTCCGAAAGAAAGAAGAGTTTGGCCTGACTTAATTACCAAGGTTGTTGGCGCTGCAATTCATCCTACTCAATTACTCAAAACAACGGAAGTTCGAATCTCTTCCTCGGTGGATGACAGCGCGACCATGACCTTACCCAATTTATAAATAAATAGTAAATAAATAAATAAAATAAAATAAAGAAACAAGTGGGTTATTTGACTTGTGCAAACATGTAGATGTCATCGCGAAAGACCATCTAGAATTCTAGATGTTCGAAACAACTTACCCCGAGGTTTGAAGCTTCGTTTTTCCAAATTGTACAATATGCACGAAAGAACTTCCTAGCCATCATTGTTGGTAACTATATTCAGCTGTGAAGAGGTAACGCCATCGGCCGTAGTGCATTTGTAAAAATTAAAATATTATTAATTATTTATTAAAAAATGGAGATCCATATCGCTATATAAAACATTTATATAAATGCATTAAGTGCATCTCGTTGTGGTTCCTAATTGAGGATGCACTTTCCGAACATGAACGACAAACCAAGCAGGCCTCGATAAGTACCTTGCTTGCCCACTGCCCAATTTCTTGACCACTAATTTTTCACAGCTGGCATTGGCAAGGGCAACAATTCAAATAAATCAGCTAAAAATAGACACACGCACATGGGAAGCGATAATCAGATCGGACGGATCATAGCCGTTACATCGACGACGTCGTTCTCCCCCAAGTCCGCAGTTGCAAACAACTATCGTCCGCTTTGAATTCACCGCTCGAAGTCTCGCACCAATTTCCTCAACGTCGCTGGCCCAAAACTCTTCCTAATTTTTCCCGAGGATGAGATGAAAAATCAGCAGACTTCCTGCGTTTTTCGCGTTATGTATCGCCGATTTGAAATGGGATTTCGCCGTCGCCTGAATTCCCATTCAAATCTTCTGATTTTCGCATATTTCGTTCTGTTTGCTGATCATTTTTCCTTCGCCTATGGAAAATCTAATGGCACTCAGCCTCTTGCTGTCACCCCTATCAATCACGATCTTTACCATACCAGGTAAATTTCTCCTCCTCCTCCTCGTATTCTTCTTCTTCTTCTTCTTTTTTTTTTCCAATTTTTTGAAAAAAAAAATCTGACTATGATGTGATTTGATCTACATTTCTAGTGCAATTTCCCCTGCTTGATTATTAATTTACACAACATTGCTTGAGTTAGAAGTAATCATAGGAAGACGATTGTTGCTTCAATTAATGTTGGCCTGACCGTCAGCTGGTCTGGATTAAATTTCTTTGGCTTTCTTGTATTTGATTTATGCATTCAATTAAAAATTAACAATTTTTCAAGGGATGTCTGGTCTATTTTTATCACCGGATACTGGGAATCTGGACAGGCTTGAAGTTCAATACGAGATTGAAGCTGAAGTTGAACGTTTTTCCTTTCTCCCTTCACTGTCAGCAAAAGATTTAAGTATGTAGCTACTATAGTTTTTAGAGGAAGCTGAAGAGATATCATACAAATACTATTTTCCTCTAAAGAGATATTATAGAGAAACTATTTTATGTTTATCCAACTTTTGGTCAATTGCTTTTTCTTAAATGTTGAGTAATAAATTACTAAGTTGCATAGTAGTTGTCTTTTTTAACTTTTTTTGATTGTGTATGCTCACTTGCTTTGGCAATGCACTAATTTTTTTACTTGTCCTTCTTATAAAATTCTTAGATACTGTTTAATTTCTTTTACAGTGGAGCTTTGCTGGAGGAAATCGAATCATTGGTACATCGTCACCCAGATAAACTCTCTGTGGGTATCATGTTCTTAATTTATATTATATTTGGCTACTGCTTGGGCCATTCAAATATAGGCTTTCTGCTTCCCTTTTTAATTGTTTGTTATTTAAGCAGATTGAGAAATTTTCTAGTAAGAACAAAGGCTATGAGGCACAGATGACAGTAGTTACTTACTGCCATAATAGGAAACAAAGTGATGACAGGGCAAAGTTTAGGATTCTCCTTGTAAGTATATCTCTGCCAACTTTGTCAAACCATCTTCTTCGTTTGTCTTTGTGGAGTAAGAGAAAGGATCTCTGGATGTTATTTCATCTCTAAACTTTTCTGAACTCACAATACATTGCAGGATTTTTATTACCAGGAAACCCTGTTTTAAGTTGGAATAGTATGTAAAATTCTCAGGTTGGTTATTGCTGGTGTTTTTGACAGATGATTCCTTGTATTCCAGACTTTTGGACAGCATGCTAGAGAGCTTATTACAACTGAGCTGGCGTTGCGGCTTCTTTCTGTTCTAAGCGAAGAGGAGTTTTTACCAAATATGGATCGTTCTACCTTAAATAGGACACTTGATAGGCTTGTTATAAAGGTAACTTCTATTTAATGAGTCTGTGTTGAATTTTTGCATGCATATCAGATGTAAACTATTGCGGAATGTGTGACTGCTGATGAGGTTATATTGTCTACAAACCTGTCATTATTATAAATATTCTTTTTAAGTTTCTGAAACTTTAACAGCTAAAACTTTGGCATGCTAACTTATCCTTTACTTGCATTTTTACACGTGAAATGTTATTAGATTTTGGATCCCTTTACTCCCAAAGATAATAATAATTATAGAATCTTAGAATAAACTTTAGCGGGATTAAAATGTTACACAAAATAATGGCATAAGTTGCTAGAGTAATAATGATTCCATTTGAGATGGAATCGATTTAACTTTGAGACCTAATGGTTTTCTGCACACGTGTGAACAGGTTGTACCAATGGAAAATTTAAGTGGGCGCAAACTTGTTGAAGACGGAGACCTTTGTGAGAGAAGAAATGGTATCATATACAAAATCACTGCTTCTATTGTAAATCATGGTGTCCTCGTTAAAATGCGAAATGCTTAGAGTTTGAGTTTCTTCCAGGAAGAGGAGTTGATCTCAATCGGAATTGGAGTGTAGATTGGGGCAAAAAGGAGAAGGTTTGTTAACATTTTTCTGCATAAACTCATGTAAAGAAATGTTGGGACCTTAATAGAATATTGGAAAATGCCTTTATGTTTTAATATTTCTCTCTCTCTCTCCCTCTCTCTCTCTCTCAGGATTATGATCCTTACGAAGAAAATCCTGGGATTGCTCCTTTCAGTGAGCCTGAGACGCAAATTATGCGAAAATTGTCTGTATCGTTTGAGCCACATATCTGGGTTAATGTGCATTCTGGGATGGAGGCAAGTCTTGACGTTTTTATTTTCTACTGCCACTGATTCACACTACAATTACTTGCTAATCTATTGATGCATCTCTGCCAGTTATTTAGTTGACCCTCATATATGCTCTGGGTTTGGCTAATTATTATTGGAATTCCTAATGGGATTGATGTACATCTTTCAAATGTTTGACTAACGCGAGGTGTTAGCAACTTTGCATGCTGTATTTATTCTTGCTTCTCTTTTGATTAACTATATCCTCTACATCAGTTGTCAACTTCTTTTCTTATGATTTTTTCATTTCTGTCACATAGGCTTTGTTTATGCCATATGACCACAAGAACATGACCCCAGATGGAATACCATCTCAGATAATGAAATCAATACTTCAATATTTGAACCATTTTCACCTCAAGGACCGTTGCTTAGTTGGATCTGGTGGAGGCTCTGTTGGGTTTGTACTACTTATATCTTGATACTTTCATCTAGTTTCTGAAGAAAGCTCTTGTATTAATGTTTCTGGGTTGGATGAGTTGATTGCTAAGCGATCAAAGCCTCTGAAATAGTGTTGGTTGGCATGCCTGCTTCATCTTCCACTGCCCCATTCATTATCACTTTGTCTATAGAAATAACTTGAAGATCTTTTTGCTCTGTTGCTTCAAACAGATTCTTAGTCACATATTTGTTGGTCTAGGTTTCAAACTCATTGTATGTTATTTTATAAAAGCTGACTAGAAACATCAATAAAGTTCATTCTGTGTTGTTATGGTAATTTAGAATGAAGTTTGAAAATGATTGACCTGTGTCATGCGAAGATCTCCTTACTAAAATATATTTGAAGTGAAAAGTACTTTGATGGGTGTTTCAAATAACTGAAAAATGTTAAACCATCAGACTTGTGTTGCACTACATAGTTTCTTTTGATATGCCAATTTGTTCGCATCTGAAGGTCAAATCAGAGGGTAACATGTTGAAGGAAACAGTTCTTGTATTTCCTTCCTGTTTTAAACCCTATCACCAGTTCATGATTTTATGCATTTCCCACCACTCTTCATATTCTGCTCTGTCAATATTAGGGCATCTCAAGTTAAAAAGAATACCATAAAGTAGAGGAATGAAGGAGAAGAGAACTGCCTGCAGCTTTGCAGTCATTCTACATATGCTCTAGCTACATTTGATTATTTTTCTAGGTTTCACTTGACGTGCATTTTTTGCTTTGTTCTAGAATGAAAATTCTGGAGCACCAGAAAGGTTTTTGCTTATAGTGTCTACCATTCGCTTCTGCTAATTATAAATTTGCCATTCATCTATAGGTATCTGGCCCATGGGACAGCAACAGATTATATGTATGATGTTGCAAGGGTGCCTATGGCCTTTACGTTTGAGGTTTGTGAATGCTTCTTAATGAAGTGCAATTTATTGGATTCATTTTTGGCACTTAAATTTGTTGTATGCATATTTTGCAGATATATGGCGATCTTAATGCCTCCTCAAGAGACTGTTTTAAAATGTTCAATCCCACAGACATCACCTCCTTCAACGTAAGGGATCTGTCTCCATGCAACTTCTCTTAAGATAATATGATACTCAACAAACTGCATTAACAAAAGAAACAAGCTGTGACCTGTTGTTCCTTACTATTTCAATGATCACTCAACATGGTTGATCTTTGAATGACAGGGGGTTCTGAATGACTGGTCAGCCACATTCTTCCGGATGTTCAGCATGGGTGTGCAGCAGATGGATGGATTCCAGTCAAAGGCAATTGCATCGAGTTTAGACAACTGGGTATCGATAGATGACTATCTTAATGGATATCTGATCCAGAGGAAAAGTAGATATGGAAAGAAGATGGAGGTTCTTGACCTCGGACTGCAGGAAATCCGAACTTATTTCAGATTGTTCTTGCTATCTTCTGTGCTCTTGCTGTTCATGTTTTGCTCTAGAATTTCAAAGAGCACTAGGCCTATTGTTTCTGCTATGTCTCTCAGATCACCCTAGACTGACTATATCTTGATCCAACCAAATTAGGTTTCTCTTATTTTTGCTGGGGATGAGGTCGTGGTAAATTTCTGTCTTGGTGTATATTATTTGACTAATGATATGCAATTTATTGAGGTGTTAAAGGCTCCTCTTTTCTGTACATACCGCCTTTAAAATAGCAGAGCCTACAGGACAACATGCTTTATGATTTACTGCGTAGCAAACATATTTATTTTTCATTTTCTTTTCTTTTATTAACTGGTACTTGGCTGGGACTGCGTAACATGGTGGTGTCACCGTTTTGTTTTGTAAGATAAGTCCTTTGATCTTGTATTCCTTCGGCTTTTGTAGCTTGTTTGTGCCCATGATACAGCATATTCCCTGATGGGGCCTTCACTTCGCCGCAGGGAGAGAATGTTGTCAAACAGCAACTGACAGAACTTCAAAGTCAGAAACTATTGCTTGGCTTGCAATGAAGTGGCATTTATCTCCTAAATCAATGCACGTAACCAGTGAGTTATTTTACATTCCTTGAGAAACGTGGGGAGAAAGCTTAACTACGTGCTTCCAATACAAATTCAAAGCATTGTTAGCGTCGCTGTCTCATATTGCGTCGCTTCGGGAGGCCGTTAGCTTCGGCATATTAGCCGTCACTTACATCTTTGGGACCCTTACTTGGGCCAGTAATCGGTCCTGGATTAGCTGGATTAAATAGATAATTAATGCGTTACTATCGTAGGTCATTTAACATCAAGACAAAATCAGCTGTGTCCAAGGAAGCTTGTGAGAGGTTCAAAACATAATTAAAGAAATTACATGGTGAAAGTACACTGAAAAAGAAAATGAAAGAAAAACCAAATCCAACACAAACTGGCCAGCCTGGTTACAGTGCACTGCGATTAAGTGAAGCATGCATTTGGAGCTCCCCATTGTTTTCAAAAGCGGCAACATATTTTTGATGAAGAATCACCCATGCTTCAATCCCATCCCCCGATCTTGTCTCCATCAGCGTGGCGCTATTAGGCATTAGTGACTCCGAATCACCTGAAACGAAGCCAGAAAGCCATACGGGCTTCCCCCAGCCAAAGTCTATATGGTACAGACCAATCTGGCACCAACTGGTGAAGGCAAACCAGTGGGCTTCTCCAGGAATTCCCTTTCTCAACTCCTCAAGATTTTCATAGTAACCATGATCACCCTCCAAACGTTTCATGAACTCCTCGTCAAATCTGCTCATCGACTTCTTCACTTCATCTACCAAACTTCTCAAGTTCGTGTTGGTTGGGTGGGTACACTGAGCGGCTGCAAGCCATTAGAAATTGCCAAAACTGTTCTCAGGAAACAGTGGCTCGGCCCCTCTTCTCAGGTTCACAGGATGAGTGAGCAAAAAGGGCTTCTGATTAGTCCCAGATTTTTCAACAGCAGCAGCCATGAAACATTTCCATATGAAGGCTGATACCAATTCAACACGGGTGAGGTGTTTACCAGTTGAGTTGGCTGATTGGCCCTTAAGGGAGGATACAGCTACGCCATCGAAGACATATCTCTTCGTAACAAATTTCCCCAAGCCCAAGAATTGCTGCAAAGAAGAGAACAAATACGATTCTTCTTGCAAAGTAACCCTCTGCGGAAAGACTGATTGTGCAATGAAATTGGGGCGCATTACTTTTAGAGCCTCGTGTATTTTCGGCCCAAGTTCTGAGAAAAGTACATAGTGTGGTTATATCTGCTATATGGTGTGCAAGTATCACGCAAATAGCCATTCCACCACAATCAAAACAGTTCAACTGGATCATGCGTGTTGATTTAAATAGAAACACATAAAGGGGTAAATTTGCTTGATTTAAGAAGTCAAACAAGTTTGAAGGCGTGTTGGAATGTTATATTATATTTAGTTTTATTCAACGTGGGAAACAAGTTGCGATTGCCTCACCCACTATAAAGGTGACAACTCGTAAAATTTAACTCAATTACAACCCAAATTTAGTGGGTTTCAAGTCAAATTTTGGCATGTTTAGGTTAGATTTGTGAATTTGAAAAGATAAATAATTCAATTTTGAATTGACCTGGACTCATAAATCTACGAATATATTTTAAATAATTTAATAAATATTTATATAAATTTTAAAAATTAATTAAATAAAATTAAATGATAAAATTATAAATATTTAAAACATTAAACCTTAATTTTAATTAAAAAATAATTTTTTTATTAGTTAGTTGACAGGTTAAATTCGGATAATCTATGAGATTAGCGAGTCGGGTTTGGGTCAAATTTTTTGGCCTGCGGAAATAATCTAGTCTGATTTAAGTCTGCGAAAATAATTACATTAACTATAATTAACAACACATTAAGAAAAAAAGACAGATATAAAAAAAATGGCAATGAAAAGGCTTCTGAAATAAATTACAATCAATAATTTAAATTTAAATTTTTCCTTTCTTATATATATAACTACTTGATTATTTTTTCATCATTTTACCTATTTACAATCAAATTAATACATACATACATATATATATATATATATATCGCACGTACTTAAATTTATTTTTATTTATACCATAAGAAATAATCATTATCCCTATATACTCTTATATTATCTTAGTATTATTATATATTTTATACACATATTTAAATAAACAATACTATATGTTTCATCAAAACATTCTTTTTAAACATACTCCTCATTCTAATATTATTTCTACCAATAACATCCCAACAAAAACTCCTCTCTCAAACATAGCCTTTGATTTCTCAACACAATATAGTATAAATTAATTATTCAATAAATAATTTTATTATTATTTCTTGTAAAAATAAATGGCCATAATTTTGTTTAAACAAAGATATGTTTAATCATCTTCAGTTTTATTTTTAAAAGAACTTGTAGAGACATATGAATCTTTACTCATTTTTTTTCCGAAAAGAATCTATTAAGCTTAAGTTAGTGGAGATAGATTTATTCATATTTATTCAAAATAGTGCAAATTCATTTAGATAATATAATTAATTTTTTATTGTTTTAGTTATTCAATTTATTATTTTTCTGATGTAGAAAAACTTTTAATTCAATTTATAATATAAAATTATCAAAAACTTAGAATTAAATCAATACATATAATATAAAGACAAATTTATCCAAGTATTTAATTTGAGGGGTTTGTATTTCGTTTTAATGGTCATTCGGATAAAGCCATTTGCCCATATAAAGCATCCTCTTAAATTTTTAATCATTAAAAAGTGCATTAGTTAAGATTCCTTTTCCTTTTATATTTGTGTGGGTGTGTGTAACTATATATAGTATAGCATGTACCATACAACATGAATTTATGTGTATATGCATAGTTTTATATTGTTATAACTTGCACATAAAAAAATTTCTAAATGATCATAAATAGAACCATAGAAGTTAATATTAAGGCCTTGATCAACTGGAACATTCAATACCATAATAAACCATGTCAAATTTTTATTTTTAACAACTAATAAAATCAAATTCATAGAAATGTGAGTTGAGTTTTAAAAAGCATGTGACAAAAACAAAAAAAATTCAAAAGAGTAGTGCCTAATTGGCATACGTGGCATCATTAAAAATTATCCCAAGATTCCAACCCTGATTTGTCGCCCAAAATAAGAAATCAGGCAGAGCGCATCATCCTTTTTATTGTGGGAGTATTAAAATTCATTTCCCTCTTAGACACGTAGTTTAATTTCAACTATTTATATTTTAAATATATTTTTATTTTAATCAAACTAACAGTACTTTTTTGTAAACATGAGCAGATAATTAAGAATATAAATCTATTGTCACAATATGCCAAATACATGTGGAGGGAACATACACTTCCTCACATAACTAGAAAAATTTACATGCTTTGCACATACAGTATGTGTGTTAAAAATAAATAATATACATACATACACACACACACACACACACACACACACACACATATATATATATCAAAATACAAAATTTATTTTTCATTCATTTTAATTTTTTATTTATACATCATAGTTATTTTTTGAATTTTGAATTATATATTTACTTTCTTATGTTTATCATATAATAAATAATATCATTGTCTTACTTTTAAAAATAGTTTAATATGTTAAATAAAATTTTAAATTTTAGATTTTAATGCCACGAGCATTAACAATAAATTAATTATTAGTAGTATGTTTTAATTAAGTAGAAATAATGATTAAGAAAAATGTCATTTAAATTTGAACTTTATAATTAAATTTTGAACGCATAAGAATATTATTTGATTATATATGTCATCTTAAATCCATTGAGTGAAGTGAAAAAATTAATAAAGAAAATATTATTTAAATTTGATCCATTCAAGTAAATGAGAAAAATATATTTAAATTTATTATGAAAATAGTTATTTGTAAGTTAGAAATCTAAAATATTTTTAAAATGTAATATCTCATGCATTTTAAAGTACATTTGTGTGTATAAAATTTTCCTTTTAAACATTGACATTTAATTAAAACAAATTCATATCCATCTATTTTTGTAATTTAAACTTTGGTGTTGAATTGTTATGTACTTCATTATATTTAAGAAAAGAAAAATCTTTTTTATATTCATTGTATAAGAACTTTTATTGTTAAGTAATATTTTAGTGAAATGAATCCAATTAAAACTATATTTTTTATTATTTAATATATTGACCTTTTAACCAAAATACACATTTCGTGTTTATTGCTTGTCCCATTCTAAGATAGAACAATAAAATATATTATACAATGATAAAAATTAATAATGTAACAAAAATACTTTATATTAAGATAAGATTAATTGAATTTCATAAGCAATTTAACATGAAGATGGAATCCTTTCTTTCAGCCCTTGATAAAAAATGATCTTTCAATAGTTTATTATAGCATTAAGTCTTTTATTTCAATTTTATTTATCAATATATTTTATTTTCAAATTTTAAACTATAAACTGAAATTTACTAAATTCTTAAATAGATTTATTCAAATTTAAAATTTTTCATAATATTAAATAATTTAGATTGTATTGTGAAGTTCTATAAGTAGATTATTTATATTAATCTCTATAGTTATGCAAAGCAAACATCTTTGACGCAGTTATTTATTTCAATATTAATTAGATTCAATTTTAACTTATAGTTGCACCACTTTCTTAAATATAAATATTTAAACTTTTTAATTTAATTTTTTGTATGTGCATTACTGAATTTGGTTTCATATTTTCTTACCTTCGCTTTTTTGGTTTATTCTAAAATATCTTATCAACATGGTTTTAATTAATATTTTTTATTAGATATATTTTTGTCTTTATAATTTAAAATTTGATATTGAATATGTTTTTTATTGTAATTCATGATATTTATACAAAAAATTCGTAATATGAATGTATGTACTGGGATAATTTTGATTTGACAAAGTTTGAAGTATTTTATTTGAAGGTTTTTTTTTGGTTCATTATTATTTTTAAAACTTTAGTTCATCTCTAAGAAATACTCTTTTTAGGTATTTATTTATATTTTTCAATGCATTAATGTACCGTATATTTGTCATTCATCATGCTATCTAAGTTTATTTGCAATTAGAATAAAGTTCACCGTCAACTTGCCCATCTATTTGCCTACCACTGTTTATTTCTCTTAACATTTATGTATTATTTTAAGTTCTATATTATTTGTCAGGGTGAATTACTTCTAGATTATTTTAGATTGGCCCAAATTACATCCAAATTCTTATAATTAGAGAAACTATTAGTTTTTTCTTGAAAAATAAGAACTCTTACCATGAGAGCCCTCTAATTTGAGAAACTACTAGTTTTCCCCTAAAAAAATAAGAACTCTTACCATGGAGAAACCTTTTACGGTTGAGTGAAAATTTTAAGTGAAATGTCGAAAATGATCCGTAGTCAAAGTGACCCATATATAATATATGTAATAATATTTTTTTTATTATCTACATATGATGCAAGTACTCAAAGTGAACCCATATATAATATATGTAATTTTTTTTTATCATCTACATATGAGGCAAGTATTCAAAGTGACCCATATGTAATGTATGCAATATTTTTTTTCTTTTTCCAAGTTCCTTTTATAATTTTCTAAACATAATAATAATAATAATAACTAAATGGTTTGAAATTACAAATAATCATATTTTTATAGTTAAAATACAAAACTTTATAATTTATAAATAATTATGCAAATATATAAAATGTGAAATTTTTACTATATTTATACACTAGCCATAAGTATTTACTTCCTAAACTATGAGTGATAGTTAAATTACCATCTATTTTTATTCTGACTTTTCTTCTAATTATTTGTTAACTTAGTCCTGTTTTTTTAACTCTATTCTATTTTTTAAAACTCTAATTTTCCACATCTCTGTTTCTCGTGGATAAGAACTCAGTGAGATACAAAAATTATTGAATACAGAATACCAAAAGTTCTGAAACAAAAACAAGAAATCCGGCCAGAGTGCTAAGAGAGCCCAACAATGGCCAATAATTCAAATGCCAAACAAGAATCAGGAATATGGTGCCCTGCTCATGGCAAAACACCACAGGGCAAAACGAAAAAATACATATATTACGAGCAAAGACTTGAGCTACACGTTCTCACCGCTCAATATGGTCGATCATAAGTACTCAATGGGGATTCTTTGTCCACTGGCATCATGACGTAAGAGAAAACGTGGATTGATCATTTAAAAAAGTTAGGAATTTGGCCTTTCCTCAAGAAAGAAAGAGTATGCTCAGCAGTGTCGATAAGATCTTCAATGTTGTGAAGAGATCGCTCCTCAGAACCCACTAAGAAACTGGCTCGAGCCTCAGCTTTCTTTGCCAGCCTTGCTGCGAAATTGAGTGGCAAATCAGGTGAATTAAGGCACCTCAATATCTGGCGATACAATGATAGAACCCTGCCTCTGTTCCTAGCCATGTCCTCCGCAGTCGCCCATACCAAACCCCTTGCCATTGCTCACTTCCTCTTACCAGAAAATAGAATCTGCACGCAGAATTTAATGTTTAGACATTTCATCAAGCAATTGGAGTGCCCCATTTAGGAATACTAAACTAACTCTAATTCTAATAAGTAAGATGCTAAATTCATAATGCATTTGCATATACCCAACAACACAAGATACACTTAAAGGCTACAATTTAGTCGAAAGATTTTAAATTTTCCCACAAATTTATTCCAAAAGCTAAAATTTTACATTCTTTCAACAAAATAATAACTAATATCGTGCAGTACATGGTCTGTACGAACAGTGCAGGTACATGTGCTCTCCACCTGAGACAGGTACGTCTTATCTATTATTCGAGCACAAGGAGTTGCAAATGTAGGTGACATAACCAGCATTTAAATCATGGCCATGTATGCTGCAAATCAAGAATATATATTGTTGGGGCCATTGAACCCTTGAATTAATATAAACCACCACAAATTTAGAACACAAATGAATTTAATATTCACATCATCTTTTGATCACAAACACACAACAAGAAATTGAAAAGAGAATAAAGAAAAAATATAAACTAATATTGCATCAACCACATATTTATTTATGGACTTGCTTGGACTATTTGATGGATTAGAATATTTGTAACCAAATCTAATATTGAACGCTGATTTCTCTTTATTCATCCAGACTCTTGTTTTCAACTGAATGTCAACATCTTCAGTCCCCCACCCGACCCCAACCGAATATTATGCAAAATTATGATTACCCAACATGGAAAATCACCAGGAATAAGTTCAAAAGAATAAGTATTGAATGATTACTCATTTGATCATTGTGTTAATTCAGCATGTTCACAAAAATTTGTGTTTTCCCTTCAAACTTTTCATTTTACTTGAGATAAAAATAAATGTTTTTAAAGTATTCTACCATTCTATTCCACTATATTTTAAAACTTTACATGATAGAATTTTGTTATTTGACCCTAATCAACTACTTTTCACCCCCTACAACTGACATATGATGCTCTGGAAATAATTGGGATCGAGAAAAATGTGCATGTAATGCTTAAGAATGATCAGTGTTCATAGAAGAGAATCAAACAGAAATTTGATACTGTAGCAGTAAGAACCCCTCACAATTAAACCATTGTAACATTTGACAGGATCAAGGCATTGAGAGAAATTCAGCAGTCAATATTGCAGCACCGAGAAGCACACGATTAATTGCACCAATGAATTTACCATTTGAACTTTTGGCAGGTAAAGAAAATCTTGGAGAAATTGGGTTCAATAATAAGATTTATATCGAATTAAAATCATCCATTATTTTTGGGTACACTGTCGGGAAATTCCACGATGCATAATTTATTAATTGTTACCCATCATTAATCACATAATAATTAGACATCATTATACTTTGTACCCCATATTTGACAGCAGAAACTACATGCCCCCAACTAAGGGAATTGCACCTCATATTTGTTTCATCTTAATTATTGAACACCTTGACAATACACCGTCTTCGGTTGGTTAGACTTAATTAAAATAAAATGACAAATCAATTTTTGAACTCCGTAAAATTAGAATCAAATACAAACCAAATAATTCAAAGTTTTTAATGGGATATCTCAGGTACCTGGCAATTTATGAACCGGAATTTATTTGCCCGGAAGATGAAACAAATCACTTCAATGTGTTTATAAAATCTGAAAGGATAATTGCTGTTCAATGACCAGCTAGTGAAACTGAAACCCCAAACGTGAAGCTGGTAGTTTTTGGAGTTGGTTTGGACAAAAAATTGCAGTGAGGAAAGAGTAGGGTATGCTAAAAGTTGGAGGAGAAGAATCGGAAGATGAGGGGAGAAAAGCAGCCGTTGGTTTATAATTATGTGATTGCTTCTCAGTTAAAGAACAAAGTCGTTGGTTCCAATCCCACTCTTAAAAGCATAATCTTTAAAACATATTGTTTACAGTAGCACATAGATAAAAACGTAGGCAATGTTAATTATTTCCTACAATTTTCAAAAAAGTTATTATTTACTGTGTCAAAAGCATGAGTAATAATATTTATTAACCACATTTTTAGGCCTAACGGCAAGCTTTTTGATAAAATAATGCCTACAATGATAAGTGTAGGCAGAAATATAATGCCAACAATATTTCAAGTGTAGTCTGACCAATTTTCTTGCAGCGTGGCCTGAAAGAAGTGGTAACCTTTCCTGTGCGTTCCCACCAGCCTTTTAAAAATCAAATCAGCCGTCAAACAAAAAAAATTACCAATTCAAAAGTTACTAATTCAACTGAATTCAAAAGTTATTGATTAACCGTGGTCAAATAGATAATATACTATCTATATTATAAATATTAATTAATTATTTAAAATATGTAAAATAATGAATATTAAACAAATACTTGAATCTAATTGTAAACATTTTTAATTACTATTAATAGTTAAATTATTACACTAATACAATAAAAATACTATAAATATAAAAACAAGATATATTAATTCAATAAATAAATGTAAAAATAAACCAAAAATATATATCTTATTAAATATTTAATCAAAATATAATAGAATTTTAATAACATCTTATATATTTGATATACGTTTAAATCAAAAATTATTAAATATCTTAAATAATAATTTATTTAATTCATAAATTTTTTTATAAAGAATAACAAATCAATAAAATACAATAAAAAATTGAAATTAAATCAACCAAAAAAAAAGATTTAAAATTATATTTATTTTATCAATTTAGAGCATTTAATTTTCATGAATATAATTGATTCATCTAATTTACCAATTCAACCACAATTTTATCTGCTTTTACTGTCTGGCTGGGTCAGTTTTTAGAACACTCGTTCCCGTGCATCAACTCAATAAATTTCTCCACTAAACTGAAATTCTAAGCGACGCAAGGACGCTGCTTTTCCCCTTCCAGTAATCATCCAGAACATTTTACCAGTGCCATATTGCCAGACCACAATCCATTCACCAACGTTCTCATAGTTGAAAAATCAAAACATGCACCACACTCGAAGGAAACAGCAGACAAACTAAACCATTAACATCATTTGAATGGATGCATACACAGGCATCCAAACAACACAAGAAGCAATAGAAGCAGTGTATAGGTTACCCCCATCACTTGTCGTAGTACGAACTATGGGAAAGCGTTGGAGTAGAGCGCAAGTAACTGCGATAAAAGTGGACATACCTTCAGGTTCTTCGAATCGGTGGAGAATGGAGAAGTTGTGGCAGACACTTGATGTACTGTCTGTTCTGCGGTGAATGTTCTATCAAATGAGAGAGGAAAAAATCCCAAATTAAGGGCACTTCGGCAATGAATCCAATTGTAGAGAAGTAATTGAGGCTTTCCCAAAAGTAAAAGCTCAGCCCACCACCCAATGCTTTCTGGGCTTCAACCCAGTGGAGTGGGGTAACAATTGTCATTGCAATAATGGGGAACCAAGTCAATTCCTTGAGCCTGATGCACGGTGGGTCCGACACCCACCCCACCCTTACGGTGGACACGCCTTCCTCCTCTGCTCGTACGGCTTCTAACTGGTGGCTGGTAGTCTTTTCTAGGGTTTTTTTTATAAATAATAATAAAAAAAAAATTATAAAAATATTTTAATTATAAAATAATTTGTGAAAATAACTCATTTTCGTGATTTCGTATAAGAGAACAGACCATTTTCGTGATACAAGATCATGAAAATAAATCAATAATTATTTTTAAGTTTAAATAAATAAATAATTTAATTTTATAATTTGTTATCTTTTTAAATAATTGAAATTTTATATTTTATAAATTTGAGTATTTATTATTATACATAAAGAATAAATTAAAAAATTAATAGTAACAATTTAAGAAAATTTAATTTTTATTTTGAAATTAAAATTAATACAAAAAATAGAATTAACCACCATAAAATTATAAGAAAATTGCACAAGTGAATAACTATGATTTAATATTGTTATTTATTTTTAAACAAATAATATAAGTTTTAATCACAATTATATGTACATTACTAATTTATAATTAATTATACTTGAATAGTAGGTAATAATATTAAATGCCATAAATATTTGTAAGTAATAAATAATAAAATATAATAATTTGAAAATTGTTCAAATAATATATTTATCCAAATAACTTCTAAAAAAATGTTAATATAGAATAAAACATAATTCTATCTAAATGCACTATATGCCCTAGTGCCACATCTAAGAGCATGTCGATCTCTACGAGGTCTTGAGGTAGAATTACCATCCTTATACTGTGATATGTCATTATGTAACGATGTAGTGGAATGGTCGAATATGTCATCCTACTGCACCTCCCAAAATGATTGGTAGCTACTCCATAGAACAGGTAATGTATAAAAAGTACATCCATGGTTATCTGGAGTCCCAAAATACTACATGGATGGATTTAGAAAATAGTAAGGAGCCTGCATCACCTGCACTGAATATAGATTATTTATGGTTGGATTAGGTGGAGTAGATATATAAATATCGTTATGTTATGCAGTAGACGTTTAAGAAACCTGTGCTGTTCCGTAGGTCAAAGTGGATGGACCTGCATCAAAGTTCGAGAGGTTGTAATACGAGATACAGAACGACGTCCACTATGCTGCTTCACCCTAGGCCTACTCGTGGACGGGTGTATCTCCGCAGATGCCTTATGTATCGCACGGGTAACATCCATCTCAGTATAGGCACGCAATCTCCTGGTCTGGCTCACACGACCGTGTGACAGAACCCGCCTACAATGGCTAACATCACCATCAATAAAAAACAGCTCCAACTCATGGACCTGAAAATGAATTAGTGTTTCAATACACATTAAATTTTTATTGTCCTATACACAGAAGTTGACAATAAATATTATTTGTAATTGCGTACCACATAATCATTCTATGAACCATCTCTCGGTTGAAATCCAAACTCTACAAAGGCGGTCGGTGGAGTAATCGTGCGGCGAGTGATCCGATAATACCAATCAATGTATCCACTTGCTTCTTGGGGCACATCGCTGTGGTGTCTCTGTCTATGTACAACCACTGCTAAACTCCGTCAATAATTCACATATACCTGATGATATACTACCTAATTTCTGGCCGAACCCCCTCCATGACGGTCAATGGTGTGTAAGCGATTCTCGTCGAGTTAAAGAGTAGATTGAATGTCCTGCACCATCATAAACTACAGTAAAACTCACTCTGGCCGGTGCATCTCCACAATGTCATAGAAGATGAGTGGACCCAAGCACGTCTACATATGATACCCAGATCTCGCTAGCAATACAGTATACCACTCAAAAGCATATGGTTGCCAGTTAAACTACACATTGGTTACAACAAACATCTTATCGTGCTTATTTCAATCAAACATTGTACTGATAATATAAAATAATATATGCTATAATAATAAACTTGTGTGTGTGCCTCAAAATCTAAAATCTCTCTAAAAATTCGTATGTTGTGGCTATCGGTCTTTGTCATCTATCTCCATGCATAAGACCATCTGTATATTTATGAAGAAAAAGCACAGGGAAAAGAAACATATTATACATTTCTAGAGCGAGTAATTAAAAAATTAATAAAAGTATGTCAAGATCATACGTAGCATCATACAACGCTCCTGAAAGCGCTTCACCATCAGGTAGAGTAAGTGGACCTAAGTCAGAATGGTGGCCTACAATTTGCGGTGCAAGTCCTGATATTGAGACCATGCCCATATTTGTGTCATTGGTAATATAATTACCATCACAATCTAATTCATGCTTGGAATCAAAATTCTATTATGTGAATATAACGTGTGTAAAACATACTTGTAAAAGAGGCAACAGGCCAGAATGGACAAGTGCCCTCTTTGGCAAGCATGGCAAGCAACACAAAAATTCTTGCATAAACATGCTAAAACTGCACTACCCCAACTGTATCTATCCGCACTATTCAAGTCAATAATCAAGTCAAGGTAAAGCAGCCTAACTTGGTTGTTGGAGGAATTAGGGAATAAACTGCCACCTAATAGTAATAAAATAAAGCCACGAATCCATTGCTGTACATTTAGCTGTGTACTATCTGCATGTAATGGATGCAACTTCATGTACTGTGCAATTTGTGCAAGGGGAAGGCTGTAACCTTTGAAATTCTAATCTCTCAATGCCCAACCTAATGCCCCTATGCAAATCTGCATCCACTGTGCACGTGTCAGTTAAGGCTCTGTGCCAGTGACTAGATCGCCCTCCACCGGTAGATGCCATATCTGTGCCACGTTCTCTAACGTAACGGTGGCCTCCTCGGGCATGAAATGAAATATATGCATATCTCAACGCCATCTCTCAACTAAACACATGATCAGGTGGCAATCTAGCTGCAACGCACCCCATTTGTATACGCCGTACAAGCTAATGCTGTGAAATATATGAAGCACTCTATGGTCCACAGCCTCAAAACGCAGTCAGTAGCTATCAGGTACCTGCGAGGTAAGGCATCTATCAAGGATACCAGCTCAAATGTCTTTCGAGCAGTGATTCTCCTATACACGCAACATTGTGTTGTCAATCAGAACAAGGTGAGCGAATGTATCTGCTGACATCCTATAAAAAAAAATTCAAAAGTAGGTGCTACTTTAAAAATAGATTTTTGAGTATTTCAAGTAAATTAAATAAAACAAAAATGACAGAAAATATATAATTAAAAAGAAAAATACTTGAAATTATTGGCTACCCTGTGCTTTCAATTACGTAAATGTTTTTGTGACATTTATCCATAAGTGAAAAGTGATTAAATCAACTACTTGTGCATGCGAACAAAAATATAGATATATTGAAACATTTATATTGAATAAAAGTTAAATAGGTATTTGATCAATTGCGTTGCAGGATTAAATTACATACCTATACATTTTTAACTAAAATAAATATTTTAGTTAACAGTATATTAAAATACGTGACATCGCTACTGACTACCTAGGTTTTCGTACGTGAACTTTCTACATTTGCACGTCTAATAGTCTACCTCGCACGTACTAGTTCACGATCCATCTTATTTGTAATGCGAGTCATTCGGTCCGGCCCTCTGCGCTGAACTCGTCAACGTTCTGCATTATGCGCTAACTGAAATGGTGTAAGGTCCCCATAGTCTTCAGGCCACACTGCTTCAAATTCACCATAATAGATCACCATCCATATATTAATTGAGTAATGGGCGTTGACAAGCTCTTTTGGGTTTATACAATATCGACGGCACACATGGATAGTATGAGAAAATGGAATCTCACTCGAAATCCATTTACCACAACTGCACTCATTCCGCGTGAGACAAATAACATAATTAGTCCCATGACGTCCACCACACGCTTATCAATCAATTGAGATGTGTGCTTAATAGACTCCCTATCTATAGCTCAGTATTTATTTGCAGGCCATGTTGACCAATCACAACCCTCTATCTTCATGTTCGTCGCCTTCGTAAGTTTATTTAAAAAGAATCCAACAACACGATCAAATGTAAACTAAACAATTGAGGTTATTGGAAGCCGCCTTGCACCTTTCAAAACTCCATTAAGGGACATTGAAATATTTGTTGTCAAGATCCCTCTACGTCATCCTCCATCATATACTAGTGCCCACTTCACTTGATTAATTGCCTTAATTCAATTCCATACATCAGGATTGATTCTGTATATCTCTTCCATGCACTTATTGAACTTTGGTAGCTCGTGCTTAGACCCCACATTCCAACATAGATCTTCTAGAGCTTGGCTCCTAAATGCCTTACCGAAGTTCGAGCAAAGATGTCTCAAACAATATACATGTCTCATGTAGTTCTTGGAAGGAAAAAATCCTTTCCACAGCTGCGAGTAAGCCCACATGACGATTAGAAATAAGACAGGTACGCTCCCTCTTACGCACAACCTAACGGTTGATCAAATCTAAAAACCAGTGCCATGATTCTGTACTTTCCTCATCCACAATAACAAAAATTAATGGTAATACTTTGTGGTTCGCATCCAGTGCCACAGCGATCAACATTTTATACTTGTACCTCAAATACAAGTGTGTCTCATCCACACTAATTACGTTGCGGCAGTGTTGGTATACATTAAGACACGGTTTGAAGGCCCAAAAAATATACCATAATGTGTATTGACTCTCAGCACCACTCTCAATGTGGCGCTACTCTACAATAGTTCCGGAGTTATACTTTTACAGGGCGGCCTTATATGTGGGTAACTTCTGAACTAAACTCTCCCATATGCCATACACTATCTCAACAGTCCGTCTTAAACCATGTCATGCCTTAGTATAGCTAACTTCAAACCCATACTTGTCCTTTAATATCTGAATAATAAATTTGATCCTATACGATGGGTTTTGGTGAACTATACCCAAAAATAATTGAGCTATGGTGTTCTTATCTAGATTTCTGTGGTCCATTGACACTACATTCGAAAAGCAAGTGTGTGGACCTTCATACTTTATAATTTGCCAAAAACCCAACTTTGACTTCAGAATAGCCCTTAAACCCCACTTACAGCCTTCTTCATCTTGCATGTATTTCACTTTCTACAAAACTGATGTGCTCTTTACCACTTTATATTCACACTGTGCAATAATGAATAAGTATTCTTTAACGGCTGAAATTACATGATTTTTATCATTGAAGTTCATACCCATGGGTAATTCTCCACTACCTTCCTCATAAAATTTGCCTCACGTAGTTGGAGGAATATCCTGAAAATCTTGGTTACAATCATCAGGATGGTTTGCAAAAACTTAATGGATGGGTAAGTATGTTGCATTGAACCTAAATCTGCCTGCATATAAGATTGAGTTGATGTGTCAACGTATCCTTGACTAATTCGTTCCTCTGTCAATTCTATTGTACTTACATATACAAGTCTCTTATCGTCATCGTCCTCTGTCTTATCATCTAACGGTATATCTATAGCACCCTAATCTTATCCAAAATTATTGTCATATGTCCCTAACACATCATCATGTAATTCTTTCTCTAGGTCATCCTCTTCAATTAATTTATTATCTAATTGCGAAGCCACATGTGAAGGTCCCTTATCATAATTATACTCTCTCGGACTTCCATGAACCTCTATCTGTGCCAAACCTTCCATGATTTGCAGTAGCTCGCTTAATTGCGCACGGGCGAAAGGTATGATCTACTTAAGGATGTAGGGTATCATAGAACTCCAAATATAACTCTAAAAAATGTAATCTATTAATAGAGTTTAGGAAGAAATGTAGATTGTCGTTAGCGTTCAGGTTAATTACAGTAGCTCTATCATAATGTGACACCACGACTTATTCTGTGCATTACTGCCAAGTAATGAAGTAGGAAATCTATAAAGTTTCTAAGCCTTTAGAGCAAGATGAAGAGATGAATTGGTTGACACTGATTTTTCATTCTATGGCAATTTTTTAATGATCTTGTACTAGAGTAAAATTATAGATTACTAAAATTTTTATTATTTTATGAATTAATTATCAAGTAAAATGTAATTATAGTAAAATACATATTATTTTAAATTAATCAAAATAGAATAAATTATTAGTGGTACTCTAAAATAAGGAAAGAATTTAGCTAATAGTCAACGTTGTTCGAAAATAAATAAAGTTATAAGATTTTTAATATAAATTTTATATCGTTAATAAACTTCATAAAATAATAAAGAAATATAGAGAAAAGAAAATATTATATAATTAAAATTAAAGAAATTGAATGAAATAAATAAAAATTGAAGGAGTAGAATAAAAAAATATTATGAATACTTAAAGGGATATTAAGAATTACATGTTAAATTATGGCATAAAGTTTATAGATATTAAATAATAATTAATAGATTTTTGGGTCATGCATTATCGTTCTCATAGGGTATCGATGTTAACCTACATCCAATATTTTGACTTCTAAGGTTTGGACTGAGTGTACAAAACATATTTTGTGTCTGGATTTGAATTTGTATAGTATTATTTATTTTTTGTCTGGGCTGCCTTCACCCACACCATAGCCTGCTTGAAAGCAAATGGAGATCATCAAAAGTGATCCACGTTCCAAAGCATGCATCTCTGCATGCTTTGATCGGTTCAACACGATGAATCAGCTACTAAAATTCATGAAAAAAAATAAAAAGAAAAAAGGCTGATTTTCCAAATTTCTGCACTTTAATTTCGAGATTTGAAATTTAAAAATAAAAAAAGATGAAAAGATCAATACTTATTAAATAGAATAAAAAATTAAAACATGAAAATATTAACATAAAAATGAAAAAAATAAAAAATAAAATTTAATATTCAATTTAGTATGGTACAGTAAACCATATATATATATATATATATATCAAAATTGAACCAAATTCCAAATTTTTTAAAATTAATGCACTGAATATCAAATTAAATTTTTTATTTGTGCCAAATATTTCTGTCCGACATGGTTGAATTAGTATACCAAGTAATGCACATCTAAGCACAGGCCTTATTTAAAGTCAAGTTTTTTATTCACAAAATTGTGAATAATCAATTAGTTCAGTCCAAAAGATTTCTTAGTGCAACATGTAAAGCAGAGTGCAAATACGGTGCCCTTAAATTGGTTTAGTTGTTTCTACACTCAAGATCACTGCTTCAATTGCACGGAAGTGTGACACCTGTCCTCAATTTGTTTTCTTGTTTTTGTCATTCGTTCTCTTTTTCATCTTTCATTTTTCATTTCTGCATTTTTTACTAATTTTTTAAAAAATAATTTTTAAATTCATTTGTGTTTTTTGTTTCTGTTTTTCCATTATTTAAATTATTTCTTAATTTTTTTGTTAACTTTTTTTTTATTTATTCTTTTTCCCTTTTTCTTTTGTCCTTTCTATAAGTTTGTACTTTTTCTCCATTCCTTTAAGTTATTTCTTATTTTTTATATTTATTATTTCAAGAAACTCATAAAAGAATGATAAAAAAAATGAATAAAACCCAAAAACTGAGTATAGACAGTATTACTAAAAGTCCATAAAGAAAAGATAAAATTTGATAGAATAATTGAGGATTAACTTAAACCCTTAAAAAAGAAAATTAAGAAATAATTCAAAGAAATAAATAAAAATGTAGAAACACAAATAAAAATTAAAAAAAAATGTAGAAGTGAAAAGATATGGAGAAAGAAAAAAAAGAATTGAAAAGAAAAAGTAAAAAGAGGAAAAAAAAAAAGAAATAAATGACACATGTCAATTTTTCTTGTGCAAAAGCAATGGTCTTGAGTGCTGCATCCACCAAACCCATATACTTATGACTTCATACCATCTTTCCATTGACCATATTGTCAGTTCGATTAGAAAATGCTGAATAGAGATATAATTCTCCAAGGAAAAAAAAGTTCAGTGGGAGTTAGATTACGTCAGCAGCACATACAATTATCTGTAAACCAAAGAGACAACCATACACCACTATCGTCCTCCAAGAAGATTCCATAAACAGTATGAACTGTAGAGATGACCAAACTATAATTGAATAAATAAGTCACAAAGTATTGGCCAACCATCTCACTCAGTTGAGTAGCAAGCACTCAATTCCACTTTCTAAAAGTGATTTGAAAGCAATGGCTCGTAATAACTTCTCCACTTTATCCTGAATATCACCAAGCCAGTTTACCGACTGCACCCACTAAACTCATTCGTCAAGGCTTCCTCCACCAAAGAAAAATGAATTTTCTTTTAGGAAATAATATTACTTTGAGATAATATATATATATATATATATATATATTGACTAAATGCACAGTCATATTTCCTGCGTGCCTCTGAAGTACGAATATGTGTGTGTGTGTGTGTGTAGAGAGAGAGAGAGAGGGAGAGAGAACTAATGTATATTATTATATATAGAACCCTATTGTCGGTAAGATTATTTTCGTAACACGATAAAAGAAAATTTACTATATGAAGAACCCTATTGTCGGTAGGATTATTTTCGTAACACGATAAAAGAAAATTTTAGCGGAAGCCTCCCACTAAGACCACCAAGTCAGGAGACGATGCTGAAAGATTGTTAGCACCTCATCTTGGCATGAAAGTCATTTTGATTTGTACAAATTGAACCCTTTTGTCGGTAGTGATCTACTGAATCAGGTCTCGCGTACAAAATTAGAGAAAACAACTTTTTCTTCGTCCAAATCATAAATGATAATATGTTTCAGTTTTGATCTAATGTAATATAACCGAAGGTTGATAAAACCTGAACTTAAGTGAAACACGTGACAAGTATAGGGTATTGGAAAGATTAAATGTCACACCCACCATGCTTTAAGCATGTAGCAAAAGAGCTACTGTTCTTATTTTTCCATTAATTATTTAATGTTCAGAGAGTGAAGGCTCACCTACCAAGCAACAATGGGAGATTATGTATTAAGATTGAAAATTAGCACTATAACCACGATGCTGGGCCATTCCATTGAGTGATTATTACGAAATAAAAAACTGCTGAACTGCATGAGCATATCAACATCGACCCTATAATTGAACTATTAATTTCAAAATAGCCCCAGGACAAACATCATTTAATTGGAAATCCTCGAGGACACATGTTCACGAAGGAATCCAGTATTAGCATACTTGGAACTGCTTAATGGAGGCTGTGTCCAATGGACTGGGATCAATAGAAGCAAGATCACGAAGGTCCTGAATTTTGTCAAATGCTGCAAAGTATTCGTCGTCGAGGGTGAGCCACGCTTCTATTCCGTCGCCCTGTCTGGTGTCCATTAGCCAAAGCACATTGAGGAATGGCCATTCTACGTCACTTCCAGCATCACATTTAGTTATCCACACGGGCTTCCCCCACCCAAAATCAACATCGTAGAGACCGAAATTGCACCAGCTTGAGATAGCCAAATAATCAGCATTCTCTGGAAATCCACTCCTCGACTCCTCAAGGTTCTCGCAGTAGCCCAAGAACCCCCCTTCATGATCTTGCATTCTTTTTACGAAATCCACATCAACCTTGCTAATGGCGTTTCTCACTTTACAAAACAGGTGCTTCAGGTCCCTGTCCGGTTGGTTGTTGTCACTTGACGCGGGCACCAGCCAGACGAAATTGCCGAAGCTATTATCGGAGAACTGTCGTTCGGCTTTTCTTCTCATGTTCACTCCGTGAGTCACCAAAGACACGGGATGATTAGTATTCCCGGAGCTGGATTTGTTTGCAGCTGCAGAAGCAACCATGAAACACTTCCAGATGAATGCCGATACTATTTCAACTCTGGTGGGGCGCGGTTTGAGGCCTTCTAGTGAACCCAACTGTGCTCTGAGTTTTGATATTGCAGAGGCATCAAATACATAGCGCCTCATGACGGTCTTCCCGAATTTAAAATATCGTCTCATGGCAGAAAACAGATGGGATTCCCTCTGCATTGATTCGTTCTGCGGGAAGAAAGATTGAGCCTCATAACTCGGGAACACTGTTTCCGCAGAATCTCGGGCACTGGCGGTCCAGGCTTTCATGAAAGTGCCAATTGTTACACCGTCTACGACTTTGTGCAGGAAAAGCGAACCAATTGCTATGCCACCACAGCCAAAGAAGTTCAGTTGGATCATGGCGACTCTGGCACCGGGGCCTGGTTCAGTCCACGTGAGGTCACTCGGGATGTGACCCCGACAGGCCTGCGGGTCAGGGTTTTTCAGGAAATCCGACAGGTTACAGCGGAACTTGGCAACCACAAAAAACACTCCGTCGTCGTTGCAGTCGATGCATAAACTATCTTTGACTCTTCCTGCTAAGGGATAGAAGCGAGATAGAGTTGAGGAAAGTGATTGCTTCAGGATTTGGGTAGTCTGGGAAATATAATCAGTGCTCTTGGGTGCATTATCCAGATTAGGATAATACAACACAAGAGGAACATAAATAGGTGGAACGATCTGATCCAGTAAAGAAAGCTTGTGGGTTCTCTGGGAATGGGGTGTTGGCGAAGAGGGCTTGATGTTTTCTCTGGAAATTATATCTCCCTCCATATTCATTTTCTCTCAAGAATTAGGACAGGTTTTCAGGACAAATCTCAGAAAAGTTAGGCTGCAATTCTAATTTTCCTGGAAAAGCCATTCATATATAGCTGGCTTTGAAGAGCATGCAGCCCTGAACTTCTTGGGGATTAGGTAAGTAGAAAGATTACGCGTGTGAATGGATTGAACTATAAAAAGCTCCACTTGATTATCCGAGTCATGCATAGTCAAACCAACTACTTGTATTTTAAGTTGGAATGAGCAAATCGAGCTTTCAGTTGTAACCAACGTCCACAAATCCACCCTCTGCCTGTGGTTGAATCTTTTATCTTCGCAAGGAAATACAAATGAAATGGAAGAAAACAGCGGAGCTAGCTTTTATCATGATTGTACTCTAGCTGGATGGCAACAACGTCATATGTTTATTTGAAAGAATTACTTCAAAGTCACTACAACATTGTAATAGAAAATAAAGACACTCGGAATATGTTTAGTTCTTAATTGTAATGGGTTTTAATCTCTTCAAAAATTTTACAATTTAAACATATTACTTGATAAATTTTTTATTTAAATTTAAATTCAAATTTACTCTCTTAAATGTATGCGTTAATATTAAAAATTCAATCTTCATATTTATTCATAATCAAATTCATACACATATATATATATATGCAAACATACATTAAAATTTATATATTTAAAAAATTAATCATTATCTAATATATATTATAGTATGAGCCAATAATTATTATATATTTATATGTATATATAACTACACAAATTCAAACAAATCAAAATTTTTCATCCCTTCAAAATTTTATACCTAAATATAATTTTCATCTTCAATCAATTCATTTTTATCCTTTAGTAAAATATCCTACCAAACATAACCTTAACTTGTTGCATTAATTTATGAAGCTATGGTACTATTAATATATAGGTTTAATTCTCGAAATCGATTGCTCTACAATTGAACAACAATTGAAAAGGAAGCCTCCTTATGGCCTGTTCTGTGCTTCATTCGACCATGCACCCGAGCACTGTTCCAGGTGCCTTTTTTTTCCCTTTTATTGATTACAATTAATTGAAGATTTTAATTTACAATTATGCTTTTATTTTTATTAATTTTACCTATTATTTAAGTTTTAGAATAAGTTTCAAGTTGGAGTCATTAATTAGTGTATCATTTTTTACCCTCTCAATTAATATATAAAAACCTAAAAATTTTTACTGTATTGGTAAAGTTAATGTGCCAAAATTATACATTCAATAAGATCCTGTGTTAGACTTACATCATATGTGTTGATAATAATTATCTACAATTGTTAATAAATAAAAATAAATTAAAATAATATGTGATTTTAACACTCTCTTGTAATATAATATATTTATTTTTATGTATTTAAATAATTGTTGAGCTATAAAATAATTAAAAAAAATTTAAACTTCTTATAAAATTAAATAATAAATGTCATTAATAAAAACCATAATTACATTAAATATAATTAACAGCACATTAAGAAAAAATAAAGCAGAAATAAAAAAAAAATGAAAATGAAAAGGTACTGTAGGGTCTAATACACCAATTAGCTGTCAAGATGCGAAGGGGTGTCTAAATCCCCTCACCCGGCGCGTACGACGGGTTGCCGGGTCGACTCAGCCGTTCTTTATAACACTTGACGATATTTCACTTTCCATTGTCATGAATTTCAGCAAATTGTCAAAAGCAACAATTCAAAAAATAAAGGAAGGCAGGTTTTTCCAACGCAGAAACTAAAGTGCCTTTAATGGATTCTGAAGTAATCAATGCTTTGGATTGCTGACTTTCGAATTTGTAGCAAATGCATATTATTCGGTAAAAAGGAGACTAAGAGAGGCTATTGCTGTGGTGGGTTGGATAGTGGTTTGGTTACTCATTTCCACTTTCGTTTGAGTGTGCCAAAGAGTATTATATTATATTCATGAAATCAACGCTCAATGGGTATGGGTGTAAAATTATCTGTGAATTATAAAATTATTTTATTTTAAATAATAGTTTTATAATTTAAAATATAGAAAATATCTAAAATCAGAAATAGAAAAGATAAAAATTGAAAAAAGAAATACAAATAAAGATAAACAAAAAGAAAAATGGAGAATTAGAAGATGGAAAAAACAATTCAAAATAAAGGTAAATGTTAAATTTCATAGGGTAAAACTAAAATGGAATAAATGTGTCGTTTTATATTGTGTAATTAAAATGTGTTGAAACATATAATAATTGGGGTAGATTATGCATTATTATAGATAAATATGCGCGCGCGCGCGCACATACAATATCTTTAATCTTGTTTGATGAAACAAAAGCGCACTAGAATGATTAAAGGGGTTGTCCATTGAAAAAAGGGTTTGAGATTACTGTTATTTTATTAAATCCTTATTGTGAGTGCTTGATTACCAACCTCCTACACACACACACACACATATATATATTATATGTGCGTGTGTGTGTGTGTGTGTAGAGCAAAGATAGCAAACTTTATGTGTATAAATTTATTTATAAATTATTAAATTATAATTTGAAATGATAAAAAGCATACTCTCATTCCCAAAGCATTTAAAATGAGAGGAATTTTGAGAGAAAATATAAATTAAAATAATAAGTTAAAATATAAGAGAAAATAAATGATTAAAAAATGGGAATAATTATGTCATTTTATATTGTATAATAGTAAAATTTTAATAACTTAATAATATAGCATATAGAATTACGGACGCACCTACACTCAATCCCTTTTTCAAATAATAAAATTTCGATGTTTTAAATAAAAAGTTATCGCAGTCTTAGTGGGCAACCCCAAACGTATTCCTTGTGCCCCTGAAAACCCATAGGTAATGGGTACTGAAGTTTTAGGAACCCAGTAGCGAATGAAATGTGGGCCAAAATCCAATCTCAATAAATGGGCTAAACTCCTTTTCTCTTAGTGTATGAAAGAATCTTATGAGAGGGGAAATCATAGAAGAACATATGTTTGGCAAGATATGTTAATTAAGAATTAAAATTTGTGCAAATAATCAAAAATGAGAATCAATTTAAAAAAATAATTTCAATAAACAGTATATTTAAAAAGTGTGTTTTTTAGTGATGAGAATTTAGATACATGAACTTCCAAGTTCCAAATACAGGAAGAGAGTCTCGATAGATCTATAACAGATCATATAATATATTTAATTTTATTTTACAAATAAAATAAAATAAACCATCTCAATAAGCTTAGATTATATATTTAAAATAAGCAAATCATGATTGATAATCTTATTACAATATGGTATGAGAAGGGAGATTTGAGGACACGCTGTCTTCCATTCATCTGCCATCGCTCTTAAATCTATGGCCTCATTTCTAGAACTCCAGGAGCTTTTAATCACTGATCTCTAGAAGCTTTGGCATTACAATCTCAAAGCAGCATTTACTATGCCTGAGAAAATATGGTGTTAAATTGGCACATTGTGAGTAGGGTACCTTCACAGAGAAATATATATAGAAATGACCTCTTATCCCGAGTGGTACATTAACAAACCAATTCCCACGGTTCAGTAGGGGATTCATTCATCTTTCCGACGTCAAACAAAAACCCAGAAAACATGCGTCGGTCAGGAAATTATGATCAGAACCCAGAAGAGCAGACGTCACATCCTCCAAAAAGACAGTAAATTATGCCAATACGGTTCATGAAGTTTACCCAACCCATTTAAAAAGGGACCAATCTGGATAAATGCAAAAATAAATTCAGAAAGGTGACTATAGCTGTCAGCTGTAGCTATTATAAGATTGAAATCCGAATGCAATTAGGCTAAAAAATTTGAAGGCTGCAACGACTTAGCAAACTTATCATGCCATTGCTGTTGCTTCCAGCTACATAGTATAAGGTATGTGGGGCAGGCATGCTGCAGTGGGTCTTCCAGCAGATCACATTACTTCAATGACAAAATGATGGTTTAATTGCAACCCTAGTGCAACAATTGGTATTGTACTGCTCTAAGTTTCAGATTCTAGCAGGTGAGGAAGCAAGCTCCAACTGCCCTAAATGTTTTCACCTGGGGGAAGCTCTGCAAGTTTTGGTGGAGTACCAAGTACCCGTTCCATGTCTAATCGAACTTCAATATTCCGGATGCCATAGCCAACCACCATAAGCCAATAAAGTAGCTTACCAAGTTCTGGAGCACTTGTCTCTGTTACACTAGTCTGTAAAATGGAATATAGTAATAACTTAATTATGTCTTGAGATTGCTCAATCACCAAATGCCTTGATTCATGTTATGCAAAAATTATATTCGCAAAACAGACAAACTACCACAATCCCTAGTGTACTACTCACTACAGTAATATCACCAGTGATTACATTAGAACCCTTTAAACATAAACTTGTCCTTGATAACTTCAGCTGTTTTTGATGTTAACCTCAAATCATGACTAATGCTACAGGAACAAAGACACCAATATATAGTTAATAATTTTTAAGAAATAACAAAAACAAGGGTAGATCAACAGGCTGCAAGCTACTCCATAATACAGACAACCATGGAAGTGGCACTCAAAGCACCTGTTAACAGTTACCTTCATTAGGCTAGGATCGGAGACAGCCAATAGGCGTTTTATGAACGTATTCATTGCCAGAACAACGTCGTCTCCAGCACTACTTGTTAGCTCCTGGGCAGCAAGCACAAATTTAATTTAATTTCATGTAGGGAGTATGTTTGTCAAACAATACTGCTTTTTACTCAAATATGAGGGAAAAGTGAAAAATTTAACCCCTAACCACTTCTCATTACTAATAAATCAAATCTTCAACCTCTCAAGAACTAGGTAGCATGGTACTGCAGCGTGACAAAATTCTCTTGCCTATTTATAGTAGTATATATAATTACTTATTCACTTCTTCTATGGTCTCTATAAATCATGACGAGCCAAATGATGTTTCAATTGCTACAACAAAATAAAGTACAATCAGTTTTCATACCTTGAGATTTTGAGGCTCAAGAGATTTCAGATATTCCAACAGCTCATTCTGTCCATTTACAGATTTTCTTGCCATTTGACTGTTAAGTTCCTCTATTTCTGCTTCGAGTAGCTCAATGTATTTCACTGCATCAATTTTTTCTGGGCCTGAAACATTGTTCCACCTTATAACTTCACCTGTCAACTTTTTCTGTGTACCTGGTGCGTAATCTGGTACGTCCTAAGCCATCACAGGGTAAGTGAATTAATAAATATATCACAGAACTGCCATTTTAGATAAGAATTAAACATGCAGATACTTGACAGATGGAAAATTTAATGTTCCACGCATGCACACATCATTACCAGAGGAAATAGCATAATGATCATTCATAGCACATAAGCTAAGGATTTGTCATGTCTGATGGATTATTATCAGGCAACATTACTGTTAGGGTCCCCCCAAGTTAACTCCTAGTTCAGAGAAGTACACATTGTTTCCAGATAAAGTCTGACAGGCAAGCCACACTGTATTATCAACAAGGAGCTTTTCCTTTGATAAACTTTTGTAAGCAAGTCACGCTGCATTATCAATGAGGAGCTTTTCCCTTGATAAAATTTTGTAAGCAACCATGGCACCACAGATATAGATGGCAGAACTGGAATTACTCCACTAATGGCACAGGCATATTGTTTGAAAAGCAAAACCAGTAAAATTGCCAGTCCAAGTTCAACTTCCAACCATTGAAATCAATTTTCGTATGATGATCATAGGCATTGTAGGTGAGCAATGGCATTCCTTAAGAACTTAACAGCTATGCAACAAAATTTTCCAGTGCAAATCAGCACAACAGGTATTCTATAATATCAAAATGGCTAGGGCACATTTTCAAAGTCCTGCTGTGGCAAACACGACAACCAATTTTTTCCATAATTTAGTTTCCTTGGGCTATTTCATTCCAAGATTCATCTATAGCATGAAAAGAAACGCTGGGTGTGAAAAGCAGGCAGAAAGAACTCACCTTTTTCTCTTGTAGTTCAGGAAGAGCAACTTGCTCCAAGCTTTGTTGCAATTCCAACCGAGTCTGAGCATTCCTAAACATATAACCAGTCATCAAGACACTGTACATTAGCTGTGCCAAATTCTCAGCAACCTGAAACAAAACAAGGATCATTACTGTCAGTAATACACTTCAAAGAACTTCCGACTCATTTATTGCTTCACCAAACAAGATACCACTGTTTTAAAACTTAAAAACAGTAACATAAAACACTTACAGTGGTAACCGTCACAGCAAAAAATTGTGAGGGTAGAGTCCCAATCATATTTGTAACTGTTTGGCGCATGGCATCAACCACCTACAGTAGAATAAGCTTCAAATGAGTGCACAAATTGTTGCAAATAATTTTATACGTCAGCATATGACGCTAATTTCTCCGAGGCATTTTCACAAACACTAATGGAAAGTTTCGAAAAAATCGTAGTGGCGTGTACATACCTGCTGAGGCGCTCTTTTAACAAACAACTCCATGAATTCAGGCTGCACATTCTGCACATACTCCAGCAGAATCTCCCTCCTGCTCTTGGGCTAGTCGTTGACATATAAAGCAATATTTAATTTAAACAATAAAAAATCACAAATTTCTCCGAAACAAACGAGAAGAGGGTAATGTTACCAGAGTGCCGTTGGGGGCTTTAGAATCGCCGCCATTGGGTGAACTTTTGTTCTCACTTTCGCTGGCTCTGATGACTGTGAATCTTCCTCTGAAATTGGATAATTTTCCAGGAACTCGGAGGGAATGGGGAATCGGAATATACACCGTCGCAGAAGGAGAAGACAGTGGAGAATAAGCGAGTCGCGATGATGAAGATAGTAGAAACGAAGAAAGTTTCCATGTCAGAGACGACATTTCAGAGTATATGAAAGATTTCGCGGAGAAATATTGGAAGCTTCCCCTTTTCTTCTTCGCGTGTCGCTAAGACAAATGCGCGATCCTTTCCTTTGCTCCGTCGCTCTTCTCATACGTCACATTTAGAGCCTTTTTTGGCCTTGTTCTTCCCTGTTCCTCCATTTTTTTTTAATTTTCTTTTTATTTTAAATATATAAGTCACTTTCCATTTTCGTTCATCCCAAATCATACAAAATAGCTATGATTATTTCCTTTTTGTTTTTTTTTTTAAAAAAAACCTTAAGAAAATATGCAGTTCGAACATGTAATGCTTTTTTTCGGTGAACACGCAACACCCCAAAAATAATTTTTTTTCTATGCGTACACAATGGTTTGAAACAAATCATTAATCAGCCATTATTTCTTTTGAAATTAAATCAACGTCACGCATAACATTTTTTATATTTATAATTAAAAATTAGTCATTATCATATAACAGTATTTGTAAAAAAATACAAAAAATTAAAATTAAATATATACACTTATTATTTTTAAAAACTTTTAAACTACGAAACACTGTTTTTATTTTTTATTTAAAAAAAATATTACAATCATTACACTCCTTAAATTTTAATATTATACCTTTACTAGTTTTACACACTTTTTAACAAAAATATATGTAAAAACACACGTTAAAAAATTATAGCAAACATAGTTAGTAATAATATTTTTGACCTCAAAAAATGAAAACAAACGTGGACATTCAACCTGCCAATATAAACGAAATGATCCCGTATATTTGGTTGCTCTTTTTTGACAATTTTTATTTATCCAAAAAACATATATTCCAAATGTTGATATTTAAAATAATTTTTTGCTTTCATACTTTTATAGGATTGATTTATTGGTCATTACACTTAAATTCAAAAATTATTACATAATTCGCCATTCAAATGTCGATAATATTAACGTTAGTAAGATCAAAGTCCGTAATTAATTGGTCTTGGAGTGTTAATGTCGTCATAGGAGTTAAGGGGGCTTCAACTGAGTGTATGCAAGCACGTAATCTTAGAAGTCAAATTTAAATGTAATTAAAATTGCAAAAATATGTGAGGATTTGGAGTGATGGATTGAGTAGAGTTGTAACACGAAGTTTAAAGTATTTTTCCTTTCTCTCCTATGTTTACTCATTACTAGGGTGTAGTCCGTGCATAATCATTTATAATTTTTAATATTAATATGTAATTTTTCAAATAAATTTTGTTACTTATAATAAAAATTATAAATAGTTAAAAAATATTTTCTACCCAACTATAATGATACAGTAATTAAAAAAACAATCAAATTCTCTAATTAACATTCATTATGTACAAAAAATGTATATAAAATAAAATACAATTTCCTTATTTTACAAAATTTAATGGATATAGATGTATAGTAAATGTAAACATAATTAAAATATTTTAAAAAAATTAAGTACAAACACTAAAGGCTAACCAATTTCATGCTTGGATTTTAGTAAATTCAAATTTTAACATCAAATCTATAAAATTAAAAAAATGTGAGATAACTATCAAAATAAAGGTTACACATCATTATTATTTAAATGATATTAAAAAAGATAGCCAATAACACTTTCTAATATGGAAGTAAAATAAGTTTTTCAACAAAGTAAATTATATTGTTTATTATATTTAACAAAATGATGTCCATAGTTTATTGCACGTGAATGATATCATTTTCTAAAAGATGTGAACACTCAAATACTCATCTCGTCAACTAATTACTAAAATTACCTAAAAGAAAATTTATTTGTAAGCCTTTTTTGCACTGAACTAATATTATACATGAAAATAAAACATTGTATATAGATTCTAATAAATAATTTTATGAATTATACAAAGAATATGATATATGCATTTATTAATATTCAATATTAAACACTAAATAAAACAAATCACAATTCAGCATAACTACAAATTTTTAGAGTTGGTTGAATTTTGCTACAAATAGGTGAATAACATTGACCTGGTAAGCTATATTGGTTTTTAATTTTATCATTACATTTAGGTTATTAAATATTTAAATATCATAGCTGTAAAAAAATAAAAAATTATTTTAAATTGATTTATAATTTGGTCAAAATTGTAAACCCTAAACCCTAATTTCCATTGACTATCATTAATAGTCTAATGAAAAGAAAATTTATAACTTAATAAAAAAACACAAAATTCTAGAAAATTACAAGTAAACTCTAGTGCGTCAAAATTGGTCAAATACTTTCTAGTTATTATATAGATACGGATATGGATATTGATATAGATATAGACATGCATTATCTAATAAAAAAATTTTTTAAACAATTCAAAATTCTCCAAAATTTTGAAATTTGAGAATTTGGTCAAAATTGTATGAATAGATCAATAGGGCACACTTCCTATTATATATTATATATGATATGATTTGACCTACAACAAACGATTGGTGTAGTCAAGCTTTTATAGAAGATAGTATTGTTTATCTTTTGTTGGGGATTTTTAACTGGTTATGTCTTATCTATCCTTATTAATCTCTTCACTTCAGACTTAAGGTTCTCGTTACGGGCGATTTCCAAACTATATAATAATTAAAAAAAAAGGGAGAAAAACTTATAATGCCTAAATATTTTTTGATATTTTCCCTTCTTATTTTACACTATTAATAAATTTTGACACATTTTTTGTCCCATCTAAATTGACATCAGAAAACAACCTCAAATTTGACTCGGAAATAAAATATTTGACGGGAATATGCATTGATGTACCATCTTAACAGTCAATCGAAGTCAAAGCATTCACGAGATTTATTAATAATTAAAATTTACATCCCACGTTTTCATCACATTATTAGTTCAAGTAACCGAAGCAAGGATTGCATTGAGGAATGCAGTAGTATTGCACACTTAGTGCTAGTCATAAAAAATGCCAATCGAAAGATCACCTGGTCGGGAGCTGTTGGCAATTTATTCAAGCACTTTAACAATCCAAAATCTTCATATTCAATTATTAAGATATAAAAATAAATATATTGTTGGATTTCACTAGATTTATAATACAAAAATTTTCAATTAAAATCACAAAATATCAAAGATAACATAGCAAAAATTAAATTTCCAACCCGATTAGCTTTTTTTTGCATGACCTGTACAAATATAAAATATAGTTTAGTTGTATAGATAATTACTTGAAATCAAATTTATATATATGCCTGTTTGTGATCTATAGGCCGCAATAATATCCTGTTCTTTGATTTCTCTACATGAATAAGACGTTGCCCACACATACACTTTCATGAAATTCTGCGAACTTTTTGCATTTGGAAAATTCTATACAAAAAAAATGTTACGAAAATTAGTAAATATTTTCTTTTTGGGTGTTCCTATTTACTATAGTAACTTGTGAACAGTAGTGGTATCCTCTTTTCATTTCAAATTCTTGTAATTACCTTACTTCAAGATACAACTTTATATACATTCCTATTACTATGTATATTCAATTGGGGCGCATGAACTAGACTTTGTAGGTTTTTATATAAATCTTAAAATTAATTCAAGTCTATCTCATTTTTAATTATTAATCCAATTAATAATTGAAACCTATTGAAATTATATTTTTAATTTAATTAATCTTATTAATTAAATTTAAGGTTCATTATGTTTCTAATCATTAATCCCATCATTATCAAACATAATATGTACAAAAATAATTTTGTTTGTGTCTAGTCCTGTAATTTAATTAATCCTCATTAATTAAATTTAAACTTTATTATGCTTTGAATTAATAATCTTATTATTAACAAACATAACGAGATACAAATAATTCTATTTGTTTCAATCTAATTGCAATCAAGTTAATTCTCACGACACTTTTCAAGTTTTATTCATGACCCTCACTTTGCAAAAGCCTTTTAACTATTGTCTTGTTTTTATATGACTTTCTAAATTCATCTTTAACTAGTGATCAATGTAAATCGAATGATATGGGTAACATTTAATTAATAGTTTATATCGTAGCCCATCAAAAATAAAGTGATAGATTATATGAACTCTTATAATCATGAATATCGAATGCTATTTGCATTTGGTCTTGTTTGTTCCAATTGAGTAAGAGTTATAAATTTAATTAAACTCATTAGCTTGATTATATAACCAAATCAATGATCTCATAGAACTAATATCCTATTGAAAACTTCTATTTAATCATACACTATTTTGACTAAAGATTTCCATTTTTTAAAACACCAATTACATGGGACAAATATCTTATTCACTTACCATGAAATAAATATCTTGTTGATTGTATGTATTTATCTAGTTAACGCCAAATGTTGGTCTTTAATGTTTTAATGACATACTGACTGTTATACACTCAAGACAATCATATTATCTCAACTTTAAAGCCTACATGTTTTGAACTCAAACACAAAGTAAGAAACTCTATGTGCTTGTTTTGTTCTTTGAGTTATTGTTTAAATACATCTTTTTTCAATAATGTATGCACATACTTATGTTCTCAGTATCTCATAATGAGTGGTATAACATTCACCACACTAATATATAGTATGTAAGTCGAAATAATTTTCTAATGATCATTTGAGGAATGTATGATCCACGATCAAGTTTTAATGCTTGCGTTTTAAGGATCTTGTATCCATATTCATAATCTCTTGCTAATAAAATATTTTAACACAATCATATAGACATACACATAACTTTATATCATAAAAATAATTATGCGTACGAGAAATATTGTCAAAATATTGATAAATGAAATATCAATATTTTATTAATTAATAAAAAATAATATTTACAGCTAATATCTATTGTGAATAATTTGACATTAGAAAACATATCTCTAACATACATAGACTAACGTGAATCCATAGTTGTTGAATAATTTGAGTCACAAATTTTTAATTTGAATGAATCCTAAATGAATTTAGGTATAGTTTGAATGAGTTTGAATATGTTCAAACTGAATCTACATGTTTCCGAAATAAATTGAAAATAATTTGTGAGTTGTTGTAGTTGGTCTTCTAAACAACCATGTTCTCTATCTTTCCCTTCGAGACATCGGGCAGAATTAAAGTTATGTGTTATTTAGGACTATGACTAAATATATAAAAGTTAACAAGCCTATTAATTGCCATAATTTCTAAGTGGTCAATCATCAAGGATAAATAGTGCTTAACCTCTATATGTATAAAGCTTATACTTAATTAGATGCACTAAAGTTCATATCTTTAGAATTTATTAGATCACTTCAATTGAGTTCAACTTTATTGAAAATCTTCGCACGCAATTATTCGCTTATTAGCCCATACAATTGGAATTTACCCCAAAATTTGAGAGATATTGATCAAGCTAATTGAGTGATGGATCCAGCAAGCCCTCAACTTAAAATTCTCTGAATTTCGACATAATTTTACACGATTTTTTCTGCTCTTTTCAAACGAAATATACTGCTTAGGATTACCATCCACTGTTCAGGTAGAATTAATTTTGGGTGGTTTTGGTAAGATAAGTTGTTTTGAAGTGAGAATTTATTTTACTAGTTAAGAAACAGGTTCCTTAGGGAATGGACTTTTGATGTCAGGGTTGATGTAATTAATTATTCTCATTACTATTATACACGAGTTTAGTATTTTTTTTTGGTTAATTTTGCATGTGAAAACGTGCGTGCTCTTGGCTGTACACGAGTGAGTTTCGTGTTTGTATGTAATTTAATGTGCTTTAATCTGTCATTTTTTTGCATGCGTGCAACAAGCCCAGTGTTTTCCACACTTCCCCGGCCTCCACTTCCCCCTTTCCAACAAATGCGTGTATTGTGATTGAATCATCTTATCCAATCTTGATACTCTCATTTATCAGAGTTGGTCTTGAATATTGGGCTGTGTGGACTGATTTCTGGTTATCTCTGGCCATTGGAACTGCAGACATTGGTAGAATGGCTGGGGCCTTTTCCAAAGCATTTAACCCTTTGGACGTTTCAAGACTGGAAATGTGCAGATGCGAGATTGATTTTGCATAGGATACATTTACCTTAATATTCAACTCAATACATATTCACTTTAATATATGAAACTCAAGTCTAGTGGCATTATTTTGAAGGATTGTGTCATTACATTTGATATTTGATATATGAGATTAATTATCTTTTGCTTTTATTATTTTTTACCAAACATGACATCAGTGGTGAATTTTGATCCTCTATAAAGAACATGTGACCAGCTTTGATAATTTTATGTAGCATAATCAATCAAAGTGAGTATGTTCTTTTAATTTTAAACAGTTACTCCAATGGTTTGACTTTTTGTTGACTATTAGTTTTGACATGTGAATTTGATATGTTTAACCATTTAAATCAATAGAATATATTTTGCTATTATAAATTTAACTTTTGAATTCTTCAATTAATAATGAAATGTTAAGGTTACATCCAATGTATGCATACTAATAAAATTATACACTACATGCATGTACAAATTTATTTGTAAAATATAAAATTATTTTATTTTAAATAATAAAATTATAAGTATAAAACATTTAAAGCAAACAAATAAAGAAAGACCAAAGAATTAAAAAAAGCAGTGAAATTTTGAGAAAAATTTGAAAGTTTTAAAATAAAAAAGTAATTGTGCAACTTGATATTGTGTGGAAAATATTTAAAAGAAATCGAAGAACCAATCATAAGAGTTTTAAACAATGAGTGATAAATGAAAATAATAAATTAAAAGAGAATGAAAAGAAAGTTATAGAAAAATAAAAATTTAAAATAAGGATGGCAATGATATTTCACACTGTGCAATAAAAAATATCTTATTTCTATAATAACTAGTAAAATTTATACACTCTATATGTGTGCAGATTTATTTATAAATTATAAATTATTTTATTTTAATTAATAAAAATAATTTTTTAATATTAAAAAGTATAAAGATTCTTTAAATAATAAAAAGATATATCAAGAGAATTTCAAAAAGAAAAAAATTTTTGAGAGAAAATATAAATACAAATAAAATAAAAAATAAGAAAATTCTGTGATTCTGGACATGGTGAAAAAATATTTTCAATAAAAAATAATAAAAGATGAAAAGAATTCAAAAAATGATAAAAATTTGAGAGAATATATAAATATATATTTAAATTAGATGAGAAGAGAAAAGAAATAGTAGAAAGAATAAAAATATGTAATATAAAGATAGTTATATAAATTCATTTCATGCAATTAAAAATGTTTAATGAAATTATAATATAGTATAGATTAACGTGTATACAACACAAAGTACCAAACAATTTAATTATTTTATCATACATCTTAAGTACAAAAAAATTACTTTATTATGATTGCTTAAATATTATTCTTTTCAAATTTATATAATATCTATTCCACTTCACCCGTACCTTTACCTATTTTTAATAAATTGATAATAATTGTTTTCAATTGTACTATTAAAATTTTAATTAAATTTTAAATTTGCAACATACGTATCCATAAATATTTTGTACTATTAAATATTTAATATATTATATGTAAACATATATAATTATATATAAATACATGTAAGTTATACTAATAGATATGCATATATTGCATTTTTATATATAATATTACTAAAATTTATATTAAATATGTATGAGATTTACTCGTGTGTGTGTGTGTAAAAGTCAATACAAACAGATGTATACACATACCTAAGAAACAATATATATTGCAGTATGATATGACATTGACGATGTAAAAGTATTTAAACAAATTTTACTAGCAGTCTAAATGCTGTTATTATATTGTGCATATACCGATAATCTAATAAATGAAGTATGACGAACATTGCCATGTTTGCTTATTATTTTCCCTTCTTTACACAATTCATTAAACTTCATACTATTTAATATATTATTTAATAAAATTTTTATTTAAATTTAAATTTAAAATTATCATTTTTTACTTGTATAACTAAATAACTATTTTTAATTATTGCTCATATTTATAATCAAATCATATTTATATTTATACATAAATATACTCGCATTTATATATATTTATACTTTAAAAAATAATTATTATTTTTATATATTATCATATTATCTAATTATTATTATATATTTTATATCTATATTTAAATAAATTAAAATTCTCAAATATCAAAATTTTATAACTAAATGTATTATCCATTTCAATACAACTCTAAGTCAAAACTCCACTTTTAAACATAACCATATTTTATAATGGAACAATTATATTAAAATGTTATTTACCTCTATGGAATGAACATGAACAGCAAAAATATAAGTTATATTTCATTAATATTATATTATAAAATTTATTAGAATTTTTAGTTGCATAATGTCAAATTATACAATTACTCTTATTTCAATTATTTAATTTTCTTTTGTTTTTTTCTTCATTTTCTCTTTTCTTTAAACTTATCTATACTTACTATATTATAAAATCAACAATGATTTTTGGTTGCATAATGTCAAATTACATAAATATTTTTATTTTTATTTTTAATTATTTTTTATCATTTTCTTTCTCTCTTTTCTTTTAACTTATTATTTTTTATTTATATTTTTCTTAAATTTTATTTGTTTTATAAATTCGTTTGGTCATTCTTTATTTCATTATTCTAAATATTTTTATAAATTTAATTTAAATAATTTTAATTTTATTATTTTAAAAATAATAATTTTATAATTTGGGAATAAATTTGCACTCAACGCTGTGCTATTTTTACTAGTCTATATTATGCTATATTATTATTTTAATAAAAATATTTGGTTTCACAAAATAGTTTACATAATTACCCTTAAGTTAAGCTTTTTTATTCTTTTTACAATTTCTTATCTCATTTCATCCAACTTACACAATTTATACTCACTCAAATTTTATCATTTTTAATCCCTTTTAATCTTTTATCATTTTTCTTATTATAAATATTTTTCACTATGTTAAAACACATAAATTTTAATTTTATTTTTCTTTTCATGTTTTATTTTTATTTCCCTCAAAAAATTTTTTGTTTTCAAATTCTTTTGATATTTTATTATTTTAAATATTTTTTTATACTAAATAAATTTATTTTTATTAATTAAAAACGTACAAGTGTACAAATTTTACTAATAAGAGTGAAGTCATGTTGAGTACCCGTCAATCTTGTTCGTCTGACGATACAACATAGCCTTGACCGAAAAGGAAAGAATCGTCGTCTTCCGCACGATTCCAGTTCCCGTTGCTCCCAGAACCTTCAAATTCAGATTATTACCCAAAAAAAAAATTATAGCCGTTAAACCTCTCATTAAGCTTTTCTTTTAAAGTTGAAACAATTTTTGACCAGATTTGTCAAAAAAAGAAATATATTAATGACAGAGCTTCCAAACTTACCACATTTCATAACTATTTTTTCCTTACAAACACTAATATTCAAAATATAATTGTTATTTGTATCCATAACTCCATTGTTATAAATATATATACATACACTGTATATTAAGGCTAAGAGCCTGTTTTTGTTGCAAGATGTTAATTTATTAAAATGTCTGTAGTTTAAATTACAAATTTTTCTTTGTTTAGAATTTTTTGTTATGTATTTTTATTCTTGTTTTCTTTCATATTTTATGTGTCATTCCATCCATCATGTTTATTTTTTATATTTTGAAATATATTTAATTTTCTATTACAATTTTGCTTATGTATCAAATTATGTCACAAATGCTAATAAACAGACACACTGATTTACACGCGCACACACACTCACGCACACGTATCAAATTTGTTCTTTCTTCTTCTGTTCTACAGTTATCACTCTGACACGGTACTTACAAAATATTTTTTTTTTCAAAAAAGAAAAAGAACAGGAGAAGAAAGAAAGAAACACAATTCTTTTTCCCTTTTAAAACTGCTTCCAAACAGTGTCTTACCTTTTTAGTAGCATATTTTCCGAAATAGCCCCAGTGCTATCCTTAAACCATGCCTTCTCTTCAATTCATTAACGCCAGTATCAGAATGCTTGTTGGTATTGCGAAATCAGTCTAAATGGAGAACTCCGACAGATGCTTTCCAACTAGGACTTAGAGAATGATTGTTCCCTCGTTTTACTGACATTTTGCCCTCTTTCGTTGAAGGAGCTTCCCGGAACTCATCAATTATTCTCTGATTTCATGGCCTTTCAGCGCCGGCGCCACCGCCTGCATCCCCACCGACTTATCCCTGTCGTCGCTGCCGTGTCCGCTGCCATCCTCCTAATGTTTGTTTTCCTGTCACTCCTTGCACCTTCCCCAATAGAGGATGATCACATCCGCCACGCCACGGTACTTTTAATTTTCAGTGAAGAGTTTTGATTTTCTTCTTGTGCGTCATTGATTTGTTGGAATGTTATTGATTTAGTGTTGCTGCGGTTTTGTTGTAGATACATAATTACATTGATGAAGAAAATGAAGTTCCTATTTTTCGTGTTCCGGTAGTGGTTTTTTTTTTTGATCCGGATTGTTCTTTGTTTTCTATTGATGCGTGGGAATGTTCATTGATTGGATCTGAGATTCGTGCTAAATGTGATGTTCCTTGGGTGATGAGATGTAGAAAAGTGGAGGAGGGCATCAACGTGATATCTGGAGTACAAAGAACGCTCGGTTTTACTATGGATGCAGCAATGCTAGCGGCAAATTTGAAAGTGTGTAAACTTGTTTACGGCGCTACACCTTGTCGATGAATATGTGTTCTGGTTTCATGCTGATGCTGCTCTATCGGTTTTATTTGTTATTCTGACGTTGTTTCTGATTATTGAGATTCCATTTGCGTTTTCTTTTTACTGAACACTGGTTATATATTGCTTCTCGAACAACAGAAGCTGCTGCTGTAACGCAACCTAATCGCTACTTGGCAATTGCAACCAGTGGAGGTTTAAACCAACAAAGAACTGGGGTAGTAATTTTCCAGATTCACATTTTTTTCTCATTTACTCACCAAGGAATTCATTATAGTGTCTGAAATAATCCAACCACCTACTCGAAATAACATTTTTATCTTCATGTGTGAGTGTTTTTTGTTGTTGTTGTAGTAATGTTGGGCGCTTGGTTAATTAGGACACTTTGAAAAATGGTGGTGAATTTGAAATTTGAAACTTAATAGTATTTGATTAAGCTTTTGGCACATGATGCAAGCCTGGGAACTACATGCATGTTTGTAATGCAAGAATGTACACATCAAGTTAGAGCAATTTGTCCTTTGCCACTCTTTGATTCCTCTAGTGGAGTAATAATTTTAACTCCAGTTTGAAACATTTGGCATGCTCTGTGATCTAAATAGCTGGTTTTTCTGGAGCTTGATGCCTGGTGCTGAAGTTAGTTATTATTACTTATTCTGAGCAGATTACTGATGCTGTCGTTGCTGCTCGCATTTTGAATGCCACCCTCGTTGTCCCAAAATTGGACCAGAAATCTTTCTGGAAGGATAATAGGTGAAGTCTTTCATGCCTTTTCAATGAAGTTATTGCTATTCATTCATGCTTAGCAACTCACTGGTGCTCCTTTGTGCAGCAACTTTTCAGAGATCTTTGATGTTGATTGGTTCATATCATATCTGAAAAATGATGTAAAAATCATAAAAGAGCTCCCAAGAAGAAGAGGGCAGATATGGGATCCCTATAGAATGCGTGTTCCGAGAAAGTGCAATGAACAATGCTATATTAATCGTTTATCACCTGTTCTTTCAAAGAAGCATGTAAGTCAATGGGTTCTGTAAATGTTCCTCAAATAATTTTGATCATATACGTCTGCATATAGATGGGGAAGCCATAGTCAAATTCATCTGGATAAAACCGTGTAATGAATTTCTTTTTAACTTGCAAATTTCTTTTACATGTTTGTTATGACTCAGTTAATGTTTCACATCCGTGAGGCGTATTGGAATAGCAAGATGATAATATGATGGGTTAGAAGAAATAAAATGTAATTTTCCCACAATATGGCATTTGTAGATAAATAGTCTTAATTTATATTTTGGTTAACTCCTCATGTAGAAATCTTATTGATATAAAATGCCACTCGCTTTGCCGGCAAAAAAAACTGCTAAACTCTAGATTTAGTTTCAGGGATTGATGATGATCAAAGTTTGAAATCAAAGCATTAGTGACATGGGCACTATTTATTTCATTGTGCGACCAGAGCTTAGCTTTTCATCAATGTTTTTGTTATATATTTGGCCTAGATGACTTTAATGTATTCAATATATATGTCGTCCATGTCTTATTATGGTGGAACATTGCTGAACACTTTCGCGTTATATTGTATTTGGACTAGTCCTTCTTGTGTGTACATGGATATGTTGGTATTGACTGCTACAAATATGAAATGTAATTTGTTTCCTTGTGTTGTTGTTCCATTAAAGTAATGAATGGAGCCACTTGCATCACAGGCTGTTCAGTTGACCAAATTCGACTATAGACTTTCAAATAGGTTGGCCACAGATCTTCAAAAGCTTAGGTGCAGAGTCAATTATCATGCTCTGAAGTTCACTCAGCCCATCCTCGAAATGGGTGAAAATTTGGTGCAGAGAATGAGGGCTACGAGCAAGCATTACATTGCTCTTCACTTAAGGTGACTACATTTGGTTCCAAAAGTTTTTGATTTTAAGTTGATTTCCTCACTTGTCTTTCAGCTTAAATGATCTGTATGCCTAGGACATATTGGATTTCTTCTAACATTTTGGCTTTTATGCTTTTGCACTCTTATATGAATTTAATCAACTTCTTAAAATTTTTTCTTGTCAGTTGAAACTTATGGTTTGTGTGATTTTATGATATTGGTGGCTTTTGAAGATGAATGTCAAACTTTTATGTTCAGCATCTTGATGAGGTAATTAATGCCTCTATTGAGAATTAAAATGAATCTGAAGTATTAATTTTCTCGTGCCCGTGTTTATTGTTTACAGGTTTGAACCTGATATGCTTGCATTCTCAGGGTGTTATTATGGTGGAGGAAACAAAGAGAGGAAGGAATTGGCAAAAATACGGCGGAGATGGAAAACTTTACATGTAACGCTCCATATGCTTTTTGAAAGCAGAATATGTTTAGATCTGTATGAAGATTTAATAATGACACGCACACTGATACAGAGTTGAAAACCATGATGGGACCATATTCTAGGACAAAGCCTTTTCCACATCTTCTCATTTCTTCAGGTGGTGGGTGGGTGGGTGGTAGCGGTGGCATTTGGTTTAGCTGTTTCTGAAATATAATGTTGTTAAGAAGCATCTATTGGAAAAAGATTGTGGATTTGTGTTCGGGTTGACTTGCAACTGGTAGGATGTAGAATATAAAGATGTTCAGGTCCACGTCTTTGTCTAATCCCATTATATAATGAATTGTGATAATTGGTAAGCTTCCTAATATGTAGGCAGAGGAATAAAATCTTTTCCGACTCCAGTCCTTTTTTTAATAAGGCACATAAAGAATATTCATGATCTATTTAGATTGAATTTGCAGAATCGAAACCCAGAGAGGGAGAGAAGGCAAGGAAGATGTCCTCTTACTCCAGAAGAGGTTGGTCTCCTGCTAAGGGCTCTAGGGCATGATAGACAGACCCACATTTATGTGGCATCTGGAGATATTTATGGAGGTGAAGCATCATTGGCTTCCTTAAAGGCTCTTTTCCCTAACTTCTATTCAAAAGATACCCTAGCAACAGAGGAGGAATTGGGACCTTTTTCTGCATTTTCTTCTCGAATGGCTGCACTAGATTTCATGGTGTGTGATGAAAGTGATGTATTTGTTACAAATAACAATGGGAACATGGCAAAAATTTTAGCAGGACGAAGGTATGACTTATATCTTTCCAGCTTTCTTGGCCACTCATTCTTATTAGGACATCTTTCAATTGCTAATGCCTGACTAATGAGTTCATTGGACTTCAGGAGATATTTTGGGCACAAACCTACCATACGTCCTAATGCTAAAAAATTGTACAAGCTGTTTCTAAGCCGACAGAATATGACCTGGGAAGAATTCGCGTCAAGTGTTCGTAAATTTCAGAGGGGTTTTATGGGAGAGCCCAAAGAGCTGAGGGCAGGCAGGGGAGGCTTTCATGAAAACCCAGCTTCTTGCGTTTGTGAAGATGCAGAGGCAAAAACAAAAATGAATTCAGTCCCGAAAGAACCTGGTAAGGAGTCCTTGCGAATTGAAAGTGACGTGGATGCAGCAGTTGAAGATCAGAACATGAATGATGAACGCGAATGGTCTGATCCTGAAGATGAAGATGAATCCACAAGTCTGCTTGGGAACTCTTTGTATAATGAAACAAGCTTGGAATATGACACCTTGTCATCTGAGGAGCATGAATTGGATGAATTGCTTTCAGATTAAATGCTAGATACTTGGACTCTTCGCACCTTTTTGAGGCCGCTATTTCTGTGCCAACTACATAGTGCTGCAAGAACATTTTCTATCATGGTGACAAGATCATATTTGCTCATACTGCAGCAGAATCAATTTTTGTCAGGAAACTGCCGGTCACATGAAGGTGAAATTATTTTCTATTCTTCGGCTTGGAGGTTTTCTGAAGATAACCATGGTCAAGACCATTTTGTTCGACTCACTAAAGAGAACATTCTTTGAGGAGCACCTGGCGCACACTTTTTCTTCTCTCGTCTGAAAAATTGATAAACAGGCCTGTTTGGGCAGTTGGGCTCATTAGTACATGATCTGTGTATACTGCTGTTCTTTATTTTTTTTATTTATTTTCCCTTATGCCTTCCTATATTTACTTGGATTTTAATTTGATAGGTTGTCCTCTTGCGGTCACTTGCAATAGCTCGTGGTGGAGTGGTGATTGGGGGTCTCAGAACTTGGCCCCCTATCGATATGGATGGTGTGGGCTCTGTGTGAGCCCACGCAATCAAGTATGGGGTTCACTCCATTCATAGTGTGTCTCCCGGGTTCTGGGAGCCCCAGGAATTCACCTTCAAGGTGGGGGCAGATGGATTGTTTCCTATTGAGAGAGATGAGTTCCTTAAGTTTAGATGGAAATGGATGGTCTCCATAGCCACTGTACATTGTCTCGTTCTGTATGTTTCAGTATAGTTGGATGATTTTCTGAATAGCAAGGAATTGGAGAGTGCAGACTGCCGACTGCCGACTGCCTTACTGTTGATTTGCTTCGGGCTAATCTGAGAACTTTTTAATCCGTTATCGGACCGTCCAATTTCAAATGGGTTGACCCAACTTGGGTGCTGCTCTCCTCATAATATATCAAACCACAAATGATGCCTAAAATGTGATTAAATAGAATTTTATTGAAATTTTAACTATAATCTGAAGAGTCTCAAGACAACGCATCCACTTCATCTTCTCTTCTTTAATTCTATCAATGATATCTTGTACTTCCATAACCGAGTGATAGAAGTTTATGCTAGAACCATATCGTATACGAATCATTTACTATTACAATAATAAATTCATCAAACTAATGATTAGGAACAGAAAATGCCTATGTAAAGAAAGGAAAGTTACATATAGTTTACGCTAGAACCATTTGTAAATCGTTTACTATTGTGATAACAAATTCATCAAAATAGCATTCCCATACATTTTACGTCATATCCTCCAACTAGTTCAGTTTTTCCTTAACGTACTCAATTTGATTTTTGTACCAATATTTTGTTCATTTGCTTGTTTGTTTTCTGTTCCTGTTTCTGTCCGTGGCAATGCTAAATCTTCCAGGGCTCTTTCCTTCCGCCTTAATAGCCAGGTTCTATTCGTGCTTTAGCAACTTCACCTCATCAAGTAATACTATGAACCTTAGTTAATTAAAAAAATGGGAGTTTCAAGAGGAGTTCAGTTGAGGTGGAAGATAAAAACAAAAAGTTCGGAGTTATTTAACATTAGGTGGTAGTTGAAGAGTTTGAGAGGATTTTTTTAAATTTTAATTAAATTTACTAAAAAATAATCCCTTTATGCAACGATTCTTTTAGATTCTGCAGACTTAATAAATAGTGGAGAATTTGATTATTTAAAATTATTATAAAAATTCTTAAATGACTAAATATAGTTACTCTGAAGCCTTTAGCATAGCCATAGTAAATAGCACAGATAGACCCTAGCACAGATAGACCCACCCCCCAATTTCAGATGATTCACAATGCAGTCTAAATTGAATTGGGCTCAACTGTGTTGGGCCCATTATGACCCAATTTATTTTGTTTTACGTCTAATTGGGATCTGTTTGTTTTCGGAGATTTCTTTGTGGTAGAATTTCAAATAAGCTGATGGATCGACCAGCAACGGCTATGGACTCAAATATCCGGTCTATTTTTTTGGGATTTTCTGAAATTCGTAAACCCTAATTTCATGGAAAAAGAATCTGAAGTGAATTTGATCGCACCAGGCGAGATGCATTTGGGATGTAAAGGCAGATACTGACCATACCCGTTTTATGGCCGGTACTCAGCCTCAAAGAAGAAAACGAGTGTTTTTTTTCCGGAATTTCAGTCGAGGATTGATTTAAGGAATTTGGTGCGTATTGTTTGATCTTAATGTGACGTTGGAATTTCAGGTGCATTTGCTATGGCTTTCGTCTGGCGGGAATGAGTGGATCTGCGAGGTTTGTTTTCACGTCTGCATGAAATCTGAGATATCGCTTCTTGTCCTTTTGATTAACGAATTTTCTCTACCGTATTCTCTTTTGGTAATATCCAATTTTTTTGTTCGAATTTTTAAATACTACTATATTCAGAATACATTTAACTGTTTTATGGCGAAATGTAGTTCGGCTGAAAGTAAATCAATTGCTTTAATTTGGCTGAAGATGAATGGTTTATCTAACTTATCATACCAACCCTGAATTCCTTTTATCGTTCATTCACTTTTGAAGCTTGCTCAAGCTCAACTTGATTGAGCTTGATTAGTTATAAGATTATAAAACATGTAGAATATGATTTGGCTACTTGAGCTGTTAGGATCAACTGATCTTATTTCAAGTTGATTTTCTAAATCCGATGGAGCTAGCACCATGTTCTTTGGCTCTATTGAAATTTATTCACATCCTTACACATTTTGTTGTATGGCCTGTCGTTCTACAGTGTATATTTTTTAACCGCATGCACCTGCTCAATGAATTTGAACAATAGACTTCAAGTTTGGTCTCTCAGCTAAAGGACAAATTTTATCCTGCAGTTAGTTGAAAGCAGGGTAGCTATGTATAATACTTCTAAATAAATTTTAAAATATTCAACTTAGGTTTTCTGATTGCGATTTTGCCTCCAAAAATAAATCTGAGACTTTTCTTGTAGTTCTTCTCTGGATCGAAAAATTTTGTTTCTGTTTGAGAATGGACGAATGCATTGTTTTGAATTGAATATCTGAAGAATTCAAACCTCTATATAATATGAGGTTAGGGTTAATAAAAACCTACATAAGGTGACCTTCAAAATTGGAAAGATACGCTTATGGTAATTCTAAAAGTTTCATGTTATGGAGTTTGATATTTTGTTTTCTGTTGGTCTCAAAGGGGAAACATATGGGGGAGCAGTATGGCAAATCCTCAAGCTGTATAGTCCGCTGGGTTCTCAACTGGAAAGTGTTGCTTCTCTGGACGGCACACTTGGAAGATTAGGTGGTGAGCTTGTTATGGATGAACTATGAGGTCGATCTAAAATAAGACGGAATTTTCTTTATTCTCACTTAACAAGTGAAAAATAAATATATACTTTATAAATAAAATAATTTTGAACAAATGAACTTTGAATTCTACGTGCATGATTTCTATTTTAAATATCTCACATAAACTACCGAATCTCCTGGTGTTATGCCAATTATTATCCTTTTTTTCAAAATTTCTCCGAATGTTTATTTAGTTTATCATCTTGTAGAAAGCTTCCTTGTTAATTGAACATGCTATCACTTTCCTCAGGTTCTATTTAGAAAGAAGACTTTAGCTACCTTGTAGTTTGCTTTATTTTCTCCATGAAGCTTTCGTTACTAGGTTACAAAAAAAATTGCATTTTTTTTGCAATTTTCATGGCATTGTCAAAGTAATATTTGTCTTTGGTTAGATATGTGATACAGTGGACACACCCTAATTGACAGGCTTGCTTTCTATATGATTCCTTTTGAGTGGTAAATTTTGCACCTGGAGTATATTGTATGTGATATATCCTTGACTTTGTCTCTTGCTAAAAGATATAAAAAATAACTGGATTATTTTGGAAATTGTTCAGTACTTCAGTTTCAACAAGTATTTATATTTTCATTTCTGTATAAATTGTGGTGTTATGAAATTTAGCAGCTTCACTTTGGATTATCCTGTTCATTGATAAACCTTTTTTTCTGTAGCATATCATTTTTTTAAAAGCAATAGGTAATGTGCTTGTATACTGATGATACTGCATATTCCTAGTGTACTCTGGTAGGCTGCAGGAAGGCATGACAAGCTGGTTAGTATTGATGAGCAAAATCTCTTTCTGTGGAGCTTAGATACTTCAAAGAGGACTGCTCATTTAGAGACCACCAGCCAAAATAACTGATTTTCTTCAGGCACATGATTACGCCACAAAACAGACATGATAATGTGTGCTTGAAAAGTGATTGATTTATGCATTATGTTTTTTAGACTTGACATGCTCAGATGAATATCATTTTGGACATGCTTACATGTAACTGAATTGTACAAGTTTGCAACCCTACCACCTTCTTCCATAGAAGCACAAGCCACTAGGGATTAAGAAACTGTCTGAAAGGATTGGAAGGTGCAAATGGTTTAAAAAGACTCAGAAGGAAGCAAATTGGCCTTCTTACTTACATGGAATGGACTATAGCTGCTAATGAATGATGCATAATTTCTATTATCTTTTGGTTGGTGATACTGAGATATAAGCAAGATTGTTTTAAAAACAGATTGCTTGTCCTTGATTTATCCTAGTTCTTAGTCATAATTTTGTTGGTGATGCCTTACTTTGTTAGAACAATAAAACTTGGAGATGAGTTTGGTTTGTGGTTTAATGTGTTATTGTCTGTAAATCTCCAATATAGAAGTTCTCCTTAGTAGTTCTTTGCTTTGCGTGACTCATTAGTTCCAAGTTCCACTTTGAAGATACTTCTCCTTTCTTGTTGCTCAAGTTATTCTTTGTTATCAGGATTACTCAAGTATAAACTACAGATTGAGTTCTATTTTTTTCCATTTTTATGCATATTTTAGTGAGTCAAGTTTATAGGCCCTTTTATTCTTGGGCTTCTACATATTTTTCACTGTTCATCTTGATGTGTTCAACATGTTATGAAATTTAGCGACCAACACAGAGATCCCACATAATGACCTTGTTGCTTCTGATTTTTGGGGTTAATTTGCTATGTAATCTAGGTACAAGTACAAGAATCGGCAGGTACATTTAATTATTTGACTGGTGGAGCATGGGATTCTCATGACTTCAATGCTCTTTCTTTAAAATGCAATTCATCAGTTCAACTTCGGGATTTGATGACAATGAAGTATGCAAAATTTAATTTCAGAGTGAAATTTAATTTCACATATCTGTTTATTGTTGAATAATAAATTACACAACAGCGGTTTTATCCCTAAAGTCAGAGCAACAAATTATGATTTTTTTAACGGTTGATGTTTCTCAAATCCTTGGTCATTTTGTGCATGATTTTGTTTTAAACATAACCTCACTACCCACTGGTTTTACTTGCCTGTGTTGCCCTTTTATCTGCATTGCCGTTGATGTGATTGAGTTTCTTACCACTCAACGCTTGATACACTGGGATTTTATCTTGTTTATCATGCTGGTGCTCATTTTGAACTGGTTTTTTTTTTCAGAAACTTTTGTCAGTGACTCACTGCCAAGATTTCAAAGCCTATAAATATACAAACAATGAGTTGGTTTGATATTTAGTATATATGAAATTTAATGAACATGAACCGCTAACTATTTTGGGAAGACCGATTCAATTGAGCATGCACGGGTCCGCAGAGTGTAGACTATGACATGAAAAAGTTGCACCTGCTTGTAAGTATGCTGCAGACTTTATGATTGTGATTCCTGCAATGATATTTTTATGTTTTTATATTTCTCTTTACATGATTTTTCATTTTTATTTTATTTAATTATTTAATTATTTTGTAACATGTAAATTGGTCAAAGGACTAATGTTCACATATGTTGTCAATACTTTCATCGATACCTCCTCATATACCACTATCATAAACCCCATTGTTAACACTGCAAATATCTTAGGGATGTCATCCCTAAACATATGCCATAAACTCTGTTAAGAGTGCAGGAAAATTAGTTGAAATAAACCAGCAATTCCTTATTCTTCTTCTTCTTCTTTTGGGGTGGGGATGGATTAATTTGGTTTTGGGAAGGGGTCACAGTAGCAGAATTCTTCTATCTTTGATTATTTTGCCCTTGCATTCACCATTTATCCTTAATGCAGCTCCCTCTTAAAAATATGAGGTTACAAATGCTGGTTAACATTTTTTAGGTAACTGCCAAGGATGAGATGGGCATATGTATGGGACCTTAGGAAGTTGAAGATTCCAGTTGCAGATCCTGGACACTCACACTGGTAAAGTTTTGAGAGACGATTGCTGAACAAGGTTATTTCTTTCGTGTCTTAGATTGAATATATTTTGTAGTTTATATTAAATCTATACCCCCTCTTTCTTTTACTTACGTTCTTAGTTTCCTTTGTCAGCATCCGACAAAGTGTTGTCTTTCCTTTTTTTCCTTGCATTTGCATGTGTTGTCTTTCCTTTTTTTCCCTAGCATTTGCACTTTTCGTCCTTATTTTATTTTTGTGGTTTTGAATAGGATGCTTTAAATTATTTGTTGTTGGTTGGATTATTTGAGGATCGATAAGTGTCTTTTTCTTTACAGTACATGGACAGATGCAATCATGAGTACTGGGCTTGGTTCTGGTACTTTCCCTACTTACCTCCATCACCTTCTCTCCGGCCTACCCCTGTATTCGAGTTAAGACAATTTTTTAAAACCTTTTCTTACCAGAAAATTCCCAAAGATTTTTGTTGCTTTAGTTTAGCAGATACATGTTGAAAAAGAAATTTGTCAAAGTACTTAATGTCATCATTATGTTCCACTTTACAGAACATGTTGTGATTTGATTACGTGGCACCCAGAACAGATGAGAGTTGTTTCTCCCGTAGTCATTTATATCTTGCTGACGATGCCATTAGCTTTTGTAGGGCAATGGAACTGAGTCTGCTGTGAATTTGTGATGGCCTCGTCTCCAAGCCAAGATGATTCAGCATCAGATATGTAAGCAATACCTTTTAGTTGCTGTAATGCGTTGCAGCCATTATTGTTGGGTATTGATGCTAATTATATCCAATTTAGCTTAGTTTGGTTGTCGCCAAACCAATGACAGCCATTGCTGAATTCTTACAATGACTATGAAGACACTGTTTATGGTGATTGATTCAACCTCTGATTCTCTTTCAGCCCCACTGCAGCAATCAACTTGATTTTTTCACCTTATTCAGGATGAGTTTTAGGGAAACGAGGGTATTTGCATCTTTGTCTTATGATGGAAGAGTAAGTTGCTTATTTTCTATGTCATGGACAGTCCATGGTATATGCACAATCCAAAATGTTTGTTGACCTGTCTAATTTTCAGATTCGCATTCTGCTGATATGTTAATGTTACTTGGTGTTGTGTACAAGTACAACTAAATTAATGTAATGTTGCGCTTGGATTGATGAGTTAGAATTTGAAGAAAGAATTTGGAGCCAAGGATTTCAAGGCTATGATTGGGAGAGGGGTTTTTGTTAGATATAATGATTGGAAAGAATTGTATTGAGATGAATAATATGTTTTGAAGAAATGTTTCAATAGAATGAATGATATAATTTATTTGAATATATAATAATAATTGAATAATGTGATAAATTTCATGGATAATAATTAGTTATAGGATATAAATAAAAATAAATATGAGCATGTATATATGATGTATATAGGTATTGATTTGATTATGAATAGAAGTAATAATTAAAAAATAATTAGTTAGTTTTACATACGAAAGAAAAATTTTGAATTTGAATTTGAATTCGAATTTGAATGAAAATATTGTTGAATATGTTTGATAGTATGAAATTTGAGAGAGTATTTTAGATTTAAAAGTAGGGCTCCAAACATAACGAAAGTGACTAATATTTGGTAGGAACTCAACAATGATTGAAAAAATAACTAAAAAAATTAGTGTTAATGGATTTTAAATTGGTAGTAATTCAAAATTATTTGACAACTATAATGAATTTGTTATCAAGTTCCTAAACTATCAAATCCATCAATCCAAACGGAAGTTAGATTGACTGAGAGTTGCTAATTTCAGTGGCTGTGCATTTTCACAATTTCCGCTGTTTCTTAAACTTTGTTTGCATGGCTTCACTCTCTCTATGCACGTGGTTGCGGAATCAATAAAGCCTTTTCCTAGAAATTGAAACTGAGTGGCGTAGCAAGTGCAAATTCTCAGACCCGATTTCTCTTCGTCAGTTTGTGTCAGGTTTTCTTGTCTACATTTAGTATTTTGTCATGATAAAAAACTGGACAATATTAAGAAACCCAATATCATTTTCATTTTTCTGTCTCTTTTTCAACACATTGTTTAGTTGTGGGCTCTGTCCTTTTGTGGATGTTGGATTGGCAGTTAGCCAATTCGTTACCATGTTGGAACGATATCATATTCTATCCATTGAATCAATGGTCTTAATATATTTGTTTGTCTTGTTTGGTGGGTAAATGTTTTGGTTGTCTTGGTAAAGTGTCCTGTGCCTTTTCATCATTTTCCTTTCCCTGGCACGTGCCACCGCCAGAGGGGGCCATGGACCTATTGACGTGTTATTTTTGTTTAGACACACACATTCCTTTTTCCGTAGTCACTGATGACATTTTTCTGGCGGTTTTGCCATCTGAAATTAATTTTAGAAGTTGTTCATGGAATCTCGTAATTTTTATCCCTCGTGTCTTTCCCTCGTATGTATATGTTCCTAGTCAAGGCATTGCACAAACGAAGATGCACTAATTATTATTACCGCAAACTAGACTGCCAATAAGGTGCTCATTGGTTATCGCAGCTATTCAACCTCTGAGGCCACTTATGCTTCGAGCAAAGCTTCTTCCTGTTTATTCTTCCATCAAAAAATAAATCAACATATTCTCATTTATGGTGCATAGAAGCGACCAATCACCGGTGGCTTGTACAATTATAATTGTCACTTCATTTGACACGATCGAATGGAATTTGGGTTATAATATAATATTTAGTGGCTGAATTTACAACTACTTGTCTGCAAGAATCGAAGGAGAAAGCCGTGTCATATTTCATTACTAACGACGTTCAACAGGTCATGGAGAGAGACTGCCATCACAAGTGCAGAAGAACAGAGAAAGCTAGGAAAAATTGTTACTCCAAATGGATAAGAGCGTGACTTGTGAGTGAAGTGACCCGATGCTTATCCTAATGAGTGGCGTCGAGAATGAAGATGCGAGACATTCTGGTTTCCTCGTTCAAACTTGAAAGGCGGAAAATTTGTGCCCTTGATGACCCACCTGGCACTCTTTCACCCAGAACGCCTTTCGTTGTGTCCTTCTTTGACACGTAAGTTGCCACAATTTTCTTTTCCTCAGCTTTATCCAAGTGGGAGGTGTGTGAGTGTACTCGAGACGATGAAGTCCAAGGATCCTAGTTGGAAGGGACATCTAATTGTCAGAGTACGTTTGGCGGGCTGCAGACTGTCGTGTCGGTGGCCACGCCGTCCGGAGGTTGAATAGCCACCGATTAGAACTCTGTGGGTAACGTTTGGTGGAAGTTGGTTATGTCTTGACTCGCTTTCTGTTCAACGTTGGTTGTGTTATATCAAGAAAAGCATGTGACCCGATTTCTTCTGATCCGTTTGGTATTTTTGATCGTTGAACTACCTGATTTTCTGTCCAAAAAGTCTCGTTGTGCAGCCGTGTCTGAATACCGATAATATTCATGATTAACTACCTGATTTTTGTATTCATGGTATAGAAATTAATTTAACAATGTTCCCCATAGTATTTTCCTAATCCTTGCAAGCCCAATCCAACGGTTTGAAACCAATGGCTATGTTTGTTTTGTAACTGTATGCTTTCGTACACGTACATTTAATTATTATTTTTTTCTTTCTCTTTCGAATTGTGATTGAAACTAGAAAGCCTAGGGTCATTAAATAATTTACAAAATAAATATAATTTAATTCAACATTATACTAAATAATGGATTTTAGATGTAATATTGAAAATTAAATAATTCAAATAAAATAAAATAAAAATTTATTACACAAATTAAAAAATTTATTACATTTAAAATCATTAAAAGTATAAAATTGAAAAATTGGTTTTGAAAAATAAAACTGATTAATTAACATGAATAATTTTAATTTTAAGATACAATAATTAAATTTTCAAAAATTTGATGAGAGAAAATAAAAGGATAAAAATTACTAAAAAGTCAAAAATAAAAAAAAAATGATGTTCTAATTAATGTTGAGGAGTTTTAAATGTAAGAAATTTTTGAAAAAAAAAAAGGATAAAATTCATTTTGTAATTTTGTCAAAAAATTTTGCTAAAATTTCTCTCTTTCCCCCTCTTAAATTTTTTGAGTCAAAACCAATTTAATTGGTCTTTAAACTAGCTTTCATTGGTTTTGCCCGTGGCCTGGTCTGGTTTAGAAAACTTGAAACTTGTGTGGCGACTGTTAATTTTCGCACATTCACCCCTAAAGTTGCCCTCTAATTTTATAGAGCTTCGGAAAATAAGGAAAAAATGTATTAATTATGTTTATTGTAATGGACTGCATGGTGTAGTGTGTTCATTCGACTTTTCAATCATTCATACGAGCCTTTTTATTTTATAATTTATAATCTAATTAAACATATTAACTCCAAATTTAATAAGATTATATAATTTTATTAATAAAAATAAAATATAAATTATTATGTTTTAAATTGTATTATAAATGTATATAACATGAGACAAAAATTAGATAAGAAATAAATTAAACATAATTTGATTAGAAATGATTAAAAAATACGAAGAATTTAAAAAGAAGGATAAATAAACGAGAGAGAGGCAAATTAGTTTATCTATATGAAGAATTGAAAGCTAGCTATAATATACGGTTTAGTTATAATCAATAGTATATAGTTTTATTAAAAGGGTATTTTAGAAAATATATTAAATGATTAAAATTAGTTATTATAAGATATATACATACATACATACATACATATATATATATATATATTATGGCCACACTCTTATAATAACTAATTTTGGTCATTTTAATATATTTCTAAAAACTCACTTTTAATAAATTTATTTACACTATTTTATAATTACTTTTCGTTGTAATACAAATAAATTAAAATAATTTGTTTTTTCCCCTTTTCAAATTCATTACTATTATTTTAACTTTTTTCTTTTTTAATCAACATTTTGTTTCTTCTTTCGTGTCTTTTTTATTATTTCTATTTCTTTCCATCTTTGTTAAAATGTAAGATTAAGTGATTTTGATTTATTATTGAGCTATTAAAATATATTAAATTCATATTTTATTATAATTAAAAAATTATATATATATATATATATATTTATTTATAAACATACACGCACCTGATGCGTGCAAATTTTACTAGTAAATCGTACAGATAGATAATGCTAGTATATATTTTATTATTATTGAAGAGAAGAAAAGAATAGGACACGTGGCAAACCCAGAGTGGTAGTATGGGATTCAATTCGGAAGACGTGGGGCTCCCCCACGCCCTTCCCCTCTCACCTCATCTCACGTGTCTGAGTTAAATCCCCAGCACCGGGATCCGCAGCCTCGCATCCATCGCCGGTCACCACGGCACCACCGCCATTTTTCTTTATTCTTCTTCGGTTCAGTTCGCATCGCTTTGCATCTTACTTCAACGCAGTAACCGTACGCCGAAATAACTCCTTTAATATCTACAGCTGCAACGCATATCGGTAGTGCAATTATATAACTGTATCTCTTGCCGTATAAAATCTACGATCGCTTAGCGAATCAGGGGAACGGAGCGCAGAGGTTTTCTCCGTCCTCTCTAAGAATGCTTGCATTTTCCTTTGTCTCCTTTTGTCTATCCAAAGCCTAATTCTCTAAAACGACTTGTGTTTTTTTTTTCTTTTTTGTTGTTACAAATTCTTGAAGCATTGTTCTTTCTCGACGGGGATGTAGGACCCAGCGGAGCTTTCTGGGAACTGGGGTTTACTTGAGCGTGTAACTCTACTGCTTATTGTTATTTACGTGAGATAAGTATAGTGGGAATGGCGGCTGCGAGGGGTTTTTCGACGCCGTTTAGTCCGAGGTTGTTGAGGAGAGCTGACGTGGCGTTTTTGACTGGTAAGAATGGGGTGCTTTTGGAGACGCGGAGGAAGAAGAGGTGGCTATTGGCAGGAAGTGAACTTGTCAAGTGTTGCCGTTCCGAGATTCGGTGGGTTCGCGGGTCGGGTAAAAGTGCTGAGATACCGGATGAGCGACTATTCGATCCGAATAAGAGACCTAATTATCAAGGTCGGGTCCCAACTATGCCGTTCGCTTCACCTCAGTAAGTTACTTGCTTTGTGATTTTTCATTTATTGATAGCGACTTTTTCTATGTTGTTTTATTAAAGGTTTCATTTATGAGCTCAACTAATGAAGATAGTGATGATGGGATTTTTCCACTAATGAGCTGCATATTGAAATTCGGATTCTACATACTCTTTTTGGCGTAAACGTGAAACTGCTGCTGGATATCGCCCTTTGATTTTTACAAAATTAGAACTTTTCTGAGTTTTTTGACGGCCCTGTCTTTGTTTAATGGTAATTTAAATTTTATCTACAAGAGAACGTGACACTGAACATGGCTATGATATATTCTACTCAACTTAACTATATTTTCATTACTACGGTGAGAGGCACTGGATTGTGTATTTTTTTCTGATTCTGAGTGAATATTATTTGTGATCGTCTAATGAAAAACTATTAATTGAGCTTGTAAACGTGCTTCTGATTCTGATCTATATGTAGTAAATTGGTTTAATCTTTGGGAATTATTATATCTAGTAGAAATTCAGGTGGCATCGTCCAATTATATGCTATAAATGTGAAATAAATTTTCTTTCTTCCTTCCAATGGATGAAAGCACTCTGGCTGGTTTCCAAGTTTGTTACTAATATGCTGGCAGAGATGGAGGATTGGGAGTTAAAAACTAGCAAAAACGGAGGAAATGGATATGGTAGCAGTGAGATGTTGATTTTGGGAAGTAAATGTTTAATCATTGAAACCTTGTGACAGAATGTGTGTTCTAAAAATTCGTTAACTTATGTTTTTGAGAATGTGGCGTATTAGCTTCCTGTGTTGTGCTGCAGACGGTAGGAAGCCTGATGGGAAGGGCACAGATTGTATGTTTTTGAACTGGGAATATAATTTTCATTGAACTATTTATTATGGGATGCAACTTATATTTGATACAAGGTTTATTGGAAGAAGAAAAATCTTTAAGAAAATTAATATATCTACTTCTTATTACTTCAAAATAGAATCAAACTATTAGTTGGAGGAACTTTGTGATGTTTACAAATACTTTTGGTTTTGCAGATCTCATTCCAAACAAGAAAAGTTCTTCTCCCGTTGCATTCCAAGAAATTCAGGTCCTCAGTCCCGTGATTCTCCCCCTAAACGAGGTGATGTATCTCTGTCCCAATGCTTGCTTAATGTTATGACACTTTATTCAGATACATCCTATCATATTTGAACTATCTAATTAATTTTTTATATTGATTTATTTAGTAATAATATTATCATTGGCTTCCTGTATACTTTTTGATGATATATGTTATGTGTTCCATTCTCTGTAGATACTGGTATTGCAAATGAAAAAGACTGGGGCATTAGCTTGTTAAATGAAAATGCCAATGAATCTGGTACTTATGAAGATGGTGGTACTTGGTACTGTGAAAGTAAAGAAGATCTTGGAGATAATGGTTACAGATGTAGATGGGCTAGAATGGGTGGTCAGAGTGCCGATGGCACTTCAGAATGGAAAGAAACGGTATATACAACATACTATATATGTTACCCTATTGATTCTGACATGGGAGTTCACCTGATATGAAAAGGTTCTTTTTGGACTAATCCACAGAAAAACAAGACTGCTTCTGCCTATGTTTTTTAGGAACCACTTGTGTTTTCCATTAATCTATATTTCAATTTTTTAGAATGATGATACAGCTTTATGTTTTGTGCTTTCCATTTTTTCAGTTAAAATTAGAATAAGTGTTTGACGTTTGTGGGTAAGCATGTGCCAAAGAAAAAGTTAAAAAGAAATAGTGGACATTTGAGTTTGTTTGAGCTCCTATATTCTGTCAAATCTCAATATTATTATGAAATGTAATGATATGAACTATGATCTGAGAGATTTTGTTTCAAGATCAGAAGAGAAGAAAAATTATAGTTAGGTGTGCAGAACACTTAGTAGGGTGGATTACCAGGCATTCTGTGACCTTTCTCCGATTTGTAGAAGCATAAAAATGCCGCCATAATAAAAATGTCACATTGTTCATGCATGATGAAAGATTCTAATTTACAACAAAAGGGAAGAGCATATTTACCTGAAAATTTTATAAGTTTTCCTATCTGAAATATTAAGTTTCTTCGGATGTGAGAAATGTATTCATGTAGATAATTATATCTATCTTGTTTTTATAACCATATCAAGTATCATCCCAGGTGGATGCATTTAATTGGATTTGTTGATCTCCTTGGCAGTGGTGGGAGAAAAGTGATTGGACTGGATACAAAGAGCTAGGTACTGCAAATTGATTGCGCATTTTAGCCTTTGCTGCGTAATTTTTTGATGATGCAAGGTTCTTTCCTATCATCTTGCCAGTGCTAGTTCACCTATCTGCTTAATTTCAAGTGCTTTGATGCATTTCAGGCGTTGAAAAATCTGGAAGAAACGCAGAAGGGGATTCTTGGTGGGAAACTTGGCGAGAAGCTCTTCACCAGGATGAATGGAGGTTTTGCTTTTTAAAAGTTGGACAATAACTTTACAGTTTCTCATCCATATAATCACTAATCCATTTTAAACTGCAGTAATCTGGCTAGGATAGAACGAAGTGCACAGAAACAAGCCAAATCAGGAACAGAAAATGCTGGGTGGTATGAGAACTGGTATGTGATGTTGAAATATATGACAAATAACAGAAATGCCTAATGTCTATGGATTGAAGCTGTCTTCTAATGCAGGTGGGAGAAATATGATGCCAAAGGCTCAACTGAGAAAGGGGCACATAAGTATGGTAGATTGAATGAACAATCCTGGTGGGAGAAGTGGGGAGAACATTATGATGGAAGTGGATCAGTCCTGAAATGGTATTTTCCCCATCTTTATCAGGTCCTGGGTTTAGCATATAGCCCTGGGTTTTATATCATATTTGTGATATAGTATCTTTGGCCAGAGTCAGCTCATTTAGTGGTTTTAGCCATGCTATTAATGACCCAAGAATTTTGGAAAAAATAACTGGCTTAAAGATAGGACTTGGATATTAAAATAATAATGTGCTGGAGTCTCATTTTCTCTTCTGTAGCTTATTGATGTTTTATTTTCCTCTCTCCAGGACTGATAAATGGGCTGAAACTGAACTTGGAACTAAATGGGGAGACAAGTGGGAAGAAAAATTCTTTGCTGGCATTGGCTCACGGCAAGGGGAGACATGGCATGTATCTCCAAGTGGTGAAAGTAGGCAGTCAATTCCTTTGACAAAAAAATTGTATTCTATGCACAACCTGTTGCTTATGATCATTTCCTTGCTGCAGCCTTGGCCAATTAAATTTTCTGTTGTTTAAAATTGGCTTAGCTACTGTTTTCATGTTATGCTAACCTGTGTAGGAGTACTATACATGTTGACCAGTTGTTAGGTAGCTTACATGAAGTGCATATGTGATTGTTTTTATTGTGTGCATTGCAGAATTGGGCTATTTATGCATGTGGTGGTTTTTATATGTGAAGTGCACATGTGGTTGTTTTTATTGTGTGCATGCATAATTGGTCTGTTTAACAACATATACACATCCTATTTGGTAGCTCCATGAATAACTAAATGACAAAATTAAACAGTGCTTTGAAGATATGTCAACCAGATACCCTTCTAAGATATCCAATTTGGATGCTCTTTAATGGTTGAATTTGACTTTTTTATATCAAATATCTCGCACAAGTTCAGTTTTGATCTTCTGGTGCGATTCAGTTAATTTTTATATTTCTTTTGTTTGTCCTTGGAAGATGATGAGTCAATATTGCTAATAACCGTATGAAACTTTTGAGATTGAATCATTGTTTCACTTTGATTGTTGGACTAGGTAAATGGAATGTATGATCATATAATCATTACCATTATTCACGTTAATAGCTATTACTTCATGTTCATTTGACACCTACTATTATGTCATTACCCTGATGAAATTTGCAAATGCCTTGCATTGATGCTTTCTATATGCTTGATTTTGTTTGAATTTGCCATACAACTAATGGTTTTGCATAAATCAGGATGGTCAAGGACATGGGGAGAAGAGCACTTTGGAAACGGGTAAGTTATCCCACAGGTATCTTTGGTATAAAAAGCTTTCTTCTTGATATAATATGCTTCTACTAAGAGTTTGTGGGTCTTCAATGCTTCGGAAGTAAGAATGAATGATCAATTTTGGCAAATCTGCACCGTTCTCTTTTATCTATGTCTTTAGATTCCCTTTGGTTTGAACAAACAAATAATTTCTGAGGTTTTACAAGAAGATTTCAAAAAAAGGGGGAGAGAGAGAACAAAATACCTGCTAGAACCAATTGCAGAAGTGAAAAATACTCTTTGACTAGCAATCATATAGTTTCTGCTGGAGTGGAAACCGAGTGACCTATTTTCTATGACAGCAAAGTGCACAAGTATGGCAAGAGTACTACCGGAGAAAGCTGGGATATTGTAGTTGATGAAGAAACATACTACGAGTAAGTAATGCCCTTTTAACTGCTTCGTTTCCAGCCACTCAAAACACTTCATGAATAAATCGATCACTTATTACTTTAAATTGAAGGGCGGAGCCACATTATGGATGGGCGGAAGTTGTTGGTGATTCAACACAATTGCTGTCAATTCAGCCCCGGGAAAGACCTCCTGGTGTCTTCCCAAATCTTGATTTTGGATCAACGCCGCCCCCTTGAGCAGAGCCACCTGATTCTTCAGACTGACAGACTGGTTAATGGTTCGTTTTTTTTGACATCGTTTCATGCGGATTGCGTGCAATTGTTTGGAAAACTTCGAATGTTGCCCTGTTTATTCTTCATTTTATTCATTCTTTCTAATGTTGTCCTGTAATTTATGTAAGTTGAACATTGAGCCATTTGTTTGGACATTTTTCGGTAGCTTAATGGCGGGTTTTCTTGCAACTTCACGCTCTAATTTTTATTAATGACTTTGGGTTCAAGTCTGCGAATGTTCAATCAATAGTTTATCCCATTTTATACCAAATATAATATCAGTAAAAGGTGAAGGTCAAAATGGAGATCTAATTATCACTAATTTTTTGGGCAAACTTAAAAGTCCAGCAAGGGGACACGGACTCCTGTGGTCCCAATCATATGCTTTAACAAAAAGCAAAATGGAATCGAGTTCATTAATTTGAGTTTGGTTGTTGCTATACTCAAACGTAGTGTTCTCGCACGATGGGATTGCGTGCAATTGTTTGAAAAACTTCGAATGTAGGCCTGGCAAATGTCTTCCCTATTTTACAAACCATTTTTTTAAAAATTTTTTTGTTGCAAATTTATTATTTCAAAAGAATTGAAAAAATCCCAAAAAATACGCACATATGCACAATTTTATGCTATCGTCTAATTATAAAATGATTTAACCAAAGTCCATGAAAAAGAAAAATTAAGAAATGACTCCATGAAAAAGAAAAATTAAGAAATGACTTACATTCTAGAAAGAGAAAACGAATATATAATTTCAAAAAGGGAAAGGATACTCCAAACAATCACATGAACCTGAAAAACATACATATAAGAGCAAGGTGATGGTGTGGGGCATTTGTAAAATAGTGATAATAATGTGGGGCATTTGTAAAATAGTGATAACAAGGTTTGAGAAGTCTTGTGAACGATGCTTAAGAAGTTACATCTGAATTTAATTTGGTTACAATTGGATTGGATTAAATTGAAATGATTTATTCCTTATTATATTTGTTAGTAATGAAATCATTAATTAGAAATATGATGAGTCTTTAATTTAATTAATAAAAAAATTATTTCGTACCTATTATATTAGTGAATAATAGAGATTTTTAATTGCAAGCATAATAGACCTTTAATAATTTAAATAGACTTTAATTATTAATTAAATTAATAATTAAAGGTGGATGAGCTTGAATTAATTTTAAAACCCATATAAAAGCTGTAGAGCTCATTCCATAAGCCCTAAGCATTGTGCTTTAAGAATAAGTTATAAAGCATAGTTTCATGTGTGAACAGTGGCATTGAGCATTGCTTATCACAACATTACTCATCTTCACTATTTACACATGAAAGAAAATTAGTTACTAGTCTCCTTAGATTTTCTCTTGGGAAAATTTTCAATTGTAAAAGTTGTGGAATTTCACGAAATAGTTAAATGGACTGATGATGTCAAGAACTATAAAGTACGACTATGGGTTGAAGTGTAAGATTGGACTGTGCATGAGATGTATTTGCAAGAGTTGCCATTCATTAGACTTATCATGTTAAGAATTGTATGTATAAGCTGTGTAATGAAGACCCTAATAACCTGTTAGGAGATTTTTTTAATGAGATTTCCGTTTCTATTCGATGTAGTGTGAAAATAAAAAAATCTAGTAGGAAGCCATATGATTTAAAGCTCATAATCATTCGGTAACAATACTAACAACTAATCTAATAATCCTGCTTATTTTTTGTAATTTCATTATTTCGAATAAGGATATTCGCTCTCATAATTATTATTGTTGAAATTATCATATTTATTGGCACCAAGATGGTCGATTGAGTTTGAGGTTTGAGAAGAATTTTCATTCCTTAAGGAATTGGTGGGGCCTCAAAAGTTGTCATTCCAACTTTTGGGAAGGGGATTGTCCTTGATGTGTTGAGCCCCTCAGTTAGTAAGACTAACGAGAGCAAGACCAAAAAAAGAAAACCTAACGTTCTCAACGCTAGTGAGAGAAGCGTGGCATCTGATGCTCATATTGACAGAAGAAAGAGTTTCTAATGAGACGAGGAAAAGCATTGGAGGGGGAATTGTGTTGAGTACCTTGATAGCCTGGAAGATGGAAAAGGAGGTATGAAATTTTATGTTTATGAAACGTTCGGTTTCATTAGTATATTTTTTATGTCTTAAATCTTAGATTCAGGTGCTTTCTCCTACATTTGCACCTCGAGTCAGGATTTGGCCAAGACTAGGTTGCTTTAGAAGCGAGAATTAGTGATTAGAGTAGATAGTGAGGCAAGTGTTTTAATCGCTGCAATTGGCATTGCTTTGATTAAATTATCATCCAGTCATGTTTTGCGCCTAAGAGATTGTTTCTTGTTACTAAATGGACTTAAAAATATTGTCTCGATATCTTTACTGGTGAAAAAAAGTTATGAATTTTCTTTTAAAGATAATAAGTGCTAAATTTATTATCGTAATAAATTTGTTGGCATTATTTTGTTGGTAGATGACTTGTACTACTTGAATTTGAATGACAAGCCTGTGATGAATACCATAACAAACAAATGTGCTAGGAATGGTTTAAATCATAACCAATTGTAACATCTTAAATTAGATCATGTTGTAGAGGCTAGGATTAATAGCTTGGGGAAAGATGGGCTTATAGGCCTAATAGGATTAAGGCCCTATCCAATTTGCGAACTCTGCATCTCAGGCAAAATGGCCAAGAGTCCACTTGATGGGTATGTTGAGAAAGGCATATTGGTGCTATAGTTAGTCCACACTGATGCTTGTGGGCCGTTTAATGAAATGGCAAGAGAATTTTACTACTTCATTACTTTTATTAATGATTTTTTTATGTATGGTTATGTGTATTTGATTAAGTATAAGTATGAATTCTTTGAAAAGTTCAAAGAATTTAAGGTTGAAGTAGGGAATTAAACTGGCAAGTATGATCGGATGTGGTGGCAGATATATGAGCACTGAGTTTGTGAAATTCCTTAAAGAAAATGGCATTGTATGACAACTCATACCACTGGCAACTCCTCAATTGAATGGTGTAGTTGAACGTAGGAATCGGATTTTATTAGACATAGTTCGATCCATGATGAGCTTTACCGACTTATCGATTTCTTTATGGGAACACGCCTTCCTGACAACTGCCAATGTCTTGAATAAGATTCCCCTTAAGCCTGTTCATTTGATCTTATATGAGACGTGGAGTGGAAAGAAGTTAAGCTTAAAACATATATTAGTTTGGAAATGTTTGGCTTACCTTAACAAGAGTAAGTCGGATAAGTTAAAAGCAAAGGCCGCTTTGGGTCACTTTATACTCGTATCCTTTGGTCATCAAAGAGGTTACGTAAAAGCGAATCCTCTAGTCATGTATGTAAATCTTGAATGGCGTAAAGTGTTTCATGTGTCCATATGATTATGTTAAGAGGCCTCATTCATAAATGGTTATTAATATGGATATAAGGCTGTCTTAGAACACAATCACTAAAATTAGTTCACGAGTCACAAATACTCTAAAATGAATTAGAGAGTTGATATACTTATACATCTTCTATTTGTATAGTGAGTGTCATGCCATTTAGTATGAGAAATTGAAAATATATGTACGTGAATGCATTATTGGAGAAGGAGAATTTGGACAATGACTCATAGAATAAAGCAAACACTTAGAGTTCAATTTTTGTTATCAATATTTTACATCATGATTGTGTTAAATGCACATAAACCTTAAATATAAGATGAAGCAAGATAAAAGTCTATACCGTATGATATTCATGATTAGAGAGGTTTATTATGATTCATTCACTTTATCTTGGATGTGCTATGATATAGGTCATAAGTTAGGTATTACTTATATTTTTTGAACTATACTTGTTTCTAGTTAATGATGAACTTAAAAAGTTATGCACTTAAGAACAAAGTGATGGTGAGGGATTTGCAAAGTGTGATCATAAGGCTTGAAAAGCCTTGTGGATGAGGCTTGAGAAATCTAATAGTAGATTTAAATTGGTTGCAAATAAATTAGACCAAATTAGAATGATTTATTCCTTATTATGTTTGTTAGTGATGAGATCATTAATTAAAAATATGATAAGTCTTTAATTTAATTAATGAGATTAATTAAATTAAAGAAACAAAGCACAAAAGAATAATTTTGTACTTATTATGTCTATTAATAATGGAGATTATTAATTGAAAATATAATAGACCTTTTATTTAATTAATGTGATTAATTACACTGAAGAAAATAATTCAAATGGACTTTAATTATTAATTAGGTTAATAATTAAAGGTTGATAGGTTTGAATTAATTGTAAGTTTCATGTGAAGCCTATAGAACTCATTCCATAAGCCCTAGCTATTCTAGTGTGTGTGTGTGTGTCTATATATATTTGTACCATGGGAATAAACTACAAGGAATAGTTCTAAGAGGGTATTATTCACGCATGAGATTTCTCATTCTCAGGAAATTCTTCAAGTGCAAAAGTTATGAAATTTCATGAAGGTGTTCGTGGAGTTTCGTTGGAGAACCATAATCAATAACTTGTTTGTCCAGACAAACTAGAGGGTGGTATTTTATCACAACTTGTGGATTGTAAACAAAAACTACAAGAATTGGATTCTAGATAATCACCTATGCAACTGTTCTAGTATTTATGTTTATGTGTTTTATGCGACGAAAGGCGGATTAAGTTGAGATTTATTTATTTCACTGGATTTTTTTGATGATTTTGTGATTAATATTTGAAAATTTTTATATCTCATACTTAATGAAACCCAATACAGTGATGGTCTTTGAGCTAAAGACTGCCCCATCTCTTTTCTAGAAAGCTATGGTGAAGATTTTTAAACCAATTCTGTCAAATGCATTAATTTATATTGATGATATATTACTTTTTAGCAAAAATCAGGTTACTCATGATGACTTGTTGCAACAATTCATCAACAATGTAAAAAATTATGGTATCATGTTCTCTTAGAAGAAAATGGTTCTCTCAACTTTTGAAATTGATTTTTTGGAAATACACATTAAGGATGGATAGTATTCTTTGCAACCACATATGGCCTAAAAATTTTTAAAGTTTCCAGATCAATTGATCTCTACCAAGGAGATCTGAAAATTTTTTGGAGTAGTGAATTATAGGCCTCTTCAAAAATATGTTGAAGAAGAATCACCTTTAGTGGTCTCATGCTCAAACTATAACCATACAAAAGATTAAAGAAGTTGCAAAGAATCTTTCCCCACTGCAAATTCCCTTTGAAGGAACTAGAATTCTTCAAATTGATACCAGAGAATCATTTTAGGGAGCTATCCTCTTAGAAGAAATCGATGGGAAAAGAAATATTTGTAGATACAATAGTAGAATCTTCAAGGAGTTTGAGAATTCAAGGAGTTTGAGAAAAACTATCACGCTACTTTTAAGGAAAATCTAGTAGTAAAAATAGGCAATGAAAAATTCCAATTTCATTTGATTGGAGTCTATTTCATTGTGAATATAGATATGAAGGCTTCTTAAAAAATGCTCACCTTCAAGTGAAAACATATCCCCAGGCTATGGAGATGGGTAGAATGGTTTTAAAACTTCTTTTTCTTCATCAAACATATCAAAAGATCTTCCAATATTCTTCTTGGTCTTTTCTCCAGATCAAAACTGCCCTACATTAATTACTTTGCATATACTTATCATATGTATGTTTCAACTTTCATCCTCTTTTAGTTCCTTTGCATCTACATTTTCTAAAAATTCTCCTCTAGAAATTGCCACCTTAATTCGAGAAAGAACTATTCATTTTATGATAAAAGATATTCTTTTTGAGTAACAGTCCCTAATTATAAGGAGAAGCGATTTTCAAGTTTTTGGTGATTTGGTTTTTAGCCATGATTATTCTTTTTTGCACCTTGTCCTATTCTCGAGATCCATAGATAACCCTTTCTCAAAAGAATTTTTGTATATGTTGTATTATAAGATAGAGTTATACACTATTGCTCAAGTATGCAGAGAGTGATTTCAAACATCTTGAATGATTGGGATGTAAACATGAAATAGATCCAAAGTAAAACGACTTTTCTGGGATAGTTTTACCCAATTTCTTATTGGGCCCAACTATTTGCAACCATGGCACAAAAACATGTCAACATGAGAGTATCGTGGGACAATGTAAATGCAATAATTTTTTTCGGGAGAAAGGGATACTTTCCAAAAAAGGACAAGTATAATCATTTTACCTCTATAGAAGAAAATGCCATTTTCCCTTATATTCTTTTAGAGACATGTGATAAATATACTGTTGAGTTAACAAAGTTTCAAAGAAAACTTGCAGAATAAAATTCTTGTGTACCACCCTAGCTTTGTCTTACAATTGAGGAAGATACCTCATCGGAACAATTTCCTCTAGAGTATTTTAAAACACTCAAGGAAGACCTGGACGAATATTTCTCCAACAGATACAATTATATTGACAAGTCGCTCAAATGGAATCATGAAGATAATATTAGATATCTGTAAAAAAAAAAAAAAAAAGCTTCTTTTGGAGGCAATACTTAGGGAAGTCAGTCCTATAGAAAGACCACTCAAAGCAAAATACCAAACAAATACATGCACTGGCCTCACCAAAAAGGGATAAAGGATTAATGAAGAAAGATGTGCAAATTTTGGATGTTGAATTTTCTCATGGATAAGGTATAAGCACTAGAGTTAGTAACTCATGTGACTCAATATTTTTAGATTCTTAGGATCCAAATCAGTAATCTCAAGACTTATGGAAAAGGTTGGACTATCATTAAACCCTTATAACTTAGATGAGCCTATCCCAAAAGTCAATTTAGGCATCTCATAAATTTAGCTTTTGTCATGTAGATAGTGTTTCTATCATGTTTTTACTTTATGTTTAATGGAGTACCATGTGTCTTCTTTGTAATAATGGATTCTCTTAAAGAATTCTTATCTGTTATCTATGTGTCATTTATTTATTTATTTGTGGTTTGGATTCATTTATCATTTCCCTACCTATATAAGGGTAAAGTTTGTATCCTCATTGGGTAGAAGTAATCTAAGATATTCTAGGTTTGTATCCTCATTGGCAGAAGCTTTTAAAGCCTTTTGATAATAGGTTTCAATCTGTGGACCTTTTGTGTTTTCTTTCTCTTGGCTGTGGACTTCATGATTTGGACTCTTGTTCTCCAAAGTTTCATCATCATCTCATCCCAAATGAGTGGTTGACTAGGCAGTGAGAGGTGGAGGTGCAAATTTGTCATAATAGTCAAATTTTCCATTAGGTTCTTCAAGAAGTCCGTCTATAAGGTCCTGTCACTCAAATGCCTAATGGAGTTCTTGTTGAGAAGGGATAAGTGTTATTACAAACTGTGTTGTAAAATATGATGGATGACCATTCTCCTTTTCTTGAATTGGATCTTTACATTGCCATATTATTATTTTGAGAAGCTAGGTTCTATAGACAGAATCAGCTCATTTTACTGGCAATTTTCTTGGGTAACTTTGTAATTCATTACCCAGGTCTCTGGTATCAACTTCAAAAGTTTTTGCCTGGATATTTGTCTGGAGACATAAGTGAAGCATGGAATTTGATTTGAGTTAACCTTGATGTGGAAAGCATCCTCCACTATGTGAGAGAGTGAAAAATCCAAAGAATGATTTTGCATTCTATATACCACTTGGCAATGGAGTGTTGCACATATGTTGTCCTTTTGTTGGGGATAGCTCTTGCAACTTGCTCTTAGAGTTTTAAAGCAGTGAGCAGCATGGGGTCAACAATAGGCATACTAAAATTAGGATACATGGTTATAAGAATAGTGCCATCATTTATAGTTGTTCCAACAATACCAATGCAGGCATGTTAGTATTCTGGGAGTTTGAAATCAAGCAAAGCAATTTTGAAAGAAGTAAGAAGACCATTCCTTCTATAAAAGGTAAGTGCAAATCTTATTGCTCCAAAATGGAGATGAGTATATCCTTTTGAAAGCTAGATTTTTAGGAGGTGATTAGGTATTTCCGGTGGTCAAACTATTCTTGCTCAGTTGCAAGAAAAAGATGTAGATTGCATATTTCTTTCACTAAGGATTTGTTACTGATATGCCTTCTAACGCCAGTAAAAAATAAGCAATAATAGAAGGGTATTTAGTTGTACATGTACCTTTTGAATTAAATTAATAAAATGTTGTTTTTCATATTAATATTGTGGCACTCTTGTCATGTATTTAAAACTTGATTGACGTAATGTATTGCATGTATCAATGTATTTGAGTTAACAAGTTTTATTCATAAGGAGTTATGAATATAGACACAATACTTGCTCAGCACTCAATCACTAAAAGTAGTCTGCAAGTCACAAACACTCTAAAAGGGTTTTAGAAAGCCTGTATGACTTGCACACCTAGTACTTGTATATTGAGTATTATGCCCTTTGGTATGAGATGCTGAGAGTACTTGTGTGTGGATGTGCCATTAGTGAATGAAACATTTGAACATTGACTCATAGAACAAAGTAGGTGTGTGTAGTTCACAATTAGTTGTCAACATTTTACTTCATGATCATCTAAGTGTTTGTGGATATTAGACTTTAGATGACATAGTTGTCTTATGCATATAATGATCAAACAAGTCACTAGGACATTAAAGACTAATATCTATTCCAATATGGGGCAGGGCTATGAGCCTAACATGTTGTCTAGATGCATGAGGAGGCATGTGTGCGTTCAATAGGGGATTTGTCTCTTTGTAAATAGTCAAGGTATTTGTCATATGCGATTAGTGTTCTATGAGATAGAAACTCTTGGCCAAGGTAGTGTATAATCGGAAAGAAATTTTTAATAGGAATATTTGTCTCATGAGAAAATACTGATTGATTATATGATCGGATTTGTGAGTTTTGACTAAATCCTTGACTTTCGTTCGATTGGGATAAAGTAAGATAAAATGTCTATACGGCATTGTAATTACAATTGGAAGGGCTCATTGTGATTCATTTACTTCATCTTTGTTGAGCTACGATGAAGGTTGGAAGGTAGACATTAACCACATCCTTCGGGCTGTGCTTGTTGTTAATTAAGAATGAATTTAGAAAGTCGCACACATAAGATTGAGAAGTATTGTAAGAGTTAAATTGATGGGATGTATAATTTATTTAGTTGCAATTGAATTGGATTAAATAAATTATCGTGGTACTTGTTAATGAAGAAATCATTAATTAGAAACATAATAGAGAATGTGATTTAATTAATGATATTAATTAAATAAAATTACTTAGATACAAATGAGACTTTAATTATTAAGAGATTAATAATTAAATAATGTATATGCTGATTTATTAATAAAATTAATAAATTAAAGTTCATAAGCTATTTAATTTTAAAAAAGGGGTCCATACAGAGGGCTTATGGAGCTCATTCACCTTACACTTGTGTCTATAATATAAATAAGAGTTTTAAATAATTGAAGACACTTTAAAAAAAAATTTAAAAATTCATGTGTTCCCTTCAAGCCAAAAGAAAGAATCACTTAACCATCCTCTATCATCTTTTTTTAGTCACAAAATCTTCCTAGTCCAAAATGTTGTCGTTAGAGTTTCACAAAAAAAGTTTTTGTAAAGTGTAAGAGGAGCGAGCTCATGTACTTTACAATCATGTGGATAATCTTGAGATTAGAATTTGAGAATCGCAACTCAACGAATGCATAAAAAGATTAAAAAAATAAAAGAATTTGAAAAGATAAAAATTTTAAAGAAGATATGAATAAAATAAGCTCAAAGAAAAGTAATACATAAAAAGATTAAAAAATAAAAAATCAAATAAGAGTAATTATGAAGTTTAGTTTTGTGCAAATAAAAAATCTTCTTGAATTAATTAATAAATAATATAGATAATTATTACCACAAACATAAATTTGCTATGTTTGAAATCAATTCTTCCCAACATATCAAACTTAAAATAATAATTTTTATCTCTTTCTTTATCTTACTTCAACATCATTTCTAAATACCAAATTTTCTACCTTAAAAATTGGCATAGAAACATAGCTAAAATAAAAGTTTAGGTTTTGTAGATCCTATTAAGTGTTTAAGATTTTATTAATTAATTAATTTTTTTATTTTTTTTAAATATAAGATTGTGATATTTATTATAATTTAAATATTTGTTAAAGATACACGGGAATGTAGCTAAAAGTTTTTCAAATACGTGGATGATGATCAGTGTCGCATTCACTCAATTTCGGAGGTTGATTACTGAAACCCATACCGAAAAAATATCTTCTCCGATTCCCACTCTCATATCCTCCAATTCAAAGTAATTCAGCCCATGTTCGATTTCTTTGCTAGAAACTTGCTCGAAATTCCCATAAATACTGTAATCCCAACGTAGATTACGCCACGAGACTTCCAGTCGAACAGATAATAATAGAATTTGTCCATCCATTTTCAACAAATTACTTCCGCAAAACTTTCAAAGAATTGGAAGCAAAAAGAAAAGTTTAGGCAGACAAGTGGCATGAGGACACGTCAGGCCACTGCCCCCAGCTCCACGTTTTCCCACACGCCACAGAGTCTCTCACCCTTAGTCTACGCCACAGAGTCTCTCACCCTTAGTCTACTTACACACCAAAAAGTAAACCAAAATTACCAAACATACCTCAAAACCAAATTGCCTGCCCACCTTCCCTCCTTACCACTCCTACGTGTGCTTTTTTTTTTTTTATTTTTATTTCTAATCATTAGTTCACACATTTAATAAATAATGGAGAGTTTGAATTCTTTATTTTATACTTAAAAATTTAACAAACCATCACTAATTCACTCATGCCTATCCAATCCTACATGCGCTCTTTTCATATGAAAATTTGAAAAATTATCACTGGTCTACTCACATCAACGACTCGATACTCCACATGCGTTCTTATGATGCAATTGGTAGAATACAGACGTCAAAGCCAGCTTTCATTTCACACCACTATTCAGGATAAACAATTTTTTTTTTCAAAAGGCCAAATCGAACACCACGCGCACGCGCGCGCGCGCACACACACACACACGCACAATCCAGTCTGCATCCGGCGCTGCATTAAAGCCCTCCCTTTCCCAAATGCAACAACTATTCAGAGTCCCTGGTACTGTCTTAGGTACCATAAAATCAACAGCAGAGTAAAGGATTTAAGGAAGCCTTTCCAAAATTTTAAAGTCCTTCAGAAGTTTCTGAGAGTCTATCTCTGTTCCTTCAAGGTGAGAAGGAACGGAGCTACGAAACCCACGGGATAAACTGAGCAAGATTGCTTCTTTTTCCTTGTGGATGGAAGAATGGATAAGCCGGTGAAGATCCTGACCCGATTGCCGAAACGGGCATTGGATCTCGACTGGAGGGTCCTTCTTGTCATCCTCCTCTCCATCGCATTTCTTGCCTACGTTTCTTTGTCCTCCTCCGTTCTGCTCGTCTCATTGCCCAGTTTGGGCCCTTTCAAGTCCACACTCTGGCGCCGCGCCGCTCCCCACATTCCAGTTCAGACCAGGCCCGTGAACCCGTTGAATGGGTCTCGAATTGCGGTTTGCTTGGTTGGTGGGGCAAGGAGATTCGAGCTCACAGGGCCCTCCATTCTGGAAAGGATCCTTCGTGTCTACGATAATTCGGATCTTTTCCTCCACAGCCCGTTGGATGCCAATTCGTATAAGCTTCTGTTGTTGAACGGTGCGCCCAGAATTGCAGCTGTAAAGATATTCAAACCCAGTCTCATGCCGGAAACCGAGTCAGAGATCCGAGTTCTCACGGCCCGCAACTCGCCCAACGGCATACAGGTGCACAACGATGATCCCTCCCTCTGATTAACATTTAAGATAACGTGACGGAGCCTGATTTTTGCGAGATATATGGAATTAACTGGTTAATTTTCAACGTATTTAGGTGTAATTTTGGTGAACAATTTAGTTGTATTTACTTTTTTACTTTGAGAGTTTTCCAATGGGTGAAAGGGAAGTGGCTGACAGATTGGTGGGTTTGGTGTGCGTGTCTGATTTTGGAGGAAGTGACAGAAGCCTAGCATGTGATATTGGTTGCTCTTGGTCCTTTCAACTTTCTTGCTGTTGTGACATTTTTCTTGAATGTGTTTGATTTTAGTTCGTTTGTGTTCTTTGCGTCATAGATTTTTTGTCCTTACACGTTTGTTTGAAGGAATCGTAGGTGTTTCTGTCATCTGCTGGTTGCCTTTTCCTGAATTTCACTATGGGTTCTATATTTCTTGGGGCTTCATCAAATAGGCGGATGAATCAATTGCATTTGTATGTTAAGCTTTGATTTCAAGTTGGTTGTTTTGACTAATGTTAACAATTGATTACGTCATTTTCCATTTGATTGATAATAGAAAGTTGGATTTTAGAGATACAAATGCAGAATTTATTGCTTTAAAGGCTGGAAAATGTTGGCTGATAGTCAAACTAAAGTTAGACCAACGTTGAGTTGAAGTCTGAAATGCAAAAGATTTTAAGACGACCTGTTATGTTTGGTCTGTTCCATTAACTATACGGTTGAAAAAGTTCTCAAAATCTAATAAGGAGACTGCATTCACTAATTCTGGAGTGTCCAGACTTTCTGCCTACAATTTCCACCAAATGTAACGGCCCTTGCTTGTCTTTGTCGGTCCATTACTTCGTTTCCTGTTTGCTGCTCTACCTTGAGAGTTTGCCACAAATATGGAGGGAAGTTGACTTTAGGTCAATTATGCAGAATGCCATTCTCTCTTCCTGTTTCTTCTTCTTGAATAGCTTACACCTAGGAGAAACTCTGAAAGGGTGGGATCTGCACGTTTGAGTTTCAGTTGATTCATGAACACTAAGTCTTCTAATCTCATATTTGATCATTGTAAGACCATTTATTGTGTCCCACTGGCTTCCGATTTTTTTGGTACCAGCCTCAAGTCTCTGCTCAGGTGTGCATTAATTATTTTTTTAGTAGTGGTTGGGGTCAATTAGTTATATCACTCAATGCCCCCATGTTAGGGTATTACAGGTTAGCAATGTTATTAATCATCAATTAGTGGAGCACATGCCAAGTACTATAGTCTATATATGCTCGCCTAACTCATTAATAGAAATTAATTATCATAACTACTGCTTCTTCCCTTTCAGGGCCTATTGCAATATTTCAATCTAGTAGAGGGGTGCCTCACAATGATCAAAGCACATCAAGAGAAGAACAACTTCACCTATGATTGGATCATCCGAACGAGAGTTGATGGATACTGGGCCAGCCCATTGGGCTCGGACAACTTCATTCGGGGTAATTATTTAGTACCCCTGGGCTCACCATATGGTGGCCTAAATGATCGTTTTGGGTTAGGGGACTACAACACCTCAGTTGTAGCACTCTCAAGACTCTCCCTAATTCCTCAACTCGACTCTGCTGGGTTGACCCAACTCAATTCCGAGGCCGCTTTCAAGGCGCAACTCACCTCACAAAAGGTCCAATTCATCACCAAAGAGCTCTCCTTTTGTATAGTAACTGATCGTCAGTATGGTTTTCCTCCATCCGCTTTTGGAGTCCCCGTCGCCGCCTTGTCCAGTCCAGGTCCACTGAACGGTGCTAAATGTAGGCCTTGCAAGCCCGTTTGCACTGGGCCTTGTGTTGGGCCTGTCATGAATAGGCTCTACAAAGGGTGGAGCTGGACTGAGTGGCGAAACAGTGCACTAGAGCTCTGTGATGCACATGGTGAGTGGGAGAATGGGTGGGAAAAATTTTTCGATGATGTGGCTGGGAAAAGCCTTGCGTCTACAAGAAAAAGGGTTTGGGCGTTGAACATGGATCAGTGTGTTGTGGGCTTCGAGAAGCTGAAGAAAAGAGCGGCCCACTGGGATGGGCCCAATTCAGAAGAAATTTGCAGGTTGGGTCTCAAGACAAATTGATGGACGATGTGTACGTAAATAGCTATAGAGGTATATTTCTTGAGTTTTGGTTCCTTTTCGGGCTTCTAGAGATGGTGGTTTTCTTTTCTGGCCCCCACCGCATTGTATCATACCTTTGCCGCTTGTACATACGCCGTGACGTTTGACCAACTTACTACGATACATTTAGGCTATGTTTGGGAGTGGGTTTTAGTTTAGAGATGTTGTTTGGTAAGTTACGTAGGAATGGGTGGTATGTTTGGGACAGAAGTGTTGATGGATAATTTGTTTGAATTGATATATTTAAATATATATAAAATATATTATATTATAATAATTGAATTATGTAATTATATATAGAGATAATAATTAATTTTTAAAATATAAATATGAGAATAAGTATGTATATGTATATATATATATATATATGTATTTATTGGTGTTGAGATTGTAAGTATATTGATTGAAAGATAATTAATTAGTGATATATATAAAGAAGAAAAGTTTGAATTTAAATTTGAAATAAGATTTTACATATTTGTTTATATGAAGTTGGTGGGATTGATGAATGTGAAATATGGTTAATAATTATTGCCTAACATTACTAAAATAAAATAATATTATTGGTGACACTTTAATGTTATGTTTGGAACTCATTTTTCATCGTGAAAATAATTTTACGAATTTTACAGTATCAAACATATTATTTAGTGGTATTTTTATAAAAATTTAAATTTGAATTCTCTCTTTTTCTCTTATATATAATTAATTAATTATTTTTTAATTATTACATTTATTCATATTTAAATCATACTTTATATATATATATATATATTATATATATATATTCATATTTATTTTTATTTATATTCTATAATATAATTATTATTTTTATAAATTATTTTATCATTCAATCATTATTATATATTATATATATATATATATATTAAAATAAATTATATAATTTATTTCATTAAAATATTTTTTCAAAACATAATATTTATTTCAATACAACTCCAACCAATATTTTCAACAAAATTTCACATGTCCGAACACATACATTAGTCCCCTAACTCGACCTCTAAACAAGTAAGATCTGATCTGACAGGTTGAGTAATGAAATCACTGAATATAAGATAGACCGCTTACATTGAGGTCTCGATCACCGGTGGAGGGCGCCGGCGGCGACTTATGTTCGGGCTGGATGGTGGGTTCAGGTGGTCCATCTGCAGTCTGCCTGGCGCTGGCTGGTGGCTGCTTTTGCTGATCCCGCCGGCCGTCGCTGGCGTACATTCCTCCGCCGTATGCTTCTTTGGTGAGTGGTTGCATGGGTGATACGTAAGGCGGTTGGTGCTGCTTCTGGCTGCAATCCTCGGTTTCCTGTTTGTAATATTTAGTCTGTTTCTCCATTGCCAAGTTTTGATGGTTTCAGTTGGGATGACGTGATGGTTAGCCCCTTTCTTCTGCAATGGCTGTTTGTTCTCGCACTTGTGGACGCGTTTTCAGGACCACAGGTGGCGAGATACGGCGATGCCACGCTAATGGGGACATGCAAGAAAATAGAAGGTGGCTTGTGGTTGAGGAAAGATGACGTTTTATCTAATATAAGGCTTGGAAAGACTATTTTTTTGGATCACAGTTTTTTCTCCTCGGGATTCAGATGTGATTAGGTGTTGATCTGAATTCTGAACAGATTAAATAGTTGAATTTTGGTTGACATAATTAATTCGGTTCCGACTCTGGTTTCTTGGGTTTGTTCCTAGTGGATTCGGCACATATTTTGGGCCTTGATATGGATTAAATGAACCATTTACTATTGAAAATGAAATTGTAGTTGTAGGTTGTCAACAAGTTGAGTTCAGCAACATTAAAGAAAACAGTAATTAACCCCTCAAAAAAGACTCATGTTTTTTGAAGGATGTTGAACTTCTTAAGTCCTAACCAAATATGAATTAATTAGATGAAGGAACATTTTTTATGGAGATCAATAATTTGAAGGAAAAAAAAACAAAAGAAATCCATGGAAACCTATTTTAGTGTGCATTGAATAAGACAAAAAATTTTAACCTTGTTCATTTTTTATAATGGTAATTACTCATTAAGGCAATGTTCACCATCTTCAAGGTTCCAAAAAAAATATTTTTTATTTATTGTGAGGGATTAGTCATTTTGTGTCTGACTTTTATCTCACGGGTTTTTCTTTTTCTTTTTTGTTTTAAGAAGAACATGTAATAAACTTAGATAAAATAATTAATTCTTGAAAATTAGTAAAAGTTGCACTTATTTGTAAAAATATTTATACATAATAAAATTATTATATTTTAAAGTAAAAATGGAAGTACTAAAAGTTAAAAATATAATAAATATTTAAAACAAGAAAATAAATAAAGATAAAAAAATTGAAAAGAGATAACACATAAAAATAAGTTAAAGGAGGGAGATTAAAAAATAAAAAACAAAAATACGAATAATTGTATGATATATTTTTTACTGTGCAATGAAAATAAACTTATATCTTTAATAATGTAGCACATAAATAAAAATCGTATAATATTTGAATGTCGAGTGGTTGGGATTAACGTACAAATTCATCCAGCCATTCTATTTGGATTTTCAATATTAAATAGGTTATGTTTGAGCCTTGCATATATCATACCTTATTACGTAATTACAATTAGTGTTTATGATGAAAAATCATATTTTTTCATAAATTCAAATACAGTGATATTGAGAGGAGAAATGTTGGCAGCCACCTTACAGATAAAAAGTCCCGAGTTCTTCGAATATGATTATACTAAATAATTTTCACACTTTAAAACCTTCATTTTTGTTTACATTTTGTTGACGGTTAGGGAGAGTATACAACCGTGCAGCTAGCAAATTTAAAAATAATAGTATGTAATTTTAGAATATATGGGCTAGACTTGATAGATGTTGACATAATTAGGTCTTACTTCTTCGACCCCCAAAAGAAGGGGTGAGCTAATTGGGTTCTTTCTCCAACCAGGGAACTATGAATATGTCAGAAAAACGTGCGCCGTCTACATGAGCCAACATTACAAAACATGTCTTAATCAACGTGCGATGACTGATTGATCCTTCCATAATTGCACAATGTTGTGTTCAATGTAATCAGCACAGTAGTCCGTGAAAGCAATATTTGAAAAGTACAGGTACAGCTTAGTGGCAGAAGTTTGGCATAAGAGAATCAATCGTTTCGCCATGGCAACACCTAATATTATATGTCTCATATATAAAATTTCAACACAATTCTATAGTTACTTTATAACTACAATGCGACTAACACCTGAGAATGGTGCCACGAGTCAAATTCATGTTTATTTTCAATAACAAGATAACAGTCTTTCAAGAGTATTTTATCATACTGGCTGTATAGAATATCATTTCAATTATTTTATTATGTGTGTGTTATATATTACGGATTTTTATCTATTAAAATAAATATGTGATTAGAGTTGATTAAACAATTTATTCTACCTAATCACAAACATGACCTAACAGTATTACACCAAATCAAACAAAAGAAGAATGACGTATGAAACAAGTTATGGGGAGCTTGTTGTTTGGCTATACAACAAACATCTTTCAAGGGCTTCAAATTATTGTTCGCCCATTAAAGTAATTTGAATCCTATTAAAGCCAAACGCTGGAGTTAATTGCTATTACCAAAAAATAGTCGAAATGGGATGGCTTTAGAATGGGAAAAAAGCCGTTTTTAAATTTGAGATAGCCATAAAAAGTCATCCCAATTTTCCAACTTGAAATTGACTCTCAAATTTAAGAATAGTAGAAAAAAATCGTTTTAACTTGGGATTGTCTCTAAATTTTGGAATGACTTTCTTTAGTCATCCCTTCTTGACACACTCTATTAGGAGCTGTCCCAACTTGGGGCGGCTCTCTTGACCAATCCAAATTTGGGGGTAACTTTTGTGGCTGTTTTAAGTTGCAGGTTTTAAAATAAAGTTAAATATGATTCTCTTTTATTGAAAACCTTAATTTTTCCCTCTATTTTTATAAAAATTATATCCTAATTGGCCAAAAACTCCATAAAATTGCTGAGATAAAATTTTTTTTAAGGTAATACTTTTGCTCTTGTTTGAATTATTATGTGACTTAGATTTTTTTTTTTTGTTCCATAGGTATGTATAATAATGAATAAAATGTTTTTGAGTTATAATTCATAATTTTACTTTATACTCATGAGATTTAAGATTAATCCCTAATTATTTTGTGTAATTTTGATTAATTGCATATTTCAAAGACAACATAAATATGTAATAGATTTTTCCAAATTTTTTTGGGGCAATGTAATGAAATTTGAATGTGAAGTTGAAAGACATGTACTTTGTGCATGTTTGAATTCTCATTTGTAATATGTGTACATTATTGAAATAAATTATGAAGTTTAGTGAGTATGACTAGGTAATGTTGAATATATTCTTTTGTGTATTTGTTGTAGTCAAAGACGTTGAGATGAATTGAATCTTAGATGTACAACAAAAGTTTTCCTGGGCATTGTGAATTGACCAATAAGTTTGAGAGTGGGGTTAATGAATTCGTAGAGTGGGATTGTCAGCAATTTGAGTTCGTGGATGGCAATAGGATCGGGTGTCCTTATTCATGCTGTGAAAACATGTCTCTGCATTCCGATGAGGTAAATGTGAACTTATTTAGGAAGAGATTTGTAAATATTATTATAATTGGTCTAGTCACGATGGTGAGACTGAGTATGTTGATAGTATTGTGGGGAGCCATAGTGACAACAGGTCTCCACGGAGCATTATGGGTGATGATAATGATAAAAAAATGTTTTCGGACTAGTGAACGATGTATGATGCAGTTGGGCCAAGCATAGAAACTTTTATGAATGAAGCAAGTTCAAATAACATTGCACGACCCGATTCTGAAGGCACTTGCCCTCATAGTGAATAAAGTTATCTTGCAAACTATGAGGAACAATTGTTAGAAAGAATTTTTAAAATATTACATGCAGCTGGCCAACCTATATGCGATAAATGCAAGAATTTTTCTTAATTGTTAGCTATTGCATGACTGGTGAGTAAACAAGTAGAGCATGGCTTCTCATAGAGTTATTATGATAACATATTAAGGTTGATTTGTGAGATATTACTACATGATCACCGTATGCTTGAAAATTATTACAACACAAAACAATTCATATGGGACATGGGTTTGCCAGTTGTGAAGATTCATTGTTGTAGGCCTGATTATATGCTATATTCGAAGGACAATGAATGACTCGAGAATTACAAATTTTACAGATAGCCTACGTTTAGATCGCAAAGAAGTAGTAGTCATGGTAAGAGAGATGCACCATATACGAGACTGAGATACTTGCCACTAACTTAAAGATTACCGAGATTATATCCTTCAACTGAAACAGCTAAACGTAGGACTTGACAAGCTAGTCACACCATTGAGGTAGGGTCTATGTGCCATCTATTCGGCATTGAGGCTTGGAAACTTTGATAGGGCACATCTTGAGTTTGCTACTAAGTCTAGAAAGGTAATGTTTGGACTAAATGCGGATGGGTTGCCCCACACGAATCCTATAGAAAAACATATTCATGTTGGTCTATTGTAGTAACTTTATACGACTTTCCACTTAGGATGTGCTTGAAAATTCTGTACATGTTTCTATCTTTTATTATTTTGAGACTATCTAACCCAAAGAAGTGAATTGATGTGTATTTGCAGCCACTGATAGAAGAGTTAATTATGTTGTGGGATACTGGTGTGATGACATAAAATTCATCCAAACAAAGTTATTTTAATATGAGATTAGTATTGTTGTGGACAATTCATGACTTGCTTGTATATTTGATGATATTATGGTGGAGTTTGGTGGGTTTGATGGATTGTTCAATATATATAGATTACAACAAAACAATTTTTCTTTAACATAGTGGAAAGGTGAGCTATTTTGATTGTCATTATCAATTCTTATGGCTAATCCATTTGTATATAAGAAATAGAAAATATTTTACTAAAGGATGGGCGGAAAAGCATCTCATGCCTCAGAAGGAGACTAGTGAACAAATATGGAATCACATCATGAGAGTAGGTCGAGTTATGGGCAACCCATATGGTGTGAACAATGGTTATAAAAGTTTCCATAATTAGACAAAGCGAATTATATTTTGAGACTTACTCTATTAAAAGACTAACTTATTTCGTCACAATTTAGTTGTCATGCACATGGAAAAAATGTATTCGACAACATTTTGAACAAAGTCATGAATGCGAAAGGGAAGACAAAGGGCAACTTAAATGCTTGGAAGGATGTTGGAATCATATGTGATTGTTTTCAACTTGTTGTGGCACTAGCGGGTGATTGCAAGTGGTTCAAACAATTGAGATTTCTAAATAGGTGCACATCAAATATTGGGTGATGTGTGGACATGAACAAGTTCGGACTAAATGGTATAAAGAGTTGCGATTGTCACATGTTTATGGAAAGGCTTCTTCTTATTGCAGTTAAAGAGGTGTTGCTGGCCAGTATTTGCGTGAAATTCGTTGACGAAAATTAGTTTACTATTTCAACACCTTTGTATGCTTGTGTTGAATTTAAGTCAAATTCAGAGGAAAATGTAGCATTGCTTGTTTGCAATTTGAAAAAGATATTTCTATCAACATTCTTTAATTCAATGTAGCATCTCATGGTATATCTTCCATACGAGACAAGGATTGGAAGTCCTATACAATAATAGGTGGATATGCCTATTTGAGAGGTTAGTGGTCCATTCACTCATAATGTTTGTTTTATTATCACACTCATGTGATAACTATGACTTTGTAAATTATGTTTAGGTTTCTTTACACATTGAAGAAAAAAGTGACAAACAAAGCACATGTGGAAGCTTCAATATGTAAAGTTTATATTGTAGAGGAGATAGCTATGTTTATCTAATACTATTTCGAGTCCCACGTCCCTAGTAGGAGAACAAGACCTGTGTGCAATGCTCTAGGCCCCACGGCTGGACTATGCCATCTGTTGTTAATATTTAATTATCTAGTAGGGCATCATGTTGAAAGTAACCTTACTTTCCCAATACTCTTGAGCAACATGCAATAGAGACATACGGTTTGTTGAATTGTCCTGAAATTGAACCCTTTTATAAGTAAGTGTCACATCATATGCTTACAACATTTTTAGTTTCTCATTACGTACCTAATTAGGGACGTGTGCCGCGTAGGATCTTTATAAGTCACTATGATGAGGACAACCCTCTCATGGATAAGATTGTGGCCTGCCACTTCTTACTGTGGTTTCAATCATATATAAGCGAATAAGGGATTGTGAGGCATAAATAAGTATATGTATTTTTCTCTTTAAAATTTTTGTCTCATCTACTCGTAAGTTAAGAATTCTATGCAAAATGTAGGTGATCCGCAAATTTGATGTTTAACCTAAAAACCAAGTAATTGCTTTATGGTATTATTTGAATACTTTGTCAATGGATATAAGTTTCAAACTATTACGTATGGGATAGAGAAAGTGACGATGAACTCTAGAGACTGTGTATGTTAGTTGTGCTACAATAGCTCAGAGTATGTTTTTTTGGGAGGTGCTTGAAAAGATAATGCAGTTTATGTTATTCAAATGCAAGTGAGTTGACCCAGTTTGTGGTCAGAAGATGCATTTCAAATATCAACTTGTCGATGTTAATCACTTAAGAACATATAAAACAAAGGTGCCATTTATTTTGGCCTAACAAGTTGTTTAGCTATATTATGTCGATTATTCGAGCACTAGATAGGACATGCATGATTGGAAGGGAGTATGCAAGACTACAACTCAAAATATGGTCGAAGTATAATGGAATGAAGTCCTTTACTAGCCAGACAATGAGTATATTAGCCCATCGTGGATGACATCATCCGATGTGCCAATGTTACATGATCCCTAAGGTATACATATTTATGTCAACCTCAATGAGGCCATGCAAGGTTCACATCATGACTTAAATTTCCGTTCTAACTTTGGTCTTTTGGAATGAATATACATAAATGATATGTTGTTATGAGTTGGCATAAGTTGGTGCTTTAGCTTATATTATTTGTGGTTTGGTTTACATTGTTTATTGGTGCTTTGGCTAAACTTATCAAATAATATATTGATTTAAGTTATGGTCATTTGGATAACAACATCTAATTTATAATGTTCTTGTATAACATGACTCAAAGAGCACTTACAGGAGGTAGGACATTTAAAAGGAAGGGCCCCCATACGAGTAGGACCCATATGCCCGACTCTCCATAGGACGACAAAGTGCAACAACATGTTAGTGCACACGTCATAAATGCACCATCAACTTCAACTCAACCGCGATGACTTATACACCAAACGGAACCACCTTCCTCAAATCCACTCTCACAAACTCCTTCTAATTGAACCAAGGGTGAGGACAATATATTGGTGGTGGCCTTACTAAATGCACCTATGTCACAGGAGTCGCATTAGCGAAGTAGAGGCCCTATCCACTTGACACTTCATCCATTTCAGTAAGTTTTTTTTTTCAAAAACTTTAATTTATTCAATGCATTATTTAATGAATGCATTTAACATAATTGTAATTGCCTTGTTATTTATATGTAGTGCTTTACATAAGATGACTGATGACGTTAGGTACATAATAATTGATAACTATAATGGTGGTTGGATATGATATTTCAACATTCCATTGGAGCAATGAGAATTTTGTTTTAATGGTTTAATGATCATATGTAGCGTAAAAACACACTATGAAGTAATTTTATGATTTTTGTTTACATTGATTTGAAAAGGTTAATTTGGGTATGTTGCCCAAAATATATCTCTTACCACTTACATAATAACTATATTCATGTTGAAATTTGTTTTTTAGAGACAATTTACTTGGGATTAGGTTGACATGACTTTTATGGAGAAGAATTTTAAAAAAAGGTGAGTCAATTGTCGAGGAATCACTTGTAGCAGGCAAAGGTTTCCAATACTAGGGCTTGATAGATTCCCATGGACAACTGGGAGCAAATGCCGGGTCAGTAGAGAGAGGACACATATAGGACTGTATGTGAAAAAAACAAAGCCAATTAATCATTTGATAAGCTCATGGTGGATCTATATCGATGTTAGCTCATGGTAATTGTTTGATAAGCCTTGCATCTATGCTAGTTTATTTTTCATACATTATATACACATATGTTAATTTCACATGATTTAAAATATACCAGGAGATGACTTTGCGTAGATCTCCCATTCACTTGGAGCTATATTCTAAGGTTTAGAAAAATGTAGTTGGAGAATGGGCAAGTCCATGTGTGCAATCTGAGTGTGTAAGTTAACATTTTACACTAATTGTTGCATCTCAAATAATCTCTATAAATATTATTATGTCAACTTTGTTAACATGTTTTAGGAAACAATAGAAAAAGTTCAAAAAGACATCAACAATCAACAGGCATCTGGATCTAATAGTGCAAGTCAATCTAACTTTAGTATCAACAATATCATAATATCAATTTTGGGAGATTTCAAAAAGGAAAGGCTCCAAGTATGAAATACTTAGCAAAATCTTTTAAAGATTATCATATATAGGATTTTCTTCCTCATCATTATTCATGCAACCTAAACTTAAAAGCTATTTCAAAATCAAATAGAGCTACAGATGCGAGATCAAAATTGAAAGACGTGAGATCTTAGTTGGAGCATATAGAGGTAACATTGAATGAATTTATAAGACTTATTAACCTCAATGGTGACTTCAGCATAAGTCTAGTTAGCACATCATGGCCTACTGAGGATAACAAGGAAGATAATGAGGAGAGGCCAGACAAAAATGATGGATGTAGCTTAGTAATTACCCAAAGTGTTTTTGCATTATGTATTTCTAAACAATGTGCATGCTTTTTATTAAACATTGAACTAATTAACATTGTTGGTTTATAAATGACATATTTCAATTAAATGTTTGTTTTTAATTTGCATACATGTATATTTTCTTTGCTAATATGTAATTTCTATATATCATATAAAATATAATTAGAAAAAAAATAGATTTTATTGGGAAAGCTATCTTAAAATTGTTCCAAAAACTATCTCAAAGTCGTATAAAAAAAACCATTACAAAAAAGTAATTTTAAAAAAACTATTTCAAAAAAATCGTCTCAAAATAAGTCATTCTAAAATTGTTTTAAAATTGTTATCACAGTAACGTGGGAAGGATGACTATTAGGATAGCTTAAAAAAATTGTTCCAAATTGGTTTGGAACGGGACTTTTTGGGCGTTTTGGAACAATCAAAAAGCCTTACCAAATTTATTTGGGATAACTTTTTTAGAAGAGTTGTCCTAATCAGGCAAAATTTTGGTTGTGTGCTGACTTTTGTCGTCAAGATGGCATCGTCGCTCTGCCTACTTGAAATACATAAAGGCCTAATATTGCAAATCAATTTCTCTGTCTGCTTGCTGGTATTGTTCCATTACGTGAAAATTAATGCGCTTATACTATTGCCACATGCAAAAATAAAAAATAAAAAAAAATACATGTGTACGATGCATGTTCGTGAGAACAAAGGAACAGAAAGAAAAAGGGACCAAGAATTCCATGGGCTAATAATAGGCTATTCCCTTTTCAGCTTATGATGATCTCGCGGGTGTCTCGCACTAGTTAAAAATTATTTGCAAAAACTAAATATCTTCATGTTGCAAGTATAGAAGAATTATTGACCTTTAGTTTTTCAGTGTGACAACGCATGAAGTTTTTCAGTTGTTATTATTACCACGTATATATCTATCATTTCCATCTTCATACCCACACATATATAGTCTAAAATCAATGAACCAGCCTTGGACTCTAACCACAAACATGAGTCATGTGTCAGCTTGGGAGTTATAATTAATGCAACGAATAAATTCAGGAAACATGAATGCATATAGTTGAAATCTTAGGTGTTTGCAATCAGATTTGTAATTGCATTAATAACAGGTTGTTACATAGGCAATCATTGCCTTTTGAGCTAAAAGTTGTTTTATGGATGCAACTACGTATAATCATATATGTGTATATATACAGTCGTGTCTTAATCAATATTTTTAAAATCACATCAAATTAGAAAAGTACTGTAGGTCATCGTCCGATCAATTTAATTATTTTCGAAAAAAATATTATTTTAAAGTAATAATAATAATAATACACAAATAATAATATTAAAAATATTATAAAATTAATTCATATTTATTAATTAATATATCAAATGATAAATTTTGAATGTAACTTTAAAAATTTAATAATTCAACAAGAATAAAAAATATTACAAAAATACAAAAAGAAACTAAATTAAATTCAAAGCAAAATATAAATATTAAAAATGAGTTTTGGAAAATGAAAACAAGGCAATAAACAGAAAAAATTTAATTTCAAAATGTAATGCTTAAATTTCAAATAAATTAATTAGAAAAAAACATAAATAAAAATAATAAAATAAATAAAATTCAAAACAATAGATAGTGAAAATTATACATACAAATAAATTCTTTATGTGGTCAAAATGAAGTTATAAGAAAATATAAATAATATTTTATTTAATTTTATTTTTAAAAAAGGTCCATTTTTATTTTAAAAAATTTATTAATAAAAAGTATAAAAATCAGTTTTTTTGACCGGTTTGACCAATTTGATTTGGTTTTAATCGGGTTTGGCCAATTCTTATTGGTTTAAATGACAGTTAATTTTGGAGATGTAATTGTATCGAAGAAACAACTAATTCTCGATCGAATAAGTTGAACTGGCTGGCCGGTCTAGGTTTAAAAACCATGGTCTTAATATCATATATATGTATGTGTGTGTGTCTTAATATCATATAACAGTCAACAATAAAGCTCGCTTATATTATTTACTAAATGACAGAAATACAAATAGCATAAGTCGAGACAAACAAGGCCTTTAACCTTTTTAATTTGTAAAAGATTTGAAAGAAATAGAAAATTATTCTTTTATAAGGATGCCTGGACTCAATCAGAACCATTTATTTAATATAACAATTCATTTTCCATTTATGATGTATTAATTACAAATAATGAAAAATACTTATAAAAATAACTCCCAACTTCTACAAATTAAACGAATGATCAATAATGAATCCTCTTTACATACAGAAGCTTTATTTTCGAAAACATGTTCTTTTTAAATCCAAAATATGGACTAATATATTAATATTTGTTGTGATCTTAGTCTATTTTTTTGGATTTTAAATTGCTACTTCGCAGGGTTCACTGGTATTTGTAAGTGCAATTACTGTCGAATCGATATATCGAAATCCTGATTCGCAAATCTTTTCATATGCACGATATCTATTTGAACAGATTTGAACTCTATTATTTTTTTTGTAAATAATTATGGCTAAGTATCAGAATTCAAAAATATTATTTGATTTAAAGTATTGCACTGCACAACTCAATTCTGTTCTTTGATTCTGGATCTGTTTTACGCTTATTTACATATAAAAATACTAACAAACAAACAAGTTAATGTGGCTATAATATAATCGGATCAATTTTAATTCGAGCCTTTTGAAATAGTTCGTTTCGTGATATTGATCTCCAAGCAATAGAACTAATTTCATGCTTTGCTGTTTTAATATCTTTCAAATATATTTTTTAAAAAGTCTTTAGCAGCAAAATATATATTTTACCAATAAATACTTAAAGCCTGTAGCATCCGAAGTTCTTAGCTTTGATCTATTCGAGCTAACTTTAATCAATATAATAGTATATTATATGATTAATATATAGTCATCGAAGAAGACTACTCGAATTTAATGTGCCTAATTTGGACAAAATTTTTGATGTATTAAAATTACTGCTGATTACCTTAATATTAAAAACACGTATTTTATTTTATTAGTTTTTCTCTAAATCTTTATATCATGTGACATTCGACACACAAAATGGGCTAGAGGCAATCAATATATCAATTTTTTTTATGTTTATATACATTATTTTATCAGTTATATTTAATGCTTGATATAGAGTACACTTAAATTAAATCTGATTAGGGACATGAGTTAATGAAGAAACATAATGACTTGATCCCAAAACAAAAAAACCCACTGTTTTTGTTTCTGACTTCACAAATACATACATTATAATTATTATATTTTTAAATTTTCTTCTTATCAATTTTATTTTTACGCAATTTAACAAAAACCCCGTAACTAAAGACAAAGTCAAACATAACGAACGAATTCAGGCTCAGGCATCTTCTCAGAAATGAAAACATAAACGCATATATAAGTAGAATAAAAATGTTATTATATTTTTATAAGTTGGACGACAAGACACTAAGCCAGAGTGTCACCCACACGAGTTATCTAGGCTCTCACAAGTTCTTCTTGATCAATCCGGGAGTAATGCTCCGCAAGCACATCGGATGTGGTCCCACCGATGAGTGAACCCCCCACACTCTTGTGAGAGTCGGGAGTATTGCTCCTGTGTCGGGCTACGGATAACCTGGCTCCCACCATGACAGGATCACCTGTAGCCTCTCCTCCTCCGAAACACCACATTAATTTGTTACAGGCTTACAGCAACATGGCAACACCCTGTAAACCGTATTCGTGGATCCCCGCTGTAATGACTTCACGCGTCTCCCTGACCCTATATAAATATATACGCCCGCTGTACATTTCTCCATGCACTAAACAAATCAAACTCTCTTCTCCGTGAAAATCCTACAAAAAATGCCATAAAAAACGCTGACCAATCTTCGCAGATCACTCTCCTTTCCCAACAATCCTTCGCGCAGCTCGTCTAAACCCCGAAAGGCCCTCCATCTCAGGTCCACCAGTCTCCCCTGCCGATCAAACCCCATAATTTCCCGGCTTAGAGACGAAATCTACGAGCTCAGCTGGAGGTCCGGCGTGGAATCCGGCCCCGCACCTCTGCTTGGCTCTGCGACGGCTTGCGGAGGCTCAAAACCGTCCACGAGTCACTCGAAAATCTCCTCCACCTCCCACAGACAAGCGAATGTCTCCACGACGCGACTACTCCGACGTGGTCGAGAAGCTTCTTGAAGACTTCCTCCGATTCGTCGACGTTTACGGAATGTTCCAGACGTTGGTGCTGAGATTAAAAGAGGAGTACTCGGCGGCGCAAATTTCCGTCAGGAGAAAGGACGATTCCAAAGTTGCCTTGCACTCGAAATCTGAACGAAATTGCCAAGGAAATCGGTAAACTTGCTTCAGATTTCCTCCCCATTGGGAAATTACTATCAGTGGTTCCTGCGGGCGCATCGCATGACGAGGAGGCCGAGCTCATGGAAATCATAAACGATGTGCTTAGGGTGACGGTATCGGTTTCGGCTGCTCTCTTCGGAGGGCTGTCGAATTCGTTAGCGTTCCGAAAGCCGTCCTGCATGGATCAGCTGGGTTTAGGGAAGAAGACGAAGAAGCTGAAAGTTGAAGGGGGCATCCTAGAACTACGGGCGATCGATTTGAAGAATTTGAGGAAGAAAGGGGAAGAAGAGGTGAAATTGGCGTCGAAGAAGATGCACGAGATGGAGGGCTGCATTGTGGAGATGGCGTTTCGGAGTTTGATTAACACTAGGGTTTCGTAAGTCAATGTACTCACACAATGACACCTAAAAAAATGTATCAGATTGAAAACAAACAGTTACAATTATTATTATTATTTTTTTGTTATACCCTTTTCGCCTGAAATGTTGCTATTTTGAGATTAAGTAGTGAAAATATGAATGAGACCGAAAAAAAATGAAAAAAGAAGAAGAAATTTACAATGTATTGTTTTGATTATATTAACATCGAAAGTTGATTGGTTTGCCGGTAGATCCGCGTTATTTTAGATGTGCTAACACGTTCATATTAGCGAAAATTTCTGCTGTATATTGTCTTACTAGATATTGATTTTTGTTGATGTTTTAATAATCTTTATACATGCATTAATTGTCGTTTTAATTAATTACTTTTTATCCGAAAGAGAGAGAAAATAATGTCCTGGACAAATAGGGATAACTTACTATTTGAATCCAAACTTCATGTGTTCTTTGTGAAGGAAAAGAGAAAAAAAAAAAAAAAACTATTACCAGGTTATCTTTTCGGTTAGGGCGCATGAAATTGATCTCGAAATGAAGCAAATTTTCAGAATAAATTCATTTTAGTCTGACGAATACATGAAATAATATACAATTGCATTTTCTGTGTCCCAAAAATTTCTTGGGCGAAATTGTGGCAAACAGATAACCACTTTAATTAGAGACATATACCAGACAAGTGGAGGACAAGTTGCTGTGTATGATGTCAAACAATTTCAATGTCGAGCTATAAGCGTGTGATAGGTCAACTTCACATTCTGAGACATTAACATGTGCTTCATTTTATTGATGGCAAAAGTAGGAGACTGCTCTGTAATTCATTAAATGGTCCATTTTGCAAGTTGTTCTACGTCAATAATTGGCTTTAACATTCTTTCCCAACATCCACGTTTGAAAGTCAAGATATCCATCCATCCAGCCATGTATTAATTCACACGGTCTGAACAGGTGAACTGGATCATTTAGGACCAGCAGAAAAAAGAAGTGACTGAAGTGAACCTGCAGATCACTACATTCCCGTTATTGAAGTAATTTTTATTTTTATTTTACTTTTTACTTGGTAAACAATGTGAATACAGATGGGTTTGCTGGAAATGTCGTAATCAATCAATTATTCCAGCATCATGCAACGATAGGTGCGCTGGTAATGCTTTCCTGGAAAGAGTCATGATGAACTGGATTTTGGCTTCATGGCTTGGCAACTTGCAGCGTGTCTTTGGATTATAAACCTCACCTTGGACAACTTTAAGGCCTTTCCGCTTTGTGCCTGTAGGACTCTTCTCAGTTGACATCTTAGTTTTTCTCAATCATTTGGGAATATGTCACTTATTCTTTAAGTGTGTTGTTATGCTTTATGGTGGAGAATGAGAATAAGCAATAGAGGGTGCCTGTAGAAGTTATTAGACATATTTTAAGCCGACGACGAAATGTATTAAAAAAGTTATAACTACAAGGGTAAATGGGTAATTGGACTTTATTATTTGTCTGTACTTGGAAATTGCAAGTGCAATGTGGTATTAAGTGGCGTGGAGTTTTTGGGCCTCGGTTCATGATTTGTTTGGTTTTTGAGATGGCGTTGTCTGTGCATATTTGAAAAGTTGTAAACACAATCGAGAGTCGACTTGATGATGGGCTCGATAATTGCAAGGGCAAAATTAGTTAAATTTCAGTTTGAATATTTGTTTCTGCCTTAATTTGTTAATTGTTAACAGATCCACGCACTCAAAACTTCTAATGCCTTCCGTTATCTATATCTGGTTATTGAATTTTAGTGATGATTTTTTTAACCTTCAAATGATAGTATTTGTAGTTAGTTCTTTATTTTTATATCCTTCTACATTACAAAAATTCAAAGTCCAAATTAGCCTCTTTAAGAATCGATCAATTATTATCCATTATAATTATATATCAACATTAATTGAAAATAATAAAGAGTTCTAAGTTATTTATACGGACAATAAGAATATTTGCAACTCAAGAAACTATTACTCAGGTAAATAAATACTCATTAAGCCTGCCTGCTACTTAAAAAGCGGGATCCTGTCTTATTGTTAAATAAAAAAGATCCAAATTCAAATTTAATATAAATTTATAAAATAAAAATAATGAATTTGATAATTTTATTTAACAGATGAGAAGAAAGGAAAAAACGTAATAAAAGACGTTAAGGCGCACGTGGAAGTGTTTCCGTCTTACTCTCTGACCTCACCTGCCTTTTCCCTAAGCTCAGTTCACATCTTACATCTTGCTTCGTGTCTAATTTAGGTCTGCAATACTTTTCATACCACCTAATATTCTCAAATTAATGTCAAACCCTAAAGTTGAAATTTGAAATGTTGGCCATACCCTTGATGATTGATGTAAACCCAGAAACAGAAGCCCTGGTCTGGTCTGGTCTGGTCCACACACTCCCTAGATGTCCAAATCCTCCAACTCTTTGTAAACGTTAATTTCTACTTCATTTAATAAATCCTGCCCAGAAGAGGGTTCAACATTAAACCTCTTCCTTGATCAAATTTATTTCATTCTCTTTTATTATTTAGGTAATAAATAATAAAAGGTGGTGATCTTACATTAAACTCACTTTCTGAACATTAAAAGTTAACAACACTTTATTCTTTAAAAATTGTAAGAAGAAGTTTCTTATAATTTCGTAATATAAGTTCGTATTATTTTTGTCTTAAATCCGAATGAAGCCCTTTTTTCTTTTTCCTGATTCAAAAAGTCTCGATTTTTATTACAATTTTCTCTTCTTCTAAATATTCCTTTCTGCCTCATAACCCGCACGAACGTGTTTATTTTTATAATAATAAATAATAATAATATTTTTCTCGACCTTAGTGTATTATAAAATTGATGGATTTAATAACCAGGATTAATATTCATCGGTCGACTCCTAAAATACGGCTGTAGTGCTTCGCGTGCGGGGAAGGTTGTGGTGAGTCAACTCCACCGAGTAATCATGGGCTGCTGCGGGTCGAAGGAGCATACGACGCGCTCGGAGGAGGAGAAGGATCAGTGGCTGCACCACCAGCAGCAGGGCCACCGACGCTCCTCCTCTGTCGACGGATTCGCGGAGTTCTCGCTCGGGGAACTGAAGTCCGCCACGAACAACTTCAGCTCCGACAGCATCGTCTCCGAGAGCGGCGAGAATGCCCCCAATGCCGTCTATGAAGGACGCCTGCACAACCAACGGTGGATCGCTGTCAAGAAATTTACCAAAAAGGCGTGGCCTGATCCTAAACAGTTTGCTGTATGTATATAATGTGAATTTATATATGTATGTATGTATATTTAATTTTTTATTCGCTGAAGTAAGAAAATGATTTTAGTTTATAGAGTTAATGAATATCCTTTGGTAATGATGGTAAAGGAGGAAGCGAAGGAAGTGGGAAAGCTGAGGCACCAGAGACTGGCGAATCTGATAGGATATTGTTCTGATGGGGATGAGAGGCTTCTCGTTGCGGAATTTATGCCTAATGAGACGCTCGCTAAGCATTTATTTCACTGTACGTCGAATTATCAAGCTGATTCATTTTCCTTTTATTTGACATTGCTTATTTCTTGAATCGAAGTGTGCGTATACGATCTTGTCATAGCTTGTTTGATTATAGTAAAATTTTATAGAGCATGTGATTTTAGAGAATCTGCACAGTTGGACTTATTGTTTAGTGGCTAAAATATAGGGGTTTGTGGACTTTCTTGATGTTTGGAGATTTTTCGTTAGAAAAGCTCTTAATACTGATAGCTTAGATCCTAATCATTTTCAAGATGAACGATCAATAAGGTGCAGACATGACCTTGAACATTGATGCTTCTTCAAGTGTGGGAGCCCTTTCATCTGCAGCAATTTTGTATCCTCTTAGCATGAGGTTTTGGCTTTCTGTTCCTGGAGTCACCCAGGGGAACAATCTTATTCTGGCATAAGATACATTCTAGTATTTTTATGCAAACCTCAATATGTAAAATTTATGATGTTCTTCATTGTCTTTAATATCTTTATTTAATATTCTTCTGTACTTTCTGCAGGGGAGAATCAAACTCCTGAGTGGGTCATGCGTCTAAGAGTTGCTTTATATATAGCTGAAGCACTGGACTACTGCAGCAGAGAAGGTCGCCCACTATACCATGACTTGAATGCGTATAGGGTTCTATTTGATGAGGTTAACCAACTATTTTTCTCAAAGTATTTACTTTTGTTATGTAGGGACATTTAAGTAGTCTGACCTTGCTGTCTGCTTGTTTTTCTCTTCCATTGTTAGTGGGGCTAGGTTTTTGTCTGAAACATGTGTTGATGTGGTTGATTTTGGCAGAATGGAGATCCACGGCTTTCTTGTTTTGGATTGATGAAGAACAGCAGGGATGGTAAAAGTTATAGCACAAATCTTGCATATACACCTCCTGAGTATCTTAGAAATGGTAAGTGTTAAATGTTTTTATCTTGAAAATAATCATTATACCTCAGAAGAAATTGTAAAGATAAGGTGCACTCATATTAAGTTGATTAACATGATTTGAATCTTGATATTTTGGGAAGGTTTGCTCATCTGAGTATTTTCCATGTGTATAAAATATTATCTCTCTCCCTCTTTCCCTCTCTCTCTAATTTAGCATGTTGCGAAATCACTTGTAGGGAGGGTCACCCAAGAAAGTGTTGTTTTCAGCTTTGGAACCGTACTCTTGGATCTTCTTAGTGGAAAACATATTCCTCCAAGTCATGTGAGTAATTCCTTCTTGCTCTTTATCACATTTAGTAACTTGTTTGATTCCTTTTTGGTATCTAACTCCTTCTCGAAATCAATCTCCATTTCAATGTTAGTTTCCGTTTATCTGTTGAATCTTTTGACATTTCTTGGTCATTAAATGCATCTAGCAAATTCTTTTGGAGCAAGCAACAGATTTTAAGAACTGGTTTACCCTATAGTTGTGGTTAGTATGTTAATAATTATAACTGAGTTAGTGAATGTGAAACTGTTTTGTATGTAATTGTTAGAAGGTTAATTTGGGGACATGTGAAGGCCATTTTTGATTTGCTTGATTTTAAGGGATTGGGTGTATAATTTCATCATAATCCATTGCTTGTTGGAGGGACGAAAAGTCCATCATAAAAGCAAGGCTGGGCTTACATAATTTGCAGAATCATTAATGTTGGCAAGTAGATGGGATTTGTATAACTCAACATGGGTTAGGAATGAAATGTTAAAATATCTAAAATGCTCCCCCTTCTCTGTTCTTCTTCTCCACTGCTGTCTGCCATCTCCTTTTCCCTCTTGATATAGCTATTTGATTGTGAACGATATTCACCCCTTGCCACTATCTTTTACCTAAGTGGCATTTTGTAAAATTATGTATTGAAGAAAAGTTATATTTGAAAGGCCATTGAAGAATGGTGGTACTTGATATTGACATCTGCTTGCCATTTGACTGCTTGAGAGGAGAAAATTTCAGCATGTTGTGGGGAGTATATGGTAGCTATGTTGGGTGTAATGCTTGAAGAAAATGAAGAGGGAATAAACAATGATATATTGTAAAATCATGCACTAACCTGAATTATCTAGTAATTATGTCCTGCCTTCATTGGCCAACAATTTAACGTGAAACTTATTAATTCAACCCAATACTGTTACCGATGCATATGGCACTAAGAGGGTGAGCAAACAATTGCTTTGTATTGTGGAAATGTACAGACACATGCTGGCTGAATAAATTGCATGGGGTGGGATTCCTGATGACTTCTTGACAGTTTATGGATCTTACTTGGACATGGTTTTTCTTAATATGAAACTTACCACTGTGAATAAGTAACACCATCACCCCTGATTGATTTCTCAATGAAATTGAAGTTGGTGTTTAGGTTTGTAACTTAAGCCTCCCATTCTTTCAGCTTTAAGTGCTATTGACTTTCAATGCAAGTTCCTTATTTGCCTTTCTACAATTTTATTTTTTTGTAATTTTCTTGGTGTTTTTGCATAGGAATGATGGTTCTGTTGAATTACTAGGTAATACTAAGTGCATTAGTTTTTCTTGCACTATACACTTAAATCGCTTGTAGCTGTAATACTGAATTGGTCTAATGAGAAGATGTGATGATGATTGACTTTCACATTCTAGTTTGGAAAATTTATTTTTGTTTTTGAGGATTTTACTACTAAACCTTTTACTTGTGCAACTGCATTCCCCCGCTTACGATGGTTTTAGTTTTAGTGGTTCAATCAAGTTTTCTTTTGAGGCTGTGCTTGATATTTATTATGTACATGTCAGGCGTTGGATATGATACGAGGCAAAAATATTCTTCTCTTGATGGATTCTCATTTGGAGGGGAATTTCTCAACTGAAGAGGCTACAGTAGTTTTTGATCTTGCTTCACAGTGTTTGCAGTATGAACCAAGGGAGCGGCCAAAGACCAGAGATCTTGTTTCTACGCTTGAACCCTTGCAAAATAAACCCGATGCAAGTGCCTATCTCCTTTCTTTGCTTCTCAAATATTCAAATTTATGATTTCTTAGACATGATATGCCATGAGATAATGATTTGGTTGCTACTGCTTTTTGATGCATTATCATTTTAGCACACGAGGTTTTAATATCACTTAATGTTATGCATGGCGGGTCTAGAAGGCATTGTTTAAAGTTGTGTCTAATAGAAGAGTCTTCCCATGATTGCTTGTGATTAATTTCCTTGGAGATAACAAAATCAAATAAAAGCATATTTATCAGCTGCCCCCCTTAATGTCACTTGGTTTTTTGAAGAATAACTTCGCAAAAATCCTATTCTAGAAAAAGAGAGAAGTACATTATTTAACCCTACTGCATTTTGAACTAATCTATGTAGCTTGATGCTGTCATTGATGATGATAGTGCTGTTTTTGTTTATCCAAGCTGCTATACGTGGTCCAATTTGTTCTTCTTTTCACCCCCTTTGTTTTTTTCAATACGATATCACTAAGCATGAAGTTGGGTGAAAGCTGGTTGATTTTGGTGAGTTTTTGTTGCATGCTGCTTCTAAGTGATGCTGTTGGGTTTTAATCAACTACAAGAGAAGAAACATTCTCTTTCTTTCCGATTAATTTCAATACAATGCAAAAGTGGAAAATCCACGCTATTTATTCCGAGCTTAAGCTGGCCTTTCTGGTGACACTGATTTTGGCATGTAATTGAATATAGTATTGGTGAAATGTTGATCCTGCAGTACTCCACTTGCCAAAGTCTGTGAAAATTGCTATTGAAGATAATAAACACATTCCCAATTATAGGTTCCATCTTATGTGATGTTGGGAATTCCGAAGTGTGAAGAAACACCATCAACACCTCCCCATCCACTGTCTCCAATGGGTGATGCCTGTGCACGTACGGATCTCACTGCCATCCATCAATTTTTGGTGATGCAACATTACAAAGATGATGAGGGAACCAATGAGGTAAACTATCGTAGCTAATGATGCTGTGTGAACTCTAATCAATACCTAAATCTATCCTATAGTACTGATATGGATGCAAAACAGTTATCTTTCCAAGAATGGACTCAACAAATGAGAGACATGTTGGATGCAAGGAAAAGGGGAGACTTGGCATTCCGTGACAAAGAATTCAAAACTGCTATTGACTGCTATTCTCAGGTGTCCTCATTTATGCACGATTACTTCTATGACAAGGTGTTATCATTCATGGATGCATATTTTGTCTTATGTGTGACATAAATTGTGATAAGAAATCGTCAATGGTACTTGAGAAATGCCTAGATTTCGTTAGTTTTCTTAAGTGCTTGAGTCTTAAGGATTTCTCTGAGCTACTTAATTCCTTGAATGCTAGCCTAGTGAATGTTTACCCTTGAAGGTTTATTTTTCATGCATAACAGCGGCCTTCTGCATACTGTTCTCTTACTAACCTTATCATATAGACCTCCTGCTACTATGTTGGCAACCACTCTAATTTTTGGTATCTGTAATTTTGCCATGTACTATGCTCCCCAAATTGAAGATGGTTTAACAGAAGGCCTAGATTAACATAGCATTTGTACTGTGTCCTGCCACATGGAAAAATTGTAATAAAATGTTCTGGACAAATGATTGAGGCAGATAACTTTATCTTGGGCTTCATTTGTGATTGAGAAGGCAGATACGTTATATCTTGGGCCTCATTTTATATAAACCTGTAGGTTCTCGAGTATAAAAGTAAACAGTGTTGCCTTAGCAGCATCTATGAGAGTAAATGTGGTCGACTTGAAAACCTCCTTTGTAGTTTTATTCTATAGGCAGAGACAAAAGGTAATTCTAAAATTGAGAGCTGGATGATGAAAATTTTGAATGGCGTAGGAATTTCTTGTTAAGGTGGTCCTGATTAAACATGCAGTTCATAGATGTGGGCACTATGGTTTCACCAACTGTTCATGCACGGAGGAGCCTTTGTTATCTGATGTGTGATCAGCCAGATGCCGCTCTTCGGGATGCAATGCAAGCTCAATGTATCTATCCTGATTGGTCCACGGCGTTTTACATGCAAGCTGTGGCCCTTGCCAAGCTTGACATGCACAAGGATGCAGCTGACATGTTGAATGAGGCCACCATGCTTGAGGAAAAGAAGCAACGGGGTGGAAAAGTATGAAAACCCCTCCATGTATTAATTTGTTATGAAGTTGTGCGGCATGAAAAATTCTGTTGTATTCGTGTTATGCACAATTTACCTTTATCATTTGCTTTGGAAAATTGTCCACAAATGTACCATATAGAGGGAAAATATTTACATTCACTCGAGTAGATGTTCGTGTTTGATTTTTGTCACTCAAATGTTTTGAGTAATAATTATATCAGCGTGTAGAGTTTGTATGTAGACCTAAATATACAACAAAGGTTTTTGAATTTAGAGAACAGAATCAGGCAACATACAGTTCAGCTTTTCCATCAATGAAAAGGCTCATAAACTCTTCTCCATCAACTGTTTCTTTCTCTATAAGCAACTGAGCAAGCTTGTGTAGTATGTCAATATGCGTGGTGATTATCTGCTTGGCCCTTGTGTATGATTTTTCAACCAGTTCTCTCACTTCCGCATCTACCACGTCTGCTGTTGCCATGGAGTAGTCTTTTTGGGTAGACATCTGCAGTTATTAAAAGCAAATGGGTCAATCATTGGTAACCTAACAGCTGAAGAAATGATTCATCGAGGTGAGCTGTAAAAATAATAAGTACCTGCTGGCCAAGGAAGGGATTTCCACCAGGTCCACCAATGGCCACTTGTCCAATCTTTGCGCTGAACCCAAATCTCTCAACCATTTGTCTGGCGACCCTTGAAACTTGCATGAAGTCATTGGATGCCCCTGTTGTCACATTATCTTGCCCGAAAATAATCTCTTCAGCAACTCTGCATTGACAAAGGGGTGCAAGAAACAAGATTATATTTTGTACTAGAAGAAGAAATTGATACCCGCGGATCGAGGGATAGGGAATGAAGGAAAAACCAAGAATATGATCCTGCTGTGCAATAATTCCAACAATGAGCATCATTGCCCTTTTCACTTAAGAAGTCAGCAGTTGATTATTCTTAGCTAGGCATAGCACAAAGTTTACCAAGCGGGGGGGGGCGCAGGAAGATACCGAAGTTTATACTTACAGAAATTTGTATACACGTGGAATTTTAGATTTAGTAGGAGGTCTAGTTGTATCATGAATTTATCATAAGAACGGACTCAGGAATGCATTACCTCCCACCAAGTGCAACTGCCATCTGATTTTCTAGGTAGTTTCGGCTGTAAAGCCCTGACTCAAGTCTCTCCTCACTTGGAGCAAAAAAGGTAAGTCCACCAGCTTGGCCACGGGGAATAATAGAGATCTTGGCAACTGGATCGTACTCTGGCATCAAGGCACCAACCAATGCATGCCCAGCCTCTGTAACACAATTTACATGCGGTACTTAGGCAACCAGCAGTAGTGGAAACATAAGCAAAGGCAACTACAAAGACAATTTTCCGGAACTTTCATACCATGATAAGCAACTAGCCGCTTCTTTTCATCAGAGACAACAGCGTTTTTCTTCTCTGGTCCAGCAATTATTCTTTCCAAGGCATCAGATATCTCATCTTTGCTCATTTCCTTAAGGTCCCGCCTCGCTGCAAGGATGGCTGCCTCATTCATCAGGTTTTGCAAATCTGCACCAGTGAAACCTGGTGTTCTCCTGGCAATCTTTTCAAAATCAACGTCCTTTGCAAGTGCCTTTCCCCTGGAATGCACCTGGCATGGTAAAGATTTTTGATTGGTGAAATATGAAAAGAGAATTGCCACAATATATCTCTTCCTTAACTTGGCATGGCTGCAGAATTTGACACCATGCGGTTAGCCCTTATAAGTTAGTGCTATATAGGGGAAGGGCAACCCTATGTAGAAACATTGTACTGAAAGTGCCAATGTGCAATGTATTCATTGGAGTTACCCCACAAATGCGGAGAGTTGTACTTAAAAGGAACTTTTGAATGCTTTTACTAAGGTGGGATCATTTAGGGGTAAGACACAGGTTACAGCAGGTCACTAAACATAAACATCCTCAACTGCTAAAACCATACCACACTCCCCACAGTTTGGCACATAAACATTGTAAATATTACTCAAACTTTGATTGCAAAAAATTTTATTTTGCGTTAACCTTCCTGCGTATGCCAAACTGACTCAAACATTTAAGGTTATATACAAGGTCCTGTACAAGTTCAAATTTATGTGAACTGTTAGGAGAATTAAGCCGAGTGTTCAACAAGCTCACTAACCTGAAGAATCTTGACTCTACCAGCGACATCAGGCCTGTCTACAGTAACCTGTCGATCAAACCTCCCAGGCCTCAGCAATGCTGCGTCAAGAACATCCGGCCTGTTAGTCGCCGCCAACACTATAACTCCCGAATTACCAGAAAATCCATCCATTTCAGTCAAGAGCTGATTGATAGTTTGCTCTCTCTCATCATTCCCACCACCAAGCCCCGCCCCTCTCTGCCTCCCCACGGCATCAATCTCATCTATGAAAACAATGCAAGGTGCTTTCGACTTGGCCTTCTCAAACAAGTCCCTCACTCTTGAAGCTCCAACACCCACAAACAGCTCTACAAACTCCGAAGCTGCACAGGAAAAGAATGGCACTCCTGCCTCACCGGCCACTGCCCTCGCCAAAAGAGTCTTTCCAGTACCAGGTGGACCAACCAAAAGACAGCCTTTTGGGATTTTTGCACCTAACGCAGTGTACTTATCAGGGTTTTTCAAGAAATCAACCACTTCCTGCAACTCCAATTTTGCTTGATCGGCCCCGGCCACGTCAGCAAATGTGACACCAGTCTCCGGCACCTCCTGGAACTTAGACTTGGACCGGCCAAAGTCCATCGGCCCACCAAGTCCTCCGGGCCCTCCGGGTCCACCCTGGGCCCGTCTAAACAAAAAGAAAAGCCCAGCAAAAGCAAGAAACGGAAACAGCAAATTCCCAATGAAATTAAACAGCCCGTTTCCAGAATCACCCTCGGAAACCGAAATATCAACGCCATTCATCGCCAAAATGTCGATCAAATCCGGGTCATTGGGAACAATCACCGTTGCCCTGCGGCCATCTACGGCGGAAAGCTGAAGGGCACTTCCGTCCTTACTAAACCTCACTCTCTCAACCTTACCTTTCTTCACCGCATTCAAGAATTCGCTATAACGCCATTGGGAACCCTCAGGGATTTCAGATGCGGATTGGGCCTGAGGCTTTGGTGCATTCAATATTAGATTTTGGGCAAGGGGCGATGCAGTATCGGTCTTCTGCGCCTCGATTTCAATCACTTGAGGAGCAGGGGCGGATGGCGGTGCACTATCCAATGCTAGTGCTTGCGGATTAATTGATGAGAAAAGTAAAGCAGCCAAAGCTGCATGATTTGGGATATTCTTCGACTTCTTGGGGTTCCTGTCGTTAAGGATGGACCGTGGAACTACTAATTTTCTTGGAACTGTTTTGGGTGTCGGAGGAGAACTGATTCGAGAACCAAAAAAGTTGGAAGAGAGTAAAGGATTTGCTGATGTTGAAGCCATGGGATTCGTGAGTCTTTCGCTTGTTTCTGCGAAGTTTATAGGCGTAAACCAGAAGTGGGAAAGGGATATTTGACCACGGAAATATGGAATTTACTTGAGTTAGAGAGCTAAAAAATCAAAGTTGGGTTATGATTGAACGGGCGCCATGGATTGGAATGTCGCTTGGGTTGGTTCTACGTGGGCGTAATATTATCCAGTCGTGCTTTTGCTTTGATTTTTCTTTTCTGATTTTCGTGTTTGGACAAAATAGTATTTTCTAGACGTTTGCTGTTAACATTTACTTCGAAGAGCGTGAAAATTGAAACGTTTATTTTGAGGAAAAAAAAGGTAAGTTTTGTGATCTGAAGATGAAAATGTTAATTAGAAAAGTTAATTATGAAGTGCAATTTATCTAATAATTGTAAGTTGAATTGCATTTGGATCATTTTTTTTTTTTCATATGTTTGTTTTTTTAACCTGGCATATATTGTATTCACAAATTTCAGCAGCAAAAAATCCCAATTGATGCAAGGAACTAAGAGAGAGTCAAGATTTGAAAACTTAAAATTAGGTTCAAATATTTCTTTCAAGTAACTTTCTATATTGAGTTATGCTTTAACTATAAATATTGAGTACACAGTCTCGCTAAAAAGCACACGTTTTAATTAATTAATTTATTTTATCAACCTGTTATTTTAAATGGAAACAAAGAAAATGTTAGAAGACGCAATCATGTAAATGTCTAATACTTAAGTGTTCACGTGCATGAGATGCAAGTTTGTTCTATATGCTTGTGAAATGAACGAAGGATAACCTTTAAGTCATATTCTTGGGCACCTTCGAATATTTTTTACATCATTGTCTGAACGTCAGAAACCTTTCCAGCCTAACCACATTTATGAATCAAATCTATTCTTCTCAGCCCCACTGTTGGGAAACACTTTTACATAGACTCATAATTGGTCAGGCCAACGAAATTAAAAATGAGTTGATTCAATGAAGTTCATGGCTGTCAAGATTCCTCATGCTTCAAGATGGGCGCAAAATTAATGTAGCTTAGATCTGTGTTATTGAGTTTTCTTCACATTCATTTGTTGAAGATCCGGGGGACACGGAGCTCCTGCACAAACATATTCATTTCATTTTCAGCGGCATTGAGACATTGCAGGTGGAATACATTCCTTATGTTTTTCTTGATCTGTCTCAATTTATATACTGATGCCTTCAATCCAACAATCCCTCTCCCATGAACGAGCTCAAAATTGGGCAAATGGGAGGCTTGAGGGATATCTCTCGCTCACGGATATTTGTGGATTTTCTAGGGATGTTGAGTGCTTAACCAAGGAATCTGTTCTAAATCTCTGAGTGCTCCATCAGCAGGATTGAAGACGAAACAAGCAGAGCAGATGACACCAACGCTCATGTGGCCTCAAGAAAGAAAGATTATTATGATGGCCAGCAACCGCCTCAAGCATTTGAAGGGCTTCAACCAAAATTCTGCCACACCTTTGGCAGACACAGAAAATGATCTTAATGCAACCAGGACGATGCCCAAAGAAACAGAGGCCCTTGATTTCTCTGTCTCAAAATCTGTAATGATGCTCTTGTTTGGCGAAAAGGAAAGATCAAGCCAAAGAAGCTTTCAAAGTTCACTCAAACCAACCGCGTACGTTCTGAGTTGGAGGAAGAATGTGTCGTTGAGGATTTGTCTTTCTTGGAGATCCACAAGTCACGAAAAGGCATGGAGAGTATCACTTCGAAAAACATGTTAAAGCAGCTTAAAGAATCCGAAATGATCATCCGGAAACATGAAGAGGAATTGGAAGCCTTATTTAGGAGTTCAGTCCGGTCAATAATCCAGTCTCTCTACTTAATGTTCTTAGCCATTAGCTTTTTGACTTGTGCTAATTTTTGGAAGTATTGACTATACAGCGACAGCGTACATAGTACACTCCTGTATATGACAACATAAATCAATACTGATAGTTAATTACCTCAAATGTTCGGTGCATAAATTCTTACTCAAAAAATTATTGCTCTTGCCTGTCTGTCTAAAACAACATTTATATTCCACATTTTGGTGAAGCAATCGTGTGTGACCACAAATTATTCATGCCTAGGCTGTCAAGAGCCTACTTGGTCTTAATAATTGATCAACTAATTGACAATAATGATCATTTTTGGTGATCTGAATGTTAAAGTTAATTGTAATACCCCTTTATAAATTTCCATTTAAAGATGGTTATTTAACAATTATGCGAATTAGGGTACGAATGTGAGGTAATCAATTTAATCCAAAAATTCATTGTTACAAAATTAGGAATTATAAACGAACCACTTGGAGCCGTTGCTTTAGTTTCAATATCAAGCTGCAATTTGGCATTTGAGATCTATCCCAGTGTCTCTTTTACATTTCTTCTTCTCAGTGATCCGCAGGACGGACGACGCAATTGACAAATGACTATTGTCGTATTTCCTTTATGAACATGAGTAGATTGGACTTCAGCCAATCATCTTCGTTATGTTAATGCCGCGGCCTGAATAACAAGTGGTATCCATGCTGTGTTAGTGATTGATGATGATCATATGATATTATCTGGATGAGTTGCTATATATAATTTCCCCAACGCATCTGACAAATGAGGGCATAGTTAAACTTCTTAAATGCAAGCAACCATCTGTTTTGATATTACAGATTCCTCATAAGATAGCATATTGCATTACATATGATTTCTGTGCTCGTGTGCAGCCACTTGCTGTTACTGAGTCCGTTGTCTTGGTAAGAGCAACACCCCATCATTATTATATCGACTTCATGGCTGTCAAGATTCCTCATGCTTCAACAATAGCTATTACAATGTGGCAGGGATCTCTATGATTAAGATTCAATCTTCAATTGTCGATCATCTGGGAAGCAAATCCTGCACGATACAATATTTATTTCACCTTGCAGCGGTAACGAGGCATTTGAGGTGGAATAGATGCCTCTTGTTTTTCCTCTCTCTCCCTATATATAAGCGGTGGAAAACACATGGCTTCAAACCCTTAAACTTCTTTCTAGGCTCAATTTCTACTTTCAAGTTCAGTCTAAAAGAAGTCTCTTTTAAGTTAAAAATAAAAGATGGCAAATTTGCACATTCGATCAAATAGTTTGCCTTCTAAATCTCATCCCTTAGTAAATGATATTGAAGATCATTTACAGAGGTTAAAGTCCTCAGAGGGGACATCCACATCAGCCACTTCTGTCTGTGCAAATTTGGCTGGCCTCAGAGATGTACATGAGGGCATTAATGATTTGATTCAGATGCCTTCAATTCAACAAGCCCTCACCGCACAAGGCAGTGAGAATTGGACCAATGAGTTGCTTGAGAAGTCTCTTGGACCTGTGGATCTCTGTGGATTTGCTAGAGAAGTTCTCAGTTTAACCAAGGGATCTGTTCGAGAACTTCAATCCTCAATTAGGCGAAACAGAGGTGAAGCTGCTACAGCAGATGACATCAGTGTTTACATGGCCTCAAGAAAGAATATTATCAAAATGGTCAACAAGTTCATCAAGAACTTCAAGGGCTTCAACAAAAACTCTGCACCATACTTGGACGGAGACTCTGATCTCAAAGCCTTTGCAGTGATGCTTAAAGACGAAGAGGCTTTTGATTTTTGGCTCCTAAAGTCTGTGCTAATACTTTTATCTGGGGAGAAGGGAAGATCAAAGAAAAAAAGTTGGTCATTGGTTTCCAAGTTCACTCAGATCAGTCAAGTAAATTCTGTGAAAGATGAGACGTGCAGTGGTAAGGACTTGTGCTTGTTGAAGTTCCACAAGTCAGGAAAAAGCGTAGGCACTGCAGATGTGTGGAACGTCTTGGACCAGCTGAAATCATCAGAAGTGGCTGTCCAAGAACTTGAAGAGAGATTGGAAGCCTTCTATAGGACTTTAGTGAAGACTAGAGTTTCTCTTCTTAATGCCCTTAGCCACTAAATTCTAGTTTTCAATTGCCACGCAACCATATACTTGCGCATATGATTGTGAATATGTATACTGACAATTTAAAGCAATATTTAATCTTTATCAACTGATAAGCTTTATCCGAACATGTTGATTTAATTTCTGTAGTAGCATTCAGCATTCTCCAGTCCTCCTGCTTTCATTTTTTCACTCTTTTTGGGCTTCCGTGATTGGACAAAAAATAAGGCTCTGTAGTAGTATTTTCTAGACCTTAGTTGTTAACATCTTTCAAAAGAAAAAAAATCAACATTTACTCTAGAATGGGAAATTTTTGTTAAGTAAAAATGGTGATCTAAGTGATCTGAAGATGAAACTAATAAGTAGAAAAATTAATCCAGCATGGAATGCTTGATAATCATTATTCGAATTGATTATGGATAATTTATTCCATTTCTTGCAAAAATTTTCAACAGCCAGAAAACCAAAGCGTTAATTGATGCAAGGAACTGATTAGTGCATGGATCTAAGAGAGAGATAGGGATAGAGTACTTCAAATTATGTCAGAAGATTTCAAGAAGCTTTCTATATCCTGCATTGGAATAACTGTAAAGTGAGCATTGGAGACCAGTCCCACTATTTCTTCTTCTCCGTGATCTGCAGGAAGGACAATACAATTACTCAACTTCATATTGACAAATGACTGTAATCTTATTTCCTTTATGAACATGAAAACATTGGACTTCTGTCAATCATTTTCCTTCTGTTAATGCCACAGCCTGTTTAACTGTGGTATCCATTCTGTATTAGTGGTTGATAATGACTGCATGATATCAACTGGATGAGATATGACATACAATTTCTATGCTGCAATAAAAGAAAATGAGGCCATATTTTAGCTTCTTAATGCTAGCAACCATCTTTTTATTATTATTTATTACAGATTCCTCTTAAAATAGCAATCTCCAGGCACATGACATTACATATAACTGATGTACTCGTGTGCATCCACCTGCTGTATTTGAGTCCGTTGTCTGAGTAAGAGCAGCACCCCACCATTACTATATTGACTTCATGGCTGTCAAGATTCCTCATGCTTCGTGAACGGCAATTGTAATGGGACAGAGATCTCCATAATTGGTATTTCATCTTCAATTGTTGAAGATCTGGGTAGCAATCAAGTCGTGCGCCACATAAGATTTATTTCAACTTGCTGCAGTTACGAGGCAATTGAGGTGGAATAGATGCCTTTTGTTGGTCCTCTCTTTCCCTATATATAGGCGGAGGAATGCAGCTGGCTTCAAACCCTCAAACCTCTCTCAAGGCTCAATTTCTATTTTCAAATTCAGCCTAAAAGAAGTCTCCTGCAAGTTAAAAATAAAAGACGATGGCAAAGTTGCATGTTAGATCAAACAGTTTACCTTCTAAATCTCATCCCTTGGTAAATGATGTTAAAGATCATTTACGCAGGTTAAAGTCCTCAGAAGGGACATCAACGTCAGCCACTTCTGTCTGTGCTAGCTTGGCTAGCCTCAGAGATTTACATGAGGGCATTAATGATTTGATTCAGGTGCCTTCGACCCAACAAGCCTTCACCGCACAAGGCTGTGAGAAATGGACCAGTGAGTTGCTCGAAGGGTCTCTTGGACTCGTGGATCTCTGTGGCTTTGCTAAAGATGTTCTCAGTTTAACCAAGGGATCTGTTCAAGAACTCCAATCCTCGATTAGACGAAACAGAGGTGAAGCTGCTATAGCAGATGACATCAATGCTTACACAACCTCAAGAAAGAAGATCAACAAAATGTTCTTCAAGTGCATCAGGAACTTCAAGAGCTTCAGCAAAAACTGTACACCATTTTTGAATGAGGACGCTGGTCTTGAGGTCATTGCAGAGATGCTTAAAGAGACAGAGGCTTGTGATTTCTCAGTCCTAAAGTCTGTACTGATGCTTTTGTCCGGGGAGAGGGGAAGATCAAAGAGAAGAAGTTGGTCATTGCTTTTCAAGTTCACTCAAATGAGTCAAGTAAATTCTTTAGGAGATCAAGAATGCAGTTCTGAGGACTTGTGCTTGTTGAAGCTCCACAAGTCAGGAAACAGCATGGAGACTGAAGATCTGCAAAACGTCTTGAAGCAGTTGAAATCATCAGAAGTGGCTATCCAAGAACTTGAAGAGGCATTGGAAGACTTCTATAGGACTTTAGTGAAAACTAGAGTTTCTCTTCTTAATGCCCTTAACCACTAGGCTCTAATTTTCTCATGTCGCACAAACTTTATACTGCTGCAGCTGATTGTAAATATGCATACCAAGAGTGATTGTTTATAAAAACAATAATCAATCTTTATCCAAATCTGTTGATCTACGTATCTTCATTTTCTGTTTTGGCACTCAATATTGTAGCAGGTTTGAGATTGCTTGTTTCTTCTCTTCTTTTTTCCTTTTAAAATTACAATACCTTGCTGGAGGATCATATTTCAACAGATATCAATATTTTTTTCAATGCTCTCATAGTGTAACTGGAATTTTACTTTCAATCGGCTTATTTTTTTCTTCTTCATTATGCAAGAAACATCTTTTGGCCATAAGGTTGACTTTTACTCATGAAACAAGATGTTTGATCCGCTTCCCAAACCAAAAAGGGCGAAAACCTTTTCTTCCCTTCCCTTTCAATGGTCTATAGTAAGTTCTTCTGTCAATTTTATTTTTGTGTCTCAGCAGCTGTATGAGATGGTCAATTTCTAACTCAATAGGGTACATTTTCACAGCAGAGCTTGGGTAAGTCGAACTATAGAATAGAATGTGTCCCTGAATGCCCTCAATCATAATTAAGTCAAAATGGAGCTGGGTTGTAATCCAGAATAAATTATTGAGGCATCAATAACACAATTATCTTGAACCAATAAGGCGAGTAACTAATTAGTGAATCTAGTGCTAGGCTGTCAGAGCTTTATCATCATGTTCTTCATCATACATCTGAGAAACCATGGCAGAATATTTCGATGAGGAGTACTCACTCGAGTATTTCTAAGCAATGTTCTATCGTCGTCTAAAGAGAAGCAAACGCAGCTAGTAAAACTGATTTCATGAACTCATCAACATGCCAATGGTTGGAAAAACCAGTGATACTAAATCAAGTTCATGTCAGTGCATCAATGCTGGCATGTCACGTTAAGAAAATAGGATGACCCACCCTTCTGTTTCAGGTCATTGGAGCACAGGACCTGCGTGCATGTTGTTTATTATGATTTACAGCAGGGAAGAGACATTGAAGGTGCAAGGCACTGTTTGTTTCCAGACTAAATATTATCTGTATCTTGAAATGGTGCCATTATCTGGACCTGTAGAAAATGATTAGTTGAGAAAATTGGGAGACTTCATGGATTTCCCCTCGAGTGGCAATTAATTATGCCAACGAATAAATTTCCTTCGTGACCCAGCACTGTTGCTGAAGATACAACATCGGCCTTGCATATATATATTTTGCTCTGTCACTTGTGTGCTGAGCACAAAAACTTGGAGACTTTTTACACATTTAAGCCCAGTATAAAAGAATTGGGAGACTCTTAAGAAGCAGAAATATACGTGAGGTTGCCCATGGAGATCCAAGAGGGCAGACTGGCCATGATAACCGAGCAACAAGAAATGTGATCCGACTTGTTTTTTCGGATGCATTGATATGGAAACTTACTTGCATGAATTGTTTTCTACTATCTCACCAGGCCAAGACTCTGCATTTGCTACTGATTCGTGCCATGGAAGTAGCTAGGTAATCGCTTACGCGCGTTTGACCTTGTATTTGCTATTGCCTCATTCTATGGAAGTTGCTAGATAAATCAATTTTTGCTTACAAGGCGTTTGGAGGGTATGGGTAAGAAGAATTGGAATGAAATTTGTAAAATCAATTGCTTGTGTCAAAATTCAAATTTTGAAATCATTTTTAAAAATTTGGATTCATAACTCATTCCATTTCAAAGATTTCGTATCCAATTCTAATTTGAACGTTTTAACCAAACAACTCCTTAGATTTTTTTACCAATTATTTCATTTCATTTTTCACGGAAAAATATGGAAAACATTAAATATCGAAGAAAACAAAATTTAGATAAAAAGATGACATTAAAATTGTCAACTGTAGGCCTCACCTCTTTATGCATATGCCACATAATTTGGAAATTAGGAAGTGATATTAATGCCAGTGTAGTGGTGGGTGGGTCCGATTTTCCATATTTATTGCCCAACAAAGCCATATTTGATTCGTCCTCATTAAAGACCAGTAGGTTGGCATTTATTTAGTTGGCCATGCCATGCTATAACCATCCACTTAAATCTCTTGTCCGTATTACATTATCAAATATCAAAGAATGGTATTATTCATCTTTATTGATAAAGATTGAATGGAACAACCAACCCCACTGGCCACTGTTCATCGTCCAGGTGGGAAAAGAACTAAGAAATCAAATTCTAAACCTCACCGAACCGCACCTCACTGCACGCACAATAGTGTCTGGGGCAACGTGTCAGTTGGGCAGCTGTTGCTTGTTGACCGCTACATTCAGACTGCTAATCATCTGCCTTTTTTCCTTGCTATTTAAGTTGTTAAGACGTCTCTTTGTTCTCCAAAATATCTCTCAATGGGTGTTGCGGCCAAGAAGATGGGAAGGGTGGCGTTGATCCCGTGGATTGCTTTTCTCTTCTGTCACGCTGAGGCCCGAGGTCTGAAATTTGACAGCAAAAGGGGAGAGTTCAGGATCCTACAGGTGGCGGACATGCACTACGCCGACGGCAAGAGGACCCCTTGCAAGGACGTGTTCCCGGAGCAGATGGCGTCCTGCTCTGATCTCAACACCACCGCCTTCGTCCGCCGTGCCATCCTTGCCGAGAAACCTGACCTCATTGTTTTCACTGGTCGGTAACTTAAATTCTTCTCGGCTGTTGTATGCTATTGTAAGATGACTCCAATGATTCTTTTTATATCTTTCAAGTCTGGCACCAGAATGCGGCGACAAGGCTGTCGCCGTGACTCCGAATTGACCCTCCAATTTAGTTACCCTACTATCCTCTTTTTCAAGTTCCAACTCCCATCGTAATCCAATTCTATTCTTCGCGCAGCTAGCATTGATATCCCAGCTGTCTGCCACTTTTTGGCTTTTGTACTGCGTATCTCGCAACGTTTTTGATTGTTGCGAATAACGATAGTTGCGTAGTCCCTCTAAATGTTTTATGTTGACTGGTTATGATGCAGGGGACAACATTTTCGCGGCCGATGCGACTGATGCGGCAGCGTCGCTGAACGCCGCATTCGCTCCCGCAATTTCGCCAAACATCCCCTGGGCAGCTGTCCTTGGAAATCACGACCAAGAGTCAACGTTGTCCAGGGAGGGCGTGATGAAGCATATCGTGGGCATGAAGAACACTTTGTCCCAGTTAAATCCTTCTGAAGCTCATGCTATTGATGGATATGGAAATTACAACTTGGAAGTCCACGGAGTTGAAGGCTCTAGCTTATCCAATAAATCAATTCTCAATCTCTACTTCCTGGACAGCGGTGATTACTCAACTGTTCCAAACATTAGTGGCTATGGTTGGATTAAACACTCTCAGCAGCTTTGGTTTAATGATACTTCCTTAAAGCTTCAGGTAGTCAAGCACCTGCAACCTTAAATTAGCCGTTTGAGTAGTTCAATTCTTTTATTTAATTCAATGCAATTTGTTGTTCTAATGCAGAGGAGGTACATGAACAAACCGGCGCCACAGAAGAGTCCGGCCCCAGGGCTCGCATACTTTCACATTCCATTGCCCGAATACGCAAGCTTCGACTCATCAAACTTTACAGGGGTGAAACGGGACCCCATTAGCTCTGCTTCGGTGAACTCTGGCTTTTTCACTACCATGGCGGCAGCTGGGGATGTGAAAGCTGTTTTCACGGGCCATGATCACCTCAATGATTTCTGTGGGGAGTTGACTCGTATACATCTCTGCTATGCCGGAGGCTTTGGATATCACGCTTATGGGAAGGCTGGATGGGCGAGGAGGGCGAGGATGGTGGTAGCATCTCTGGAGAAAACAGAGAAAGGATCGTGGGGTGCAGTCAAGTCTATCGAGACTTGGAAACGCCTTGACGATGAACACCTCACTGCTATTGATAAGCAGGTACTCTGGAGCAAGAGCTCCAAGCAGTGAAACATAAAGGGATCTGGTGTAAACTTCTGAAGGCCACAATATGCATAGGTCAGCCTTTTCAATTAGTAATTACTAAGTAGTGTTTGAAATATGGCCGGATGATGCAGTTACATGGCTCTACTCTCAGCTCGTAAGAGTTTATGTATTTGTCCAAGAATAAAGAAATTGAAACTTTGAATAAAAAGTGCGATTTTTGATCAATTTTGCAATTTGCGTCTCAACATGCCATTCAAAGTCATATGCACAACTAACAGAGATGCAAATGCAAACCCTCATGATCATATCATAAACTAGCAGGGAAGAGCACTGAGACAAGAAACTCAGTATTCAACGCGAGCCTATATACAGCTGGCAACCCTTCGGATTCTTGCTACCTGAAATCTAACACCTCAAGTCTGTTTTAGCACATTTTGTGTTGATTGATCCAAGATTCGGTTCTTTCCAGCATTGGGTGCGCAGAAGAGCAAACCTATTCTGTCTTCTCAGATTCAGTCGTAGTTGCTTCACCATCACCTTTTAAGCATTTGTTCTGCATCGCCCTATGGAACAGACACCAAGCATTTTGCGTGATCTTGCTTTTGAATGACAGACCCTAGACGGAATGGAGGCTTATTTCTTGCACTTCTCCAACCCACTTAACTAATGAAAAAGAAGCTATAATCTTGGGTTAAAAGACCATGTCATTCCAGTTGCCAATAAGTTCGTGGAATACCCGCAGATTGATTTACTTAGCATCTTTCTAGCAGCAAAATAAGCACCAACTTCTCCTCCTAACACGACTCCCAGTTCTCTTGAAAATAGGCATCCAATAACCCAAGAGATTCTATTGAAAATTTTTCTACTCATTTGCTGCTGTTTGCGTGGGAGAGTATTCTTTGGTCAACTGCAAATCATCAATGCATACATACAACTCATCGAGGCCATCAAAATTGTATGCGACCTTAGAAAACTTTTATCCACCACTGTAAACGATCCTCACGTGCACAAAAAGAGGACGAGACACGGGAAGAAAGCCGGCTGAACTTCAGCAATTTGTTGCCTTCGGTTCTAAAACAGAGATGAGAGCTTTGATCATTCATCCGTTCACATTGGAATGAGCCAACAGCAAACGCAAGGTTTTGGCGAGGAGAGACAGATAGTAGACAACGATTTGTGCATGTTTCGTTATATATTAGTTGTTTATCAGTGCACGTGAGAACAACTAGAATCACATTTCTTGTTGCTTCGTTGTCATGACTGGTCCGTGCTGGCGTGTTGGATCTCAAGAGGCAAACTCGCATAATATTTTTGCTTCATAAATAAGTTGATTAGAACTACCAACCTTACAAATCAGCTCTCTAAGACCGGGCTATGGATAGTCTCCCTAGCAACTAGAAAAGTCTTGAACAAAACAAATATAGTGAGTGTGACATGATTAGAGAGAGGCAGCGCAAGAACAAAAATTAAATTGAACCCAAAATCGAATTTTAAGAATGCGAACCATACATCAACATGTCCAACCCAATTTAATAAAACCAAAAATGAAACAAAACCGATAATCGGCATAATATGATGGTCGCAATCGATACACCGAGATTGATTGATACGTCACGACTCACTCAAGAATCACTCTTGTTGAATCGATCTGAACATTTTTAAATTCAGAGAAAGTTGAGTGATTTCATGACACTCAAATTTAAATATAAAAAATCTCCATATTCAACTGAACATTTCCTAACTCTCACATTCAAATATCAAAAATCTCCCCATTCAACTGAACAAAAATCATATTTATACTAAATTCTATCAGATCCTAACTCTAAAAAGCTCATATGACCCAACTTATTAATAAAACCCATTAACCAATAAAAATAAAAATAATAAATGTTAAAATAAAATTCGATGGATTCTCAAATCGCGTCATACCCTTCCTCTTGAGAATGAATTGTCTTCAATTTGAGATTATGTCTTCCTAGATCAAACATGAAGTTCTGGAAGCTCCTTAACTCTTTATCATCCCGCTGAAATTTTAGTTTTATCTTCCCATAAGTCCCACGTAGAAATATCAGTAGGGAACCATATAAAGGAATATGAAAAGCACTGATAACTTATCCGGATATGCATATGTAGTTTCTACAGATAAAAATATCTTCAACTCCTGCGCAGTACAATTGGACAGAGCATCTGCCATATGGTTAAATGAATCAACATACTCATGATTCTATAAAAGTTCAATCTCTCAATCTTTTACTTTTGTTTCATTCTTACGGTTGTTCTCAACTTCCGCTTTAATTAAATCGAATCCAAAATTGAATTCCAATAATATGAATCGAGCATCAAAATACTTAACCTAACGTAATGAAAGCAAAAATGAATCCAAAAACGGATAATCAGTGTAATAGGATGGTCACAATCGATACGCTGAGATCGATTGATACATCACAACTCACTCAAGAATCACTCTTGTTGAATCGATTTGAACATTCTTAAATCCAGAGAAAGTTGAGTGATTTCATGACACTCAAATTTAAATATAAAAAATCTCCCTATCCAATTGAACATTTCATAACTCTCACATTCAAATATCAAAAATCTCCCCATTCAACTGAACAAAAATCATATTTATACTAAATCCTATCAGATCCTAACTCTAAAAAGCCCACATGACCTAACTTATTAATAAAATCCATTAACAAATAAAAATAAAAATAATAAATGTTAAAATAAAATTTGATGGATTCTTAGCTCGCGACATACCCTTCCTCTTGAGAGTGAATTGTCTTCAATTTGAGATTATGTCTTCCTGAATCAAACATGAAGTTCTGGAACTCTTTAACTCTTTATCATCCCGCTGAAATTTTAACTTTATCTTCCCATAAGTCCCACACAGAAATATCAGTAGGGAACAATATAAAGGAATATGAAAAGCACTGACGACTTATCCGGATATGCATCTGTAGTCTCTACAGATAAAAATATCTTCAACTCCTGCGCAGTACAATTGGATAGAGCATCTGCCATATGTTTAAATGGATTAACATACATATGATTCTATAGAAGTTCAATATCCTAATCTTTTACTTGTGTTTCATTCTTGTGGTTGTTCTCAACTTCCGCTTTAATTAAATTAAATCCAAAATTGAATTCCAAAAATGTGAATCGAGCATTAAAATACTTAACCTAACGTAATGAAAGCAAAAATGAACCAAAAATGGATAATTGGCGTGATAGGACAATCACAATCGATACGCCGAGATCAATTGATACGTCATAACTCACTCAAAAATCACTCTTGTTAAATCGATTTGAATATTCTCAAATCCAGAGAAAGATGAATGATTTTATAACTCTCAAATTCAAGTATTAAAGATCTCCGTATTCAACTGAAGAAAAATGTTATTTATGCTAAATCCTATCAGACTCTAAATTTAAAAGCTCATATGACCCAAATTATTAATAAAGCTCAATAATAAATAAATAAAATTACTAAATGAAATTTGACGGATCCCTAAATCGCGTCATACCCCTTCTCCTGAGGGCGAATTCTCCTTAATTTGAGCTTGTATCGTCCTGGATTAAACACCAATTTACAGAGTCCTTCTGATACTTCACAATCACCCTCTTCTAAGGATAGACATACACATGAAATCTCCTTAATTGGCAAAAACTCAAAGTCTTGAAAATCGAGACTAGACAAAGGTGGCACTGAAAAGTCAAATGGGTCAACATATTCGTGACTCTTTAGAAGCTCACCTTTCCACTGTTTTAACGGCTCTTTATTCTTATTTTTGTTCTCGTCTTTAACCTCTACTTCCAGTTCTATGGATTCTTCTTTCTCAACATCATCCGCCTCAATTTCTACTATAACTTTTGTTATTTCTTTTTTCGTGATTTTCTCCTCATCAATTACCAAATTGGTGCTAGAGTTGTTGCTAGTTCATGTTGTATTTCCTCTAATAGCATATCCTCTACAATCTTCACTTCAGTCAAATATAGCATTTCTATTGGTGAATTTTTCTTGTCTTTCATAACTTTGCTAATGCCAATATGAGCATCAACTTTTTTGTTTTGACATTCACTTATGCTATGTCCACGGTGAAAGTAATTAAAACACGAGCAAGATCGACTTTCAATATGAGAATCCAATACCTTGGATATTTTGTCGTAATCATTCCCATTCGATCCATAATCGTACTCATTCCCATTCGATCTATAACAATAAATTTGTCAGAGGATACCACATAAATATATCACTTAATTAATAAATAAAAAATAAATTAATGTGTTAAAAAATAATAAAAAAATAAAATCTCAGTCACATAGATATGCAAAAAAATATTGTAAGAAATAGTCAAATTTAATTTTTATGTTATGCAGAAATTAGTAATGTATAAAAAATATAAAATATTAAATAATAAAATCAATGATACAAAATTAAAACAAAACAGAAAATTTAGTTCATAAATATTAAATTTGACTATTTCTTACAATATTTTTTTGCATATCTAATGTATAAAAAATATAAAATATTACATGATGAAATCAATGATACAAAATTAAAACAAAAACAGAAAATTTAGTTCATAAATATTAAATTAAGGAATGATGTGTGAAGATAAGTGTGTATGGTTGGGTTGAAAATTAAAACAAACAGAAAATTTAGTTCATAAATATTAAATTAAAGAATGATGTGTAATGATAGGTTTATATGGCAGGGTTGATGATAATTTATAACATAATTGCATTCCAATTTAGAAAATACAATCCATGATAAAATATGAGATAAATTAATGTATCGACATGTAAAAATAATTAAATAATTGCACTACATAAAAATAATGATTTATCGTATGGATACTTATTTAAAATATGAAAATAGAAAGTATATTTCTTAAAGGTATAATCTATAGCTTAAAAGAAAAATTAGAAAATTAATATTAAATAAGCAGATAATAAGCTTTGACAAGTAAAATATCATAAATATTGTTAAATTTAAATTTTATATAAAAAATTCAAATTAATACAATCTTGCAGTCATTGCAATATAAATATTATAAACTTTAATACGCAACATATGCAATATAATAGTTTGAATAAAAGACAATATATATTTAGTAAAAATATTAAGTAAATTCATAATGTTAAGGCATTATGAAAAAATTAATAATAAATAAACGAAAAAATTAGCAAGGTATAGAAGAAATATTATTATATTAAAAATTTAATTTCTATATATAAAACTAATATAAACTTATCTTGTACTAATTTTTATGAATTTAAAAAAAATTATTATGTAAATTATGAACTATTGATTTTTGTGTTTTTATACTAATAAAAGTATAAATCTTATTATGTGATTTTGGCACTTTGTGAAATATAAATTTTATTTAAAATATGATTATTTAGATAGAAATGAAATGCTATTTAAAATATAAATATCTTAGTAGTCCAGTACTACTAATATTCTAATTCATCTAAACTTATTATATGACTTTTTAGAAATTAATTAAAATTGAAGAAATTAACAGAACACAGAACACTAAACTATCCAAACTACTTATGTAATTATTATGAATATTAGTTATTTATATTATGTATGGAGTGTTTGATTTTTTTTAATTAAATAATAATAAATTTATTGGAAGACACTTGCTCATGACAATATTACTTAATAATAAATAGAAAATGTTTTACAAACAATTTAAATGTGCAAAAATTTGTACATAAATTTTACTAATTGTATATATATTTATTATCTTAAAGATTATTTATTTATAATATAAAGACTGAACAATAATTATTAAAATGTGAAACTTTAGAATGTAAGAATACAATATATTATTTGTTTGAAATTTTTAAATAGATTCCATCTGAATTAATATTATTAAAATACATTTAAAATAAAGAAAGTAAATTTATAGTATTAGAAATAAATTGATATGCTAAAGAAAAGAAACTTTTATGAAATAATGTTGTAAATATGAAAATCCATAAGCATGTGTTTTTGATACATGGTGAATGTACATCTATATAAATACCCATATTAAAAATAAGATTAGTTAGATAAAAGTAAATTTTTATTTAAAATTTTAAACTTATTGTAGCTGAATACTAATATAATTCCAACCTATATAAACTTCTTGTACGGTTATTTATATATGAATTAAAATAAAATTTTAAATTATCTAAACTACTTAATTACAATAATTATCAATTATCTATATTATAAATATATGAAGTGTTTAATTGGTTTTTAATTAAACAATAACAAACGTTTTAGAGGATACAAACTTAAAACTATATGACTCAATTCATATAAAATAAATTGAGTTGTAAAAAATCATATAAATAAATATCAATCAAAGAAAATTATAAAAAATAAAATAAATAGAGATAGAAATAAAGTTAAAATTTCAAATAAATAACAAAATATATTATTATCAAGTACAATGACCATAGTATAAATGAAAAATATGTTTTAAATTATTTTAATTGTGTGAAATTTGACTATAATTTTTTAAATATGCGATATTTATTTGATATAAATTAATTTTATTTTAAAATTTAATTATCTATAATGTAATACTACAAAGATAGAAAAACAATTTTTAAAATATGAAACTTTTGATTGTAAGGATAAAATATACTTTTTTGTTTGGGAACTTTTTAATAGATTATTCTAAATATAGAATTAGGAAAACTCAATGAAAATATAAAAATAAATTTATATTTTGAAAAATAAAATGATATGTTATGGAAAGATAATTTGATGAAAGACTGTAATATATATGAAAATTCATAAACATGTAAAAAAAATATAATGATAAGTAATCAAATTTAATATTTATGTAAATATTATCTGTATCTTGAAATGGTGCCATTATCTGGACCTGTAGAAAATGATGAGTTGAGAAATCTGGGAGACTTGATGGATTCCCCCTCGAGTGGCAATTAATTATGTCAATGAATAAACTTCCTTCGTGACCCAGCATTGTTGCTGAAGATACAACATCGGCCGGGGCATTGCATGTATATATTTTGTTCTGCCACTTGTGTGCTGAGCATAAAAAGGTGGAGACTTTTTACACATTCTAAGCCCAGTCTAAAAGAAGTGGGAGACTTTAAAGGAGCGGAAATATACATGAGGTTGCCTGTTGAGATCCAAGAGGACAGACTGGCCATGCCAACCGACTTGTTTTCTCGAATGCATTGATATGGAAACTTACTTGCATGAATTGTTTTATCTCTCCGGGCCAAGACTCTATATTTTCTATTGACTCGTGCCACGGAAGTTGCCAGGTAAATCAATCTTCGCTTACGACGTGTTTGACCCGGTATTTGTTATTGACTCATTCCATAAAAGTTGCTAAGTAGATCAATCTTTGCTTACGAGGCGTTTGGAAGGTATGGGTAAGAAGAATTGGAATGAAATTTGTAACATCGATTGCTTGTATCAAAATTCAAATTTTGAAATCATATTTAAAAATTTGGATTCTAACTCATTCCATTTCAAAGATTTCGTATGCCACATAATTTGGAAAGTACGAAGTGATATTAATGCCGGTGTGGTGGCGGGTGCGCGCGATTTTCCGCATTTATTGCCCAACAAAGCCAGCTTAGATTCGTCCTCATTAAAGACCCGTAGGTTGGCATTTATTCAGTTGGCCATGCCGTGCTATAACTATCCACTTAAATCTCTTGTCCGGATCACATTATCAAAGAATGGTATTATTATCATCATTTTTATTGATAAAGATTGAATGAACAACCAACCCCACTGGCCACTGTTCATCGTCCAGGTGGGAAAAGCACTAAGAAGTCATATTCGAGGAGACCTCACCGCACATGCACAATAATAATTCCGGGGCAACGTGTCAGTTGGGCAGCTGTTGCTTGTTGACCGCTACATTCAGACTGCTAATCATCTGCCTTTTTTCCTTGCTATTTAAGTTGTTAAGACGTCTCTTTGTTCTCCAAAATATCTCTCAATGGGTGTTGCGGCCAAGAAGATGGGAAGGGTGGCGTTGATCCCGTGGATTGCTTTTCTCTTCTGTCACGCTGAGGCCCGAGGTCTGAAATTTGACAGCAAAAGGGGAGAGTTCAGGATCCTACAGGTGGCGGACATGCACTACGCCGACGGCAAGAGGACCCCTTGCAAGGACGTGTTCCCGGAGCAGATGGCGTCCTGCTCTGATCTCAACACCACCGCCTTCGTCCGCCGTGCCATCCTTGCCGAGAAACCTGACCTCATTGTTTTCACTGGTCGGTAACTTAAATTCTTCTCGGCTGTTGTATGCTATTGTAAGATGACTCCAATGATTCTTTTTATATCTTTCAAGTCTGGCACCAGAATGCGGCGACAAGGCTGTCGCCGTGACTCCGAATTGACCCTCCAATTTAGTTACCCTACTATCCTCTTTTTCAAGTTCCAACTCCCATCGTAATCCAATTCTATTCTTCGCGCAGCTAGCATTGATATCCCAGTTGTCTGCCACTTTTTGGCTTTTGTACTGCGTTTCTCGCAACGTTTTTGATTGTTGCGAATAACGATAGTTGCGTAGTCCCTCTAAATGTTTTATGTTGACTGGTTATGATGCAGGGGACAACATTTTCGCGGCCGATGCGACTGATGCGGCAGCGTCGCTGAACGCCGCATTCGCTCCCGCAATTTCGTCAAACATCCCCTGGGCAGCTGTCCTTGGAAATCACGACCAAGAGTCAACGTTGTCCAGGGAGGGCGTGATGAAGCATATCGTGGGCATGAAGAACACTTTGTCCCAGTTGAATCCTTCTGAAGCTCATGCTATTGATGGATATGGAAATTACAACTTGGAAGTCCACGGAGTTGAAGGCTCTAGCTTATCCAATAAATCAATTCTCAATCTCTACTTCCTGGACAGCGGTGATTACTCAACTGTTCCAAACATTAGTGGCTATGGTTGGATTAAACACTCTCAGCAGCTTTGGTTTAATGATACTTCCTTAAAGCTTCAGGTAGTCAAGCACCTGCAACCTTAAATTAGCCGTTTGAGTAGTTCAATTCTTTTATTTAATTCAATGCAATTTGTTGTTCTAATGCAGAGGAGGTACATGAACAAACCGGCGCCACAGAAGAGTCCGGCCCCAGGGCTCGCATACTTTCACATTCCATTGCCCGAATACGCAAGCTTCGACTCATCAAACTTTACAGGGGTGAAACGGGACCCCATTAGCTCTGCTTCGGTGAACTCTGGCTTTTTCACTACCATGGCGGCAGCTGGGGATGTGAAAGCTGTTTTCACGGGCCATGATCACCTCAATGATTTCTGTGGGGAGTTGACTGGTATACATCTCTGCTATGCCGGAGGCTTTGGATATCACGCTTATGGGAAGGCTGGATGGGCGAGGAGGGCGAGGATGGTGGTAGCATCTCTGGAGAAAACAGAGAAAGGATCGTGGGGTGCAGTCAAGTCTATCGAGACTTGGAAACGCCTTGACGATGAACACCTCACTGCTATTGATAAGCAGGTGCTCTGGAGCAAGAGCTCCAAGCGGTGAAACATAAAGGGATTCGGTGTAAACTTCTGAAGGCCACAATATGCATAGGTCAGCCTTTTCAATTAGTAATTACTAAGTAGTGTTTGAAATATGGCCGGATGATGCAGTTACATGGCTATACTCTCAGCTCGTAAGAGTTTATGTATTTGTCCAATAATAAAGAAATTGAAAACTTTGAATAAAAAGTGCGATTTTTGATCAATTTTGCATTTTGCGTCTGAACACGCCATTCAAAGTCATTTGCACAACTAACAGAGAGGCAAATGTAAACCCTCGTGATCATACCATAAACTAGCGGGGAAGAGCACTAAGATTCAAGAATCCGTCGAATTTTATTTTAACATTTTTTTTTATTTGTTATTATATTTTATTAATAAGTTGAGTCACATGAACTTTTTAAGTTAGAGTTGGATAAGATTTAACATAAATAGTAATTTTGTTCAATTGATACAGAGATTTTTGATATATTTTGAATTGAGAGTTACGAAACTACTCAATTTTCTCTAAATTTGAGAATACTCAAAATGATTTAATAAAGGTGATCCTTGTGTGAATCATGATGTATCAATCGATTTCAGCGTATCGATTTTAGCTGTCCTATCACTCCGTTTATTAGTTTTTGGGTTCAATTTTGATTTCAATACGTTGGGTCGGATACTTTGATGCACGGTTCACGTTCTTGGAATCTAATTTAGCTTCAATCTAATTTTTATTCTTCCGTTGCCTCCCTTTGATCGCATCAATTTGATATGAGAGTAGTGTAGTATCTACTTTTAATTCAATACGCTTTCCTATCGAAAAAAAAAAAAAAAGAACAAGGGTGACCGAATGCCGTCATGCGCTAGCCGCTTGGTCGTATTTTGTCGAGATTTTTCCCCTAATAGCGTCCGACCCCGTGCCCATCCACCCCATACCAGAAGTTTGATGAAGATCAGTCGAAAAACCCGTCGTCAGAGTAGGTGGGAAGACGCAGACCCTCATCATGTGCCCAACAAGTTTTTGCCACTCGTCGTCATTGCTGAAACCCCCCCCCTCCAAGCCACCAATGTCGGTCCAGCCTTCCCCAACCACTACCGCGGGTGAACGCCGGTGAAATCGACGCAACTGAGCCGACACCGGCTGCGAAAGCAACCCCAATCGGGTTTGCTAAAGAAAAAAATGAGGTTTGGACCACATTGGGCCGGTGCACACCTGGCTAGATTAAAAAAAAAAAACAAAAAACAGAGACGCTAGGCCAGGCCAAAATTGCCTTTGGGGCTAAAGGTGTTGGGTTTATCCTTGTCGAGCCAGGCCGATAGTTGGGTTGCAGGAATAATCTTTCCGTTACTGACTCTTGGGCCAAGCTGCTACTGGGCTATAGCCTTCATCCGTGTTAATGTGGTAAGGTCGTGTTTGGTTGTAGAATTCTTGTTCCGAATGAAGGGCCTGTTTGGTTGCTGAATTCTTTTTTTTTTTTTTTTTTGTTTTCCCAAAAAAAAGGAGAAAAAAAGGGTCAAAAAAAAAGAAGAAGAAAAAAAGAAAAAAAAAGAAGAGAAAGAGAAAAAAAAGGCAGAAAAATATTGGAAAATTGTGAAAAAAAATGGAGCAAAAAAATACAAAAGTGTGAAAAAAATTGGAAAAACTGCAAAAAAAAAGGGCAAAAGAAACAAGAGTGAAAAAATATTAAAAAAATAGAGAGAGCAAATTTATCTATATTTATTTCTACAGAATGTCGGATGAACATGCATATTACAAAAAGCAAGTATTTGAAGAAATCAAAAAGTAGTCCAAAGATGTGGATAAATTGTAGAATAGTCTTACTAAGGACAATCGTATCTTAAAGCACGAGAAGATAAGAAATAGATATACACCGTCAAGACACTTCATAACAAAGATTATGGATCGAATGAGAATGAGTACACTGAGAGATTCGAGATATCGGATTCTTATATTGAAAGTCAATTTTAGTTGTGTTTTAATTGCTTTCAGCGTGGACATAATATGAATGAATGTCGAAACGAAGGGATGTTCATGTTGGCATTAGTAAAGTTATGGAGAGAAGAAAAGTCTACCAATAAAGATACCATCTTTGCCTAAAGTGAAGATTGCAAAGGATATGCCATTGGAGGAAATGTAACATGAGATTGGCAACAACTCGAGTACTCATGTGGAGATTGAAGAGGAGGAAATTGCGAAAGAAGAAATAACAGAAGTTGTAATAGAAATTGAGGAGGATAAAGTTGAGAAAGAAGAATCCATAGCATTTGAAGTGGAAGTTGAAAATGAGAACGAAAATGAAAATGAAGAGCCATTAAAAGAATGAGAAGTTGAACTTCTAAAGAGTCACAAATGTGTTGACCCATTTGACCTTTTAGTACCACCTTTGTTAGTTCGTAATTTTCAAGACCTAGAATTTTTGCTAATTGAGGAGATTTCATGTATATGTCTACGTAAGTACTTGAAGAAAGCACCTATCATTCCACATGGCTCATTGTTAATGTATTATCGCTGGTTTTGTGTCATTCCACAAATATTTTAAATTCACGTGTTTGACTCTAGAGCCTTGGAAGAGAATGATTGTGGAGCATCAAGAGGATTCTGTTAATTAGTGTTTGATCTCGGAGGACACAAGCTCGAATTGAGGACAATTTACCTTTAAGAGGAAGGGTATGACGCGATCAAGGCATACATCAAATTTTATTTTAGTATTTGTTATTTTTATTTTTATTTATTAATAAGCTTTATTAATAAGTTAGGCTATATAGGCTTTTTATGTTAGATTTTATAAGATTTAGTATAAATAGTATTTTTATTCAGTTAACACAGAAATCTTTGATATATTTTGAATTGAGAGCTATAAAACTATCCAATTTTCTTTGGTTTTGAGAATATTCAAATCAAATCAACAGAGGTGATCGTTGGCTGAATCCTGACTTATCAAACAATTACGGTGTATCGATTGTGGCTATCCTATCACGCCGTTCATCAGTTTTTGGGTTCAATTTTGATTTGAATACATTGGGTCGGGCACTTTGATGTACAGTTCACGTTGTTGGAATCTAATTTGGATTCAATCTAATTTTTATTCTTTCACTGTGTCTCTCTAATAACATCAGAAACTTAGTATTCAATGGGAGCCTATATACAACTGGCAACCCTTCGGATTCTTGCTACCGAAAATCTAACACCTCGAGTCTGTTTTAGTACATTTTGTATTGATTGATCCAAGATTCGGTTCTTTCCAGTATTGGGTGCATAGAAGAGCAAACCTATTCTGTCTTCTCAAATTCAATCGTAGTTGCTTCAGCATCACCTTTTAAGCATTTGTTCTGCATCGCCCAATGGAACAGACACCAATCATTTTGCATGATCTTGCTTTTGAATGACAGACCCTAGACAGAATGGAGGCTTGTTTCTTGCACTTCTCCAACCCACTTAACTAATGAAAAAGAAGCTATAATCTTGGGTTAAAAGACCGCGTCATTCCTGTTGCCAATAAGTTCGTGGAATACCCACCGATTGATTTACATAGCATCTTTCTAGCAGCAAAATAAGCATCAACTTCTCCTCCTAACATGACTCCCAGTTCTCTTGAAAATAGGCATCCAATAACCCAAGAGATTCTATTGAAAATTTTTCTACTCATTTGGTGTTGTTTGCGTGGGAGAGTATTCTTTGGTCAACTGCAAATCATCAATGCATTCATACAACTCATCGAGGCCATCAAAATTGTATGCGACCTTAGAAAACTTTTATCCACCACTGTAAATGATCCTCACATGCACAAAAAGAGGACGAGACATGGGAAGAAAGTCGGCTGAACTTCAACAATTTGTTGCCTTTGGTTCTAAAACAGAGATGAGAGCATTCATCATTCATCCATTCACATTGGAATGAGCCAACAGCAAACGTAGGGTTTTGGCCAGGAGAGACAGATAGTAGACAACGATTTGTGCATGTTTCGTTATATATTAGTTGTATATCAGTGCACGTGAGAACAACTGGAATCACATTTCTTGTTGCTCCGTTGTCATGACTGGTTCGTGCTAGCCTGTTGGATCCCAAGAGGCAAACTTGCATAATATTTTTGCTTCATAAATAAGTTGATTAGAACTACCAACCTTACAAATCATCTCTCTGAGAACCATGCATCAACATGCCCAACCCAATTTAATAAAACCAAAAATGAAACAAAAAACCGATAATCGGCGTAATAGGATGTTCGAAATCGATACGTTGAGATCGATTGATACGTCACGACTCACTCAAGAATCACTCTTGTTGAATCGATCTGAACATTCTTAAATCCAGAGAAAGTTGAGTGATTTCATGACACTCAAATTTAAATATCAAAAATCTCCCTATTCAATTGAACATTCATAACTCTCAGATTCAAATATCAAAAATCTCCCCATTCAACTGAACAAAAATATTATTTATACTAAATCCTATTAGATCCTAACTCTAAAATGCTCATATGACCCAACTTATTAATAAAACCCATTAACAAATAAAAATAAAAATAATAAATGTTAAAATAAAATTCGATGGATTCTCAGATCGCGTTATACCCTTCCTTTTGAGAGTGAATTGTCTTCAATTTGAGATTATGTCTTCCTGGATAAAACATAAAGTTCTGGAAGCTCCTTAACTCTTTATCATCTCGCTGAAATTTTAGCTTTATCTTCCCATAAGTCCCACATAGAAATATCAGTAGGAAACCATATAAAGGAATATGAAAAGCACTGACGACTTATCCAGATATGCATATGTAATCTATACAAATAAAAATATCTTCAACTCCTGCGTAGTACAATTGGACAGAGCATTTGCCATATGGTTAAATGGATCAACATACATATGATTCTATAGAAGTTCAATCTCTCAATCTTTTACTTTTGTTTCATTCTTGTGGTTGTTCTCAACTTCCGCTTTAATTAAATTTAATCCAAAATTGAATTCCAAGAATGTGAATCGAGCATCAAAATACTTAACCTAACGTAATGAAAGCAAAAATGAACCCAAAAACGGATAATCGGCGTAATAGGATGGTCGTAATCGATATGTTGAGATCGATTGATACGTCACGACTCACTCAAGAATCACTTTTGTTGAATCGATTTGAACATTCTTAAATCTAGAGAAAGTTAAGTGTTTTCATGACACTCAAATTTAAATATCAAAAATCTCCCTATCCAACTGAACATTTCATAACTCTCACATTCAAATATCAAAAATCTCCCCATTCAACTAAATAAAAATGTTATTTATACTAAATCCTATCAGATCCTAACCCCCAAAAAGTCCACATGACCCAACTTCTTAATAAAACCCATTAACAAATAAAAATAAAAATAATAAATGTTAAAATAAAATTCGATGGATTCTCAGATCGCGTCATACCCTTCTTCTTGAGAGTGAATTGTCTTCAATTTGAGATTATGTCTTCCTGGATAAAACATGAAGTTCTGGAAGCTCCTTAACTCTTTATCATCCCGCTAAAATTTTAGCTTTATCTTCTCATAAGTCCCACACAGAAATATCAGTGGGGAACCATATAAAGGAATATGAAAAGCACTGACGACTTATCCAAATATGCATATGTAATCTCTACAGATAAAAATATCTTCAACTCCATCGCAATACAATTGGATAGAGCATCTGCCATATTGTTAAATGGATCAACAACACATAATTCTATAGAAGTTCAATCTCCCAATCTTTTACTTGTGTTTCATTCTTGTGGTTGTTCTCAACTTCCGCTTTAATTAAATTGAATCCAAAATTGAATTCCAAGAATGTGAATCGAGCATTAAAATACTAAACCTAACGTAATGAAAGCAAAAATGAACCCAAAAATGGATAATTGGCATGATAGGACAACCACAATCGATACGCCGAGATCGATTGATGTGTCATGACTCACTCAAAAATCACTCCTATAGAATCGGTTTGAACATTCTTAAATCCAGAGAAAGATGAGTGATTTCATAACTCTCAAAGTCAAGTATCAAAGATCTCCGTATTCAACTGAACAAAAATGTTATTTATGCTAAATCCTATCAGACTCTAACTTTAAAAACTCATATGACCCAAATTATTAATAAAGCTCAATAATAAATAAATAAAATTACTAAATGAAATTTGACGGATCTCTGAATCGCGTCATACTTCTTCTCCTGAGGGCGAATTCTCCTTAATTTGAGCTTGTATCGTCCTGGATTAAACATCAATTACATAGTCCTTTTGATACTTTACAATCACTTTTTTCCAAGGATAGACATACACATGAAATCTCCTTAACTGGCAAAAACTCAAAGTCTTGAAAATCGAGACTACACAAAGGTGGCACTAAAAAGTCAAATGGGTCAACATATTTGTGAGCTCACCTTTCCACTCTTTTAACAGCTCTTTATTCCTATTTTTGTTCTCGTCTTTAACCTATACTTCCAGTTCTACAGATTCTTCCTTCTCAACATCATTCGCCTCAATTTCTATTATAACTTCTGTTATTTCTTTTTTCGCGTTTTTCTCCTCCTCAATTACCAAATTGGTGCTAGTCTCATATTGTATTTCCTCTAATAGCATATCCTCTGCAATCTTCACTTCAGTCAAAGATAGCATTTCTATTGGTGAATTTTTCTTGTCTTTCATAACTTTGCTAATGCCAATATGAGCATCAAGTTTCTCGTTTTGACATTCACTTATGCTATATTCACGATGAAAGCAATTAAAACACAAGCAAGATCGACTTTCAATATGAGAATCCGATACCTTGGATATTTTGTCGTACCCATTCCCATTCGATCCATAATCGTACTCATTCCCATTCGATCTATAATATTTGTCATGATAGTGCTTTGACAGTGCATGTCTAGTTCTTGTCTATTCCAGTTGAATTTGAATAAAGCATTCACACATGAATTCTTACCCATCATCCACGGCTCTTGGCAGTGGAAAAACTGAACCTCCAATTACAAGTTTTGGGTGTGCAAACCACGCCTTAAATTATATGAGTTACGTCTAGAGAAAGTAATAGTACTAATCCAATTGGAGTCAGCTAACTCGCCCTCTTACCAACCCCCCAGTTGCTCTCCTTCGAATTCCTCATCTGCAGCAGGTTTTAGGAAAGGTTTGTAAGCAAGACAACCTAGCAAGGGGTTATCCGTGTTGTGGGATGTGAATAGTCTAAAACATTTGGGAAGATCTTTCACAAATCAATTGCGTAGGTGCTTGTTCATTAATAATTTCATAGAAGCAAATATTTTCAATAACATGTTAGGCGTGGAATATTCCCTTAAATCAATTTTTGCCATGGATTCCGCTATAAATACACATCAATTTAGACTTGCTCATGGTTAGAATGTTCATGTAATCATTTCACTGATCAGGACCCTAGTCTACAACTCCGATTAGGGAGGGTTACGTACAACCGAATGATCTTACAACCAACTCGGCTGTCTCAGTCTACAGCCCCAACTGAGAGGGTCACTTGAAAGCTCAATCTACGGGCCCGATTGAGAGTGTCACGTGATTCAATCTGTAGCCCCGATTGAGAAGGTCAACTTGTTTTCCGATTGAAGGGCCAAACCTCATCCCTATTGGGAGGAATGCAACTAGTTCTACTACACTATTGAACTACCCATGAGCCTTGTCACTTAATGCATGTTTCAAGCCATTTCTCCCTAAGAATTTAAGAGCAGTTCATTGAATTTTCATGTTCACATCTAAATCATTTTCAATAAAACAACTTGCATTCAGCATAAATAACAGTTAGGCATGGATAGTGAAATTCATTAAAATATGCAAAGCATTTTCTAATAAGGCTTGAAATTCAAGAAATCATAATTTGCAAATATGTGGTAAAAGTTTAGGTAACCCACTTATATAAAAATTTCACACTTGTAATAAAATAAACTTTCCAAGGTATTTATGAAATCAGTAGGATAAGCACTTACATGATAAAATTTTTAATTGTTCGTTAAAGAGATTTTACTAAAATATGGTAGTTGTAAAAATTCAAAGGTAACCCACTTACCTGAGAATTAGGTCGTTTGTATCCTTTGGCTCCACGCTCTTGTCATCCTAATCAATCAAAATAATGTCTATTTAATGCAAGCTTATTGGAACTTAATTCCCCTTATGCATCGAAATTTCATATTCCCAAATCCAAAATATTTCCATCCTCCATTTATTAGATTGTTGTTCCTAACTTTCAGGTGTCTAATTGTGGTTTTAATCAGTTGTGATCATATAAAAATAAACTGCACTGATCTAGGCATATTGTAGATATGATTTACATACAATTGGAAAGCTCTACGAGTCTACTTTAATATGTCACAAAACATAATCAATTTGGAGCTTTCTGCAGGATTTCATGACCTCCATATTAATGTCGCACATAATTAAATCTGCATCTGAAAGTTAGCAGTAGTTAAACTTTCAATCCCCCTTTTTTTTTGTTCTCCTCTAATCTCTGATTAATACTCATTCCAAACATGATTCCAGTCTTGAATCCACCTATTATGGCCTGTTCATCTTCTGTAATTTTCCAAAGTTTTCTGCAGTCTATGGCTGTTTAGTCCAAGTGTGGTTTAATCATGGATTTATATTACTACCCCAAGTAGTTAATATGTGCCTGATTCTTTTGGCAAGATCATGGAATCCACACTATCGATTACAGAATTCTCCTAAATTCCATGGGGTCCTCGTATCCTTGCCAACTACGCATACATATATATCTATACACACACACACACACACACACACACACACACACATATGTATATACATAAATCAACCGGACCACAATTTCTATACCCAGTTCACTAGAACTATATGCATAGAAGCAGTCTTCTAATTGTTTATGTCTACGCTAACGTCTGTCTATTCCCCTGGAGTTATTCCATGCACACAGCATTTTATCCTTAAATGATAATAACACACACTTTCTTATGATAGTGCAGTAGAAATATGTACACGTCTATGCGGAATTTGTTTAACTCATGCATTCTTCAACATAATTGCTCCTTATTTCATCCTTTATAAGCAAGAAACAAGTTATAACTTCTAATTAGCAACGATAAAAACGAAAGAAACCTAAACGATCGAATCTTATCTACCATTCCCATAATCACTACAAGGGTCCAATGCATACAAACGCTAGAACGTAGGATCATCCAATAAAGTTCTAATCTTTTCTACAACGCTGAAGTGATAGAGAGCATAAAATCAGATTTGTGACAAGATATTTTACCACACGGTGGTTCAAGGAATTCCTCTTTTCTTCTCTTCTCTTCTCTTTTTCTTCTCTTCCCTTTTTCTTTACCCGCCCGTATTTTGTCCCACAATTCCTCAATCATCAGCCCTCTTTCTACAAGATGTAAGGTTGACTTTCATTGTGGGTAGCCCAATCATCCCACAATTCTTGCCCAACAATTGCTTTCCTTGATCCTTGTTTGCATGCCTTCCTTTGATGTTACCTCCATGGCAAAGGAAACCTTGGCCAGCCGGCCACCAACTCCCCCTTTCCTTTCATTTTTTCCTCTTTTTTTTTTTGAATTTTCAGCTTATGGGTTGGGTCATCACATTATAAGTATTAATTATCTACTTGTACATGGAGTGCTTCATTTATAATGTTAAATTACATCTCTATCCTTAATTAAATATTTATATGTAGTAACAATAAGGTCAGTTAGGTAGAAATGAAATCCTATTTAAAATATAAAGAGTTAAATATTTAAATAACGATAGAATTCTAAATTATTTAGAGTTCTTCTATTTTAATTCATGAATTAATTGAAATTAAAAAATTAATTGAATGCTAAATTATCTAAACCACTTATTAGTTATTAGAGTTATTAATTATCTACTGGTATATGGAGTGCTTAATTGTTTTTAATTAAATAACAATAAATTTGTTAGAGCATACCAACTCATAAATATATCACTTAATTAATAAATAAAAAATTAATTAATGTGTTAAAAAATAATAAAAAAATAAAATCTCAGTCGCATAGATATGCAAAAAAATATTGTAAGAATAGTCAAATATAATGTTTATGTTATGCAGAAATTAGTAATGTATAAAAAATATAAAATATTACATAATAAAATCAATGATACAAAATTTAAACTAGACAGAAAATTTAGTTCATAAATATTAAATTAAGGAATGATGTGTGAAGATAAGTGTCTATGGTTAAAAAAAAAAAAACAGAAAATTTAGTTCATAAATATTAAATTAAAGAATGATGTGCAATGATAGGTTTATATGGTTGGGTTGATGATAATTTATAACATAATTGTATACCAATTTGAAAATATAATCCATGATAAAATATGAGATAAACTAATGTATCGACATATAAAAATAATTAAATAATTGCAGTACATAAAATAATGATTTATCATATGGTACTTATTTAAAATATAAAAATAGAAAGTATATTTCTTAAAGGTATAATCTATAGCTTAAAAGAAAAACTAGAAAATTAATATTAAATAAGCAGATAATAAGCTTTGGCAAGTAAAATGTCATAAATATTGTCAAATTGAAATTGTATATAAAAAATTCAAATTAATACAATCTTGCAGTCATTGCAATATAAATATTATAAACTTTAATATGTAACATATGCAATATAATAGTTTGAATAAAAGACAATACATATTTAGTAAAAATATTAAGTAAATTCATAATGTTAAGGCGTTATGAAAAAATTAATAATAAATGAACGACAAAATTAGCAAGGTATAGAAGAAATATTATTATATTAAAAAATGTAATTTCTATATATATAACTAATATAAACTTATCTTGTACTAATTTTTATGAATTTAAAAAAAATTATTATGTAAATTATGAGTTGAGAAATCTGGGAGACTTGATGGATTGCCCCTCGAGTGGCAATTAATTATGTCAATGAATAAACTTCCTTCGTGACCCAGCATTGTTGCTGAAGATACAACATCGGCCGGGGCATTGCATGTATATATTTTGTTCTGCCACTTGTGTGCTGAGCATAAAAAGGTGGAGACTTTTTACACATTCTAAGCCCAGTCTAAAAGAAGTGGGAGACTTTAAAGGAGCGGAAATATACATGAGGTTGCCTGTTGAGATCCAAGAGGACAGACTGGCCATGCCAACCGAGCAACAAGAAATGTGATCCGACTTGTTTTCTCGAATGCATTGATATGGAAACTTACTTGCATGAATTGTTTTATCTCTCCGGGCCAAGACTCTATATTTTCTATTGACTCGTGCCACGGAAGTTGCCAGGTAAATCAATCTTCGCTTACGACGTGTTTGACCCGGTATTTGTTATTGACTCATTCCATAAAAGTTGCTAAGTAGATCAATCTTTGCTTACGAGGCGTTTGGAAGGTATGGGTAAGAAGAATTGGAATGAAATTTGTAACATCGATTGCTTGTATCAAAATTCAAATTTTGAAATCATATTTAAAAATTTGGATTCTAACTCATTCCATTTCAAAGATTTCGTATGCCACATAATTTGGAAAGTACGAAGTGATATTAATGCCGGTGTGGTGGCGGGTGCGCGCGATTTTCCGCATTTATTGCCCAACAAAGCCAGCTTAGATTCGCCCCCATTAAAGACCCGTGTGTTGGCATTTATTCAATTGGCCATGCCATGCTATAACTATCCACTTAAATCTCTTGTCCGGATCACATTATCAAAGAATGGTATTATTATCATCATTTTTATTGGTAAAGATTGAATGAACAGCCAACCCCACTGGCCACTGCTCATCGTCCAGGTGGGAAAAGAACTAAGAAGTCACATTCTAGGAGACCTCACCGCACTTGCACAATAATAATGTCCGGGGCAACGTGTCAGTTGGGCAGCTGTTGCTTGTTGACCGCTACATTCAGACTGCTAATCATCTGCCTTTTTTCCTTGCTATTTAAGTGGTTAAGATGTCTCTTTGTTCTCCAAAATATCTCTCAATGGGCGTTGCGGCCAAGAAGATGGGAAGGGTGGCGTTGATCCTGTGGATTGCTTTTCTCTTCTGTCACGCTGAGGCCCGAGGGCTGAAATTTGACAGCAAAAGGGGAGAGTTCAGGATCCTACAGGTGGCGGACATGCACTACGCCGACGGCAAGAGGACCCCTTGCAAGGACGTGTTCCCGGAGCAGATGGCGTCCTGCTCTGATCTCAACACCACCGCCTTCGTCCGCCGTGCCATCCTTGCCGAGAAACCTGTTGGGAAACAAATATGAGTTAGAAAAAGTTACATCCCACATTGGTAGAAAAAGAGAAAAGTGACTTGTATATAAAGTGGATACTTGACCCATAACTCACAGCCTTAAGGTTTTGGGTTAATATATGGTGTCAAGCCCACTTATATACGTGTCCACGTACAAGCTCATGAACGGTTCTCCCCGATTTCGTTGGGCTCCGCTCCAGGCCCAACATACGTTGTTCATGGGTGATGCTCCCAATTTGATTGGGCTTCTCCTCTGGCCCAATAAGGTTCAATCAGAGTTTGTAGTCGGGCCACCACACTCCCAACAAAGTGGTATCAGAGCTGATGGTTCAGCTTGGGACGAGTATGAAGACGGTTGTGATCACATGGGAGGTTCATATCCCATCGAAGGCCCACGGAAGTGATGGGCATGCAAGTGTGCTCGGAGATCTCATGGGAAGCCCATATCCCATGGAAGGAAGGCCCACGGAATTGAAGGGCATTGATGAGCAACTTGGTGAGACCGTGAGATACTCAAGAAGGTTCTGATTAAGGGGGAGCAAGTGGAAGAAAATTTCTGATTGAGGGGGAGCAAGTGGAAGAAACTCATATTTGAGGGGGAGATTGTTGGGAAACAAATATGAGTTAGAAAAAGTTACATCCCACATTGGTAGAAAAAGAGAAAAGTGACTTGTATATAAAGTGGATACTTGACCCATAACTCACAGCCTTAAGGTTTTGGGTTAATACATGGTGTCAAGCCTACTTATATATGTGTCCACGTACAGGCCCGTGAACGGTTCTCCCCGATCTCGTTGGGCTCCACTCCAGGCCTAACATACGTTGTTCATGGGTGATGCTCTCAATTTGATTGGGTTTCTCCTCTGGCCCAATAAGGTTCAATCAGAGTTTGTAGTCGGGCCCGCCGCACTCCCAACAAAACCTGACCTCATTGTTTTCACTGGTCGGTAACTTAAATTCTTCTCAGCTGTTGTATGCTATTCTAAGATGACTCCAATTATACTTTTTATATCTTTCTAGTCTGGCCCTCCTTCTCCAGTCCCCATTTTTCTCCAGAGACTTCTACTGGTTTTCTGTATCCGTGGGGTATCTTCTTGACAGAATGGACGACAACCGGAATGCGGCGACAAGGCTGTCGTTGTCGTGACTCGAAATTGACCCTCCAATTTAGTTACCCTACTATCCTCTTTTTTATGTTCCGACTCCCGTCAAAGAACGAAGTTCTTCATTGTCTAACGTAATCCAAATCAATTCTTCGCGCAGCTAGCATTGATATCTCAGTCGTCTGCCAGTTTTTTGCTTTTGTACTGCGGATCTCACTTAAACATTTTTGATTGTTGAGTAGTCCCCCTAAATGTTTTATGTTGATTGGTTATGATGCAGGGGACAACATTTTCGGGCGCGATGCGACTGATGCGGCAGCGTCGATGAACGCCGCATTCGCTCCTGCAATATCGTCAAGCATCCCATGGGCAGCTGTCCTTGGAAACCACGACCAACAGTCAACGTTGTCCAGGGAGGGCGTGATGAAGCATATCGTGGGCATGAAGAACACTTTATCCCAGTTTAATCCTTCTGAAGCTGATGCTATTGATGGATATGGAAATTACAACTTGGAAGTCCACGGAGTTGAAGGCTCTAGCTTATCCAATAAATCAGTTCTCAATCTCTACTTCCTGGACAGCGGTGATTACTCAACTGTTCCAAACATTAGAGGCTACGGTTGGATTAAACACTCTCAGCAGCTTTGGTTTAATGATACTTCCTTAAAGCTTCAGGTAGTCAAGCAGCTGCAACCTTAAATTAGCCGTTTGAGTAGTTCAATTCTTTTATTTAACTCAATGCAATTTGTTGTTCTAATGCAGAGGAGGTACATGAACAAACCGGCGCCACAGAAGAGTCCGGCCCCAGGGCTCGCATACTTTCACATTCCATTGCCCGAATACGCAAGCTTCGACTCATCAAACTTTACAGGTGTGAAACGGGACCCCATTAGCTCTGCTTCGGTGAACTCGGGCTTTTTCACTACCATGGCGGCAGCTGGGGATGTGAAGGCTGTTTTCACGGGCCATGATCACCTCAATGATTTCTGTGGGGAGTTGACTGGTATACATCTCTGCTATGCCGGAGGCTTTGGATATCACGCTTATGGGAAGGCTGGATGGGCGAGGAGGGCGAGGATGGTGGTAGCATCTCTGGAGAAAACAGAGAAAGGATCGTGGGGTGCAGTCAAGTCTATCGAGACGTGGAAACGCCTTGACGATGAACACCTCACTGCTATTGATAAGCAGGTGCTCTGGAGCACGAGCTCCAAGCAGTGAAACATATGTTACCTTGACTCGTTTCTTTAAATGCTTCTTGATCGTACGGAAACGGAGCTGTTATGTGCATAAAGGGATTCGGTGTAAACTTCTGAAGGCCACAATATGCATAGGTCAGCCTTTTCAATTAGTAATTGCTAAGTAGTGTTTGAAATATGGCCAGATGATGCAGTTACATGGCTATACTCTCACCTCGTAAGAGTTTGTGTATTTTTCCAAGAATAAAGAATAAAGAAATTGAAACTTTGAATAAAAAGTGCGATTTTTGATCAATTTTGCAATTTGCGTCTCAACATGCCATTCTAAGTCATATGAACAACTAACAGAGATGCAAATGTAAACCCTCGTGATCATATCATAAACTTGCTGGAAGAGCATTAAGATTTAAAAATTCATTAAATTTTATTTTAATATTTATTATTTTTATTTTTATTTATTAATAAATTTTATTAATAAGTTGAACCACGTGAACTTTTTATGTTAGAGTTTAATAAAATTTAGTATAAATAATTTTTTTGTATTCAGTTGACAAAAGATTTTTGATATAGTTTGAATGGAAAGTTATAAAATTATTCGATTTTATTTGAATTTGAGAATATTCATAAAGATGATCCTTGTGTTAATTATGATGTATCAATTAATCTCAAGGTATCGTAACCATCCTATCATACTATTTATCAATTTTTAGATTCAATTTTAATTTCAATATGTTGAATGAATACTTTAATGTATGGATCACGTTCTTGAAATTTAATTTAAATTCAATTTAATTTTTATTCTTACGTTTGCCTTTGCCTCTCTTAGATCGCATCAGCCTCTCTTTGATCGCATTAGTTTGGCATCAGAGGTCATTTCTAATTTAATACATTTTCCTGTTGATAAAAAGAATTAAAAAAAACAAAAAGAATCAGAACAAGGGCGACCGAACGCCGCCGTGCGCCAGCCGCTGAATTCGCCGCCGCTTGGTCGTGTTTGACCAACATTTTTCCCCCAGTAGCGCCGCCGCCCCGTGCCCATTCACCCCATACCAGAATTTCGACGAAGATCAGTTGAAAAACCCACCGTCGGAGCAGGTGGTAAGACGCAGCCCCTCATCGCGCGGCCCACCAAGTTTTTGCCACCCGTCGCCACCGTTGAAGCCACCCGCCCCCCCCAAGGCCACCAACGTAGGTCCAGCCTTCCCCAACCACCACAGCGAGCGAACGCCGACGGAATCGACGCAGCTGAGCCGGCGCCGCTGCGAAACCAACCCCAATCGGGTTTGCTGAAGAAAAAAAAAGCGGGGTTTGGGCCGCGTTGGGCGGGGGCACACCTGGCTAGATTTAAAAACAAAAAAAAACAGCAAAGAGAGAGGCTGGGCTGGGCCAAAATTGCCTTTGGGGCTGAAGGTGTTGGGTTTGTCCTTGTCAGGCCAGGCCAATAGCTGATTTGTAGGAACAATCTTTGGGTCGCTGACTATTGGGTCAAGCTACTACTGGACTAGAGCCTTCTTCCGTACTAACGTAGTAAGACCGTGTTTTGTTGCAGAATTCCTGTTCTGAACAAAGGGCCTATTTAATTGCTAAATTCTTTTTTTAAAAAAAAAAAAAAGAGAAGAAAAAGGGTCCATAGCATCAGAAGTGAAAGTTGAAAATAAGAACGAAATAGGAATGAAGAGCAATAAAAGAATAGGAAGTTGAGCTTCTAAAGAGTTACAAATATGTTGACCCATTTGACCTTTTAGTGCCATTTTTGTTTATTCGTAATTTTTAGGACCTGGAATTTTTGTTAACTGAGGAGATTTCGTGTATATGTCTACGTAAGTACTTAAAAAATACACCTATTATTCCGCATGGCTCATTATTAATGTATTATCGTTGGTCTTGTGTCATCGTATGAATATTTCACATTCACGTATTTGACTCTAGAACCTTAGCAAAAAATGATTATGAAGCGTCAAAAGGATTTTGTAAATTAGTGTTTGAGAACACAAGTTCAAATTGAGGACAATTCGCCTTCAAGAGAAGAGGTATGACGCGATCCAAGGATATGTTGAATTTTATTTTAGTATTTATTATTTTTATTTTTATTTGTTAATGGGTTTTATTAATAAATTGGGTTATATAGGCTTTTTAGGTTAGAGTTTAATAGGATTTAATATAAATAGTATCTTTATTCAGTTCACACATAGATCTTTGATATATTTTGAATTGAGAGTTATGAACCTACCCAATTTTCTTTGAATTTGAGAATATTCAAATCAAATCAACAAAGATGATCCTTGTCTGAATTGTGACGTATCAATCAATTTCGGAATACCTATTGTAGCCGTCGTTTATCAATTTTTGGGTGAAATTTTGGTTTGAATAAGTTAGGTCGGGCACTTTAATACACAATTCACGTTATTAAAATCTAATTTGGATTCAATCTAATTTTTATTCTTCTACTGCTTCCCTCTGATCACATCAAAAACTCAGTATTCAACGCGAGCCTGTATACAACTCGCAACCCATTGGATTCTTGCTACCTGAAATCTAACACTTCAAGTCTGTTTGAGCACATTTTGTGTTGATTGGTCCAAGATTCGGTTCTTTCCAGGATTTGGTGCATAGAAGAGCAAACCTATTCTATCTTCTCAGATTCAGTTGTAGTTGCTTCACCATCACCTTTTAAGCATTTGTTCTCCATCGCCCTATGGAACAGACACCAAGCATTTTGCGTGATCTTGCTTTTGAATGACAGACCCTAGACAGAATGGAGGCTTATTTCTTGCACTTCTCCAACCCACTTAACTAATGAAAAAGGAGCCAGAATTTTGGGTTAAAAGACCGTGTCATTCCTGTTGCCAATAACTTCGTGGAATAGCCGTAGATTGATTTACTTAGCATCTTTCTAGTAGCAAAATAAGCACCAACTTCCCATCTGACACGACTCCCAGTTCTCCTAAAAATAGGCATCCGATAACCCAAGAGATTCGATTGAAATTTTTCTACTCATTTGCTGCTGTTTGTGTGGGAGAGTGTTCTTTGGTCGACTGCAAATCATCAATGCATTCATACAACTCATCGAAGCCATCAGAACTGTAGACAACCTTAGAAAACTTTTATCCACTATAAATGATCCTCAACGTGCGCAAAAGGAGGACGAGACACAGAAAGAAAGCCGGCTGAACTTCAGCAATTTGTTGCCTTTGGTTCTAAAACAGAGATGAGAGCTATGATCATTCATCCATTCACATTGGAATGAGTCAACAGCAAATGCAAGGTTTTGGCTAGGAGAGACAGATAGTGGACAACAATTCGTGCATGTTTCGTTATATATTAGTGCACGTGAGAGAACAAGTGGAATCACATTTCTTGTTGCTCAGTTGTCAGGGCTGGTCCGTGTTGGCCTGTTGGATCTCAAGAGGCAAACTCGCATAATATTTCTACTTCATAAATAAGTTGATTAGAACTACCAACCTTACAAACCAGCTCTCTAAGACCAGGCTATGGATAATCTCCCTAGCAACTAGAAAAGTCTCGAACAATAGATATTTAATAAAAATATTAAGTAAATTCATAATGGTAAGACATTATGAAAAAATTAATAATAAATAAAAGAAAAAATAGCAAGGTATAGAAGAAATATTATTATATTAAAATTTTAATTTCTATACATAAAACTAATACAAACTTATCTTGTACTAAATTTTATGAATTTTAAAGAAAACAATTATTATGTGAATTATGAACTATTGATTCTTGTGTTTTTATACTACTCATAAAAGTATAAATCTAATTATGTGATTTTGGCACTTTGTGAAATATATTTTTATTTAAAATATGATTAGTTAGATAAAAATAAAATGCTATTTAAAATATAAATATTTTAGTAGTCAAGTACTACTAAAATTGTAATTCATCTAAACTTATTATATGGCTATGTAGAAATTAATTAAATAGAAGAAATTAGGAGAACACTAAACTATCCAAACTACTTGTGTAGTAGTTATGAATATTAGTTATTTATATTATGTATGGAGTGTTTAATTGTTTTTAATTAAATAACAATAAATTTATTGGAAGACACTTACTCATAACAATATCACCTAATAATGAATAGAAAATGTTTTATAAACAATTTAAATGTGCAAAATTTGTATATAAATTTTATTAATTATATATATATTATCTTTAAGATTATTTATTTATAATATAAAGACTGAACAACAATTATTAAAATATGAAACTTGAGAATATAAGAATACAATATATTATTTGTTTGAAATTTTTTAATAGATCCATTGCCCTTTGTAACGTTCAAGGCTGGTAAGTCCATCGATCCACACGGTTGTCCATGTACCAGTAGAAAATTCGGCAGCTATCGTGGCCCCTGCTTCTTCAGGCGGAACTCCAGGTTGAGGAGTTACTTGGAATGTTGCCAAGATGTCAGTATCTTTGGTTTCATATTCAGAAGTATAATCTAAATTAATATTATTAAAATACATTTAAAATATAGATAGTAAATTTATAGTATTAGAAATAAATTGAAATGCTAAAAAATTGAAAACTTTATGAAATAATGTTGTAAATATGAAAATCCATAAGCATTTGTTTTTGACACATGGTGAATGTACATCTATATTAATACTCATATTAAAAATAAAATTATTTAGATAAAAATAAATTTTTATTTAAAATTTAAAACTTATTGTAGTTAAATACTAATATAATTCCAACCTATATAAACTTCGTATACAGTTATTTTTATATGAATTAAAATAAAAAATTAACAGAATTCTAAATCATCTAAACTACTTAATTACCATAATTATCAATTATCTATATTATAAATATGTGAAGTGTTTAATTGGTTTTTAATTAAATAATAATAAAAGTTTTAGAGGATACTAACTTAAAATTATATGACTCAATTAATATAAAATAAATTGAGGTGTAAAAAATCATATAAATAAATATCAATCAAAGAAAATTATAAAAAATAAAATAAATAGTGATATAAATAATTTTAAAATTTCAAATAAATAACAAAATATATTATTATCAACTACAACTACCGTAGTAAAAATAAACAATATGTTTTTAATTATTTTAATTGCTAGAAATTTGACAATAATTTTTTAAATATGTGATATTTATTTGACATAAATTAATTTTATTTTAAAATTTTATTATCTATAATGTAATACTACAAAGATAGAAAAACAATTTTTAAAATATGAAACTTTTGATTGTAAGCACAAAATATATTTTTTTAAAAAAAAATTTTAATAGATTAATCTAAATATAATATTATGAAAACTCAATGAAAATATAAAAATAAATTTATATTTTGAGAAATAAAATGATATGTTATAGAAAGATAATTTTATGAAAGATCGTAATAAATATGAAAATTCATAAACATGTAAAAAATATAATGATAAGTAGTCAAATTTAATATTTATGCATTCACTTTAATATGCTATAAATATGCTATAATTAATAATACCGATATATTATAAATTAAAATAAAATAAAATTGACGAAATTAAAAAACTTAAAAATTAGCACATAAATATTAAAGAACTATTGATAGATTATGATATAATTGCAAACCAATTTTGAAGTTATAATTGAGAAAAAAATATAAAATAAACTAATGTGTTGATATATATATAAATAAATAAATAATTTTTCTACACACAAATATTGATTCATGCTATAAATATTCATTTGACATATCCAAATAGAAAGCATATTTCTGAAGGAAATAAACTATAATTTGAGTGAAAAGCAGCAAATATGTATTATTTAATAAGACAATCGACCTTGCAAATAAAATGCTATAATTTTTGTCAAATTGAAATCACATTAAAAAAATTCAAAATGAATGTATTCATATATTAATTTCAATAAAAATATTATCTAAATTTATAATAATAAGATATTTTTTAAAGTATTGAGAATGAATAATAAATTATGTAATTACTAAATATAATATTTATTTATACTACATATGCAAAGTGTGTTCGTTTTTTAAATATATTTAAATATAAATAAAGGATGGTTGCCTGCATTGAAGTAGCTTAAATGTGGCCCCATTCTTTAGTTGCATGCACGATGAAAATTATATATAACATCATCCAAATAATATCTTAAGGCCATCATCAACCATGAACACAAAACGGTTAACATTATCAATATAATAATGGTCACTTCGCAAGTACATTATCAATATAACATTATCAACATTATTTCTTCTTCGCATGTACACTAGTCACTCCAGAGTATGATCTCCAAAATCAATACAATTACAAATTAAGTTCAGGTTTATATTTCTTACAAATACTATAAAGGAAACGTTGCTGCAAATTTCTTTGCAAATCAAGCATGTTCCACTTGTACATCAACCATGTTTGACCCTAACCAGCTCTATGGACATGTATTTAGCTTAATTAGAATGGATAAATTAGGCCTCCTCAACTTTTGATTTAGATGATAATTGTAGGACGAAAATCTTGTAATTAAAAATCTATTAACAAGAAATTTGTACAAGCCGATTACAATTTGAATCGAATGAAATCTTGTGAGTTGTACTCTTTAATTTGATCATCTGATTCTTCTTTTAACATGCAAGACTTGAATGTTGATTGAAGAATCCACACGAAATTGGAGAGCTTTGAGCTTTGATCCTCCTTGATGTTGACTGGAGCTTTTAATAACGTTAATCTACTGGTTTAGCACTTTGAATGTAGATCAAACGCCAGGATTTGATATATTTTTAACAAGAACGCCTTGAATTTAACGATAAACTCCTTCGAACTTCTTAAGCTGGTAGAGAGGATTTGAACTCTTTGAATGCTTCTTCACTTAAAGTCTTTTATTGTTTCTTCGGTTACTGTGTTGTGTCTTTGGATTTGTAGATGTCACTCCTATTTATAAAAGTAGAGAAGACTCTACGGCCATATATAATTGATGACGTGACATCACCTAATTAGTTGAAAATATGATTTGGCATTATTTCCTTTAATTGGATGATCACAAATTAATTACTGAATCAGCAATATTCCCATTTCAAACTTACAGGACTTGACACGTTGTATGATATGATTAACTCGTCTCGACACTTGTTGCAGGGCGCCATTTGTAATAAAAGTATTAATTTATTTATTATTTAATTTTAGAAATTATGTTCTTAATTCCTAAAATACGAATAATTAATTACTAACATTTTTATCACAATAAAATGCTATATGACAACATTTGATTAGACAAAAATTTTAATTATTTACAATGCTAACTTTTTTCTTTTTTTGCACTTTTGTTTAGGGAGTAGTACTTCTTATTTTAATTTTGTTCAAAATATTTATCTTGTATTTCTTTTAGTTTTTTATATACAGGTTAGGGTTGAGCCCCAACCTGTATGTAAAAAACCTAAAGGAAGTATATGATAAACATTTTGAACAAAATTAAAACAAAGAGTACTTCTCCTTTAATAATAGTACAAAATAATAATAATAATGCTGGGGTGTTGCTCTTACTCAGAAGACAAATGGATTGAGTTCAATGACGTATAATTATACTCAGTAATTATAAAAATAAATAATTACTTTTATTTCAAAAATAATTAGAATTATTAAATTTTTACTCACTTCAAAAATAGCTAGTTTAACGTGGTTGTCTTGGTTGATTAAAAGGATCTTTTAAAGGTTTCAATTGAAACTATGACCTCAAACTCATGCAAAAAAAGTTTAAATACAATTATGGCATTTGTGTGCGAAGTTCAAGAAAATGTTTTGTGCAAACATAAATTTGACGAGTCGAAAGAGAATCATTGAATAAATGTCTTGTGTTAGAATGGAGATTTTAAATTGAAGGAGTAAGAGAATTAATTACAAGTATTCATCTAGAAAAATACACATATTAGGCTTTTGTTTTTTTTTATTTTAGTTTATTTAGTATTAGGCCACCTATAAATAAGAACATTAAGAAATTAATTTTAGGTGGGTGGGTCCATGGCCCTATTAAACAGCGTATTTTCTAATTAGTGGAATATTTTTTAAATTCTTAAAAATTGTGTAATTTGAATTTCCTCTTTCTCGAATCAAATGATTATGAATGGTCCGCGTGATTTGTTATATTTTGGTGTATTAATCGTAATTGTTTACACCAAATTCAATTTCAATTTTATTGGATTAGGTTGAACAATTAACACATAGTTTCAAGATTGGGTTTGATTATATTGGCACTATCTTTTAACTTTCAGTTGTTTATCTGATCATATTAATTGGAATTAAATTTAGTTTTATCGAATTTCTAAATTTGATCAGTTGTACTTTGCGTGATTTTGGAAAAGAAAAATCAAAAAAATTGAAGATTCTCGGCCGCCGCCCCGAGCCCATTCGATTTCGCCCTGAAAAATCGCCGCAGATTGGATGAATAGCAAATTTCAGCCAGTTGTCGCAGTTGTTTTCCTTGTCTGTCCCGCCGGAATTAAGCCCTGATCGCCGTTTTGCGTTACATCCCCAGCACTGTCGGAGGTTGTCGCCCCAGTCTCCCGCCTTCTCGGTGGTCGAACGCCGGCGAATAGAGCCCCACGGCGCCGCCGTCTCTGTACCAAGAAACCCTAGAAGGTTTTGCCCAAAAAAATTGAGTTGGACCAAATATTATTGGGCCAGAAAACAGATTGCTGGTCCGAGTTGCTTGGGCCAGAACTGAACAAGTCCTGGGGCATATCCAATTTGGCAACATCAGATCAAATTCTTTTTTCCCTTTTTGTCGGGGCTGCAGTCTACTCTTTGTTTGGGCTCTTAGTTTTGGAGCCCAAACAAAAGCGGGTAGGAAAAAAAAAACAGAACAAAGAAAAATAAGAGAGAAAAAAAGAAAGGGAAAAAAGAAATTGCACTGTAGGTTAATTTTGGGAGCTGCTTCTCTTGTTTCCCTTGGTTTCATATTAGCCCACTTGAATATTATTTTGAGCACTTATTGTTCTTATGAGATCATTTATGCCTGTTTGTCGAATATCATATCATTTATACCTTGCAATTAGTTGTGTGTTACTTGAAATTACAGGAACCATTCTTGAATCACACTAGGTGGGCACAAGAAACTGATATTTGGTGATATTATTTTGAGCATTATGGGATATGCAAATGAAAATAAGAAACGAGTGACTAATAAACCATATTTGAGAGGTGTAAGTACAATGAGGTGGTGAGGTTATTTTCATCCTTATTACTATTGTTATTGTTATTATTAGTAGTAGTAATATTAGTTTTAGTATTAGTATTAGTATTATCTTCTTACTAATTCAAATGGTTAGTCATTATATGGGTTATGGTAATAATTTCGAGGATGCAAAATTTATGTTTGAGACTTTCACCGAGTTGAAGATCACTAGAACCATACAGAGCATATGTGATAGATTATAACACTTGAAGGCATCTCAGGCAACCTCACAAGATATAGATAATTTAGTACCCAGGCATGTTGGCAATGTTGTTAAACACGGCCCGAATCGGTAGATCTAGTGGCCGGCGGGTTTGATTTTTTTGTTTTTTGTTTTTTGTTTTCTTTTTTTTTTTTTTTGTATTTTTGGAGAAGAAGAAGGGAGAAAATGGAGAAAGAGGAGAAAGAGAAGAAGGAAAAGAATGAAAAAAAGGAAGGGAAAGGGAAAAGGGCAATAGAGGAGAGATAGAAAAAACGGAAATGAAAAACTAGATTGAAATATAACAAAAAAAGAAATAAATAAATAAATAAAAATAAAAATGTATTAAAGGAAAAAACATTATACCATAACAATTGTTTAAATAAGTATTTATTATTATTTTTTGTCTTTGTATATGATTATATACTTAATTTATACACAATAAATAAGTTATTAATTAAGAACTAATAAATCAATTATTATATATTTAATTAGTTTGACTTTTAAAATTAATTATTTATTTATTTATATTTTTACTTAAATAATAATTAGACATTGATTAGTATACAAATTAATTATGCAATTTTAAAATATTTATAAATTTTTTATATTAAAACCATATATATAAATATATATAATAAATAATACTAATTAACCAATTTTTAAATTCAATTGAATCGGTCAAACTAGTGAACCGCTATAATGCCCGGTTCTTTGTCCGGTTTGGTTTTAAAAACATTGATGTCAAGCATAGAGATAACATGGTGCTAGAATGACTGAGACCTAAAGATAGACATGAATACCCTGTCAAGCTAATGAGAGAGAATCGATCTGACTATAAAGAGGAATATAGATCAAATAAGACAATGATCCGTATGATTATGATGACGTGCATAGGAGGCATCGTCAAAGAAAAATGATGTAAATGATGAGGTGCCAAAGGGGATGAAATTGCATATACCTTCCTTTTCAGAGGTCTTTTGATCCTAATGCCTATCTTGAGTAATAAAAAAGGGTTGAGTTGATATTTGATTGCATCACTACTTTGACAACCAAAAAGTTAAATTAGTAGTAGTGAACTTCACAGATTATCATATTATATAGTGGGATTAACTATACACTAATAATAGGAGAGATAGAGATTAATCGATCCATACATGGGCTGAGTTGAATGCACCAATGAGTATGAGATTTGTTTCGAGCTACTACCATTGAAACCTTTATCAGTGTTTACAAATATTGACACGGAATAATCAAAAGTATGACTACCACAACGAGCTTGAGATAGTTATGATATAAGTAGATGTGGTGGAGGATAAAGAATCCACTGTGGCACGCTTTTTCTTCATCAAGTCGATAGGAGGAGCATATATAAGTAACCTGGAAGAGCTATAAAACAGTCGGAGTGCAAGCCATTTCTGCTTTTCTTTGATGCATGTTAGTTACGGGCCGTTCCTCCCCTATCGTTTCCCCAGTTATCTGCTAATTTCCATTACATACAAATAATTAGGCCACTTTTATTTTTCCTTTTTGAATAACTTAAAACAAAGCAGCACGCATACATACGTATAGTCATACTCTGAGTCAGAGAGAGAGAGAGAGAGAGAGAGAGAGAGAGAGAGAGAGTAATGTTTTTTTATATATGTACAAATAAAAAAAAAAAAACCTCTTTGGACATTAACTTTCTGGGAATGATTCTGTCCGGAAGTAGAACGAAGAAAACAAAATTAGGAGATAGAAAATGATCCTTGTAAAGGCAGGTGACTGTTAGAAGAAATTGACGGGTGATGTAGCAAGCAAAACTGATTGCATTATGTGTACAGACAAGGGCGAACATAACCTAAAACATGTCGTCAGCCACTGTGGACCTCCTTGGAAATCAGTCCCATCAATCCAACGATGCCCCCTCCATACACAAGATCTATCCCTCTTGAAACCTTCAAAAAGTTCAGATAATAAGGCCATGCACCCACAAACCTTAGCTAGCTCATGACTAACATGCACTGTACAAAACTAATCGAAATTCCCAAATATTATTATTATATATGTTATTTTCCATACGTGTGCGTGTGTGTGTGTTTCCATACGTGTGTGTGTTGTGGAATACTACCAATTCTTGGCCCAATTCAAGAGCGGCATCTCTCCAGCAATCCTTCTTTCCTGTACTGCTTCCACAGAACACACAAACCTTTTGAATCTTGATCTCACTATTACTTTCTTCTCCTCCATATTGTTTTCTCTGCAACTATATATAATTAGATATCGAGATGTGTGGGTGGAGGGGTCCGTGGAAGATCAGAAAGGGAGAGAAAGGAAGATCGGGTTGGACGATGATAGTCTCCAATAGTTCTTCCGGAGGGAAGACTATTGAGTTCTATTCTCCCTGCACGTTATATATATATATAACGTGCAGGGAGAAGGGTGAAGATGGGGAATCAATGCTTGCTACCGGATAGGATTTATTTCTTAAATATTGAGTCGGAGAAATTGAATGAGATTTAATTTTTGAAAGTAAATATTAGGCTCGCCCTACTTTTACCACTGGAATATAAGAAAATAAATAAATATGGACTTTTGTGAACGGGAATTTCCAAGTCGAATTTGGTCCGCTTTAAATTTTTCCACGTTGTTGGGGGTTACACAGGGACCCATTGGCCTTAACTAATGGAATGGGTCACGTGTGTGATTCAAGCAAATGAGTATTTGCATTAAACGTATATCGGCCTACGTAATCACCAATATTTAATTGTGCTTTGTGGTTAAGTATGGAATTTAGTTCCTGTGTGTGTGTGTGCGCACGCTCGTATTTGCACAAAATGAAATTTGTTGTATTAAAATAATTTTAGCATCTTATTGTAACAATTTGATAAGATCAACATAAGTAGCACGCAAGTGAAATATTTAATTCATCACATCAGGGGTTGGATTGGTTCGGATGAAATTATTGTGAGAAGGAAAGTTGACTCGAGAATTTAGGAATCAACTAAAATAATAGAGAAAAAAAAAAGATTGTTTTATATTTTTATTGAGTAGTGGGTATGAAAGTATAAATTTTGACAACATAAAAATAGAAACAAATTTGCATCTCGCACAACAGACCAGTGAAATAATATATAGATTCATTTGTGCCAAAATAAATAAATAAATAAATTTTGATAAAATATTAATTAATAAAATAAACATTATGGGTGTCTACATGATATGCACCATTATTTTGCCACGAATATGGTTCTAGTAAGTACTTTTAATGGAAAATATCATTTTATGTGTTTAAATTGCCACTACTAATAAGAATGAACTTCCATTTTAATTTCAAGTTGTTACTGTTGAACGTGATAACCGAAATGTCATTATACGCATTATGTCAATCAAGTGTTCCTTTTTCTGCTCCATGTTTGGAAGAGGGGTTTTGTTTAAGGTAATGTTCAGTTGAAGTTGTCATGAGAAATATGTTTCTTTGTAAGATTTTGATAGAATAAAAAATTTTAATTTATTCAAATATATGAATAAAATATATAAAAATAATTTGATAATGCGATACTATATAAAAATAAGATTAATTTTTAGATTATAAATAAATATAAATTTGAGTAAATGTGTAATGTGCATATATATATATATATATATTGATTAGATTGTTAGTAGTTGTAATGATTAAAAATGATTGTTATTTATATATTTAAAAGAAAAAAATTAAATTTGAATGGAAATTTTATTGAATAATATGTTTATTATTATGGAGTTTGATAGGAAGTGAAGCTAGAAAATAAGGTTCCAAACATAGCCAGCCCTACAGTGCTGTGTGTAATATTTATACCATATTATTAAGTTCAAGAAATAATTTATTTTAATCGAATAACTTTCATTTATACGTTAATTAATCGTCATGTCTTTCCACTTTTTTAAATTTTTTCCCATTACTCACACAAATATATAGATACGCAATATTCAGAAGAAATATCAAAGTAAAGTTATTACAAGTTTTAGGATGATCAATATTTACCTGCCTTTCAAAGTAAGTTATTAGCAGCATGTGCATTTTAATAGAGGAGTTTTGTGTGATAAGTTGACCCTTATTTTGGAATTTACTGTCGTAGGCAATGCCTCTATCAATACCGTGTGCCAGCCGCCAATTATAATTCAAAAAGTCGGTGGCTACATTTGTTCTTTTTTTAGTGTTTATCCCCCACTTCAAAATTTTATAAAAATAAATATTTTATTATATAATTTTTTAAAAATTTAAATTTAATTTTTTTATTATTTTTATAATTAACTAATAAATTTTCAATTATTACAATTATTCACAATTAAATTAACTCCCATCTCCATAATTTTCTATTTACATTTAATTTTTTATTATCATATACACTATAATATTATTTAATTATTATTATATATTAAATATATATAAATAATTTCCCAATACATCCAAATTTTACAAATCAAACATAATTTTCTTTCCTATTCAAATAACTAAAATTATCCTTTCCATTCTAACTGAGAAACTGACATGCCCACTGTGAATATAAAATATATATGTGTGTGTGTGTGTGTGTGATGCCAATTAAATGGAATGCGACGTATATAATTCAATTGAACAGAAAAATCGACTTAATAGTTAAATTAAAAGACAAACTTATATTTCACCAACAATTTTACTAACCTCTACTAACGTGTCGTTCAACTATATGCACACATATATTTAACACTCAGTGCCACGTATCATGTTGCATTTAATACTTGTAGCATTTTTATATATTAAGGGGTACGTAGTGGGCTAGTTGCAAGAGGTGGTATATGTATATACTGTTCATTGCTTATCAATAGGTAGCTCAGGAGATGTGGAAATTAATGAAGTTCCCATTTGAGGGGGCAATTTATTAGTTGACGACCGGAAATAAGGGCAGACTCGCGTGACACTCCTCGTAGGCCGGAATTTGGTGATATATTATTCTGTGTTTGCATGAAATTTTAGGTTTAGTAGACGCTACTACCTAGGCTAACAAGTGTCATTTTCATTATTTTTTCATTTATTACTTTTTTTTCCCTCCCTTATCTTTCTCCTTTTCGATTCTATTTTGCCTTTTGGGATTTTTTTATTATGGTTGAAAGCCCCTTCCTACTACAAAATATTGTTTCAAATTTTATACAATTAAATATATAATTTAATAATATTTTTATTTAAATTTAAATTTAAAATTTTTTATTGATATATATAATTAATTATTTATTTTTTAATTATAATTTTTATTTATAATTTATGTTTATTTTTATTTATATCTTATAATATCTTTATAAATTATTATATTATTTAATTATTATTATATTATATATATATTTAAATAAATGATATTATTCAACTTATTAAATACATTTTCTTTCTATCACAACATTCATTTCATCAAAATTCTACCAAATATGACATTAAACGAATACCCCTTCCCCAAACATGGTCACAGGAATCATTACCTAGGGAGATATGAAGGTGCGCACACATATCTACCACAAATATGTCAGTGAGGTGTTATGCCACAAATTTGTCCGTATCTTAAGGGCTCATCTCAAATTTTCCCAACATGTTCTACATTTAAAATTGTGATTATTTATTTATTTTAAGAAATTATAGTCAACTTTCATCCTGTCATTAATTTCCAATATATATCCTTTCTCAATCCGACTCCATCATATTTTCTAAACCTACTGCACGCGAAAGGCTAAACCTACACATTAAATATATTATAATATTTGTAATTTTCTGTTCCATAAGAAAACCAAGGAAAAAAATGAATTTAACTTTTAAAACAGTACAAATAATAAATGTTGGAAATTATCGCTGGAAATAAAACCAAAAAACTCTAAGCCTAATTTCTAAACAAAAATCATCCAATCTACTCTACTTAACACATAAAAGCTTAACCATGCCTTAACACCTACTTCTTTGCCATATTAAAATCTTAAAGTGTATGTATGTTTTATAATTATACATCATCTAAAAATATATATTTAATTATTTTTTAATCTTTTTCTTTTATATAATTTTCGTAGTAAATATATTTAAAAATGCGCACTATCATAATTGTAATGATTGACTTCCGATCAGGCCTTATCAAGGGGATTAATTTGTTTTTATTGCTTGTTTTGAAAAGCGCATGCATGGATAGAATTTTGCAATTTTTTACTCATTTAATCAATATTTTCACTGCGCATTTTCAACGAAACGAACATCAATTTCAACTAACACCAACAATCTTCCGAGGCTATGTAAAGAGTGTTTAATCTCAAGATATATATTATGTTTTTCAAAAAATAATTAAATTACGTTATGTTGCGTATTGAAAACACAACATGTGTTATTATAAAATTAAGTACTTAGCTTGATGCATAAACCAATTTCAATATTATTTAATATGTATAAAATGATGAAGAAAAATCTTTATATTTCATATACGGCTGTAATTTTGACAGCGTAGTAGTTGCTTTCATTTAAGAGTACTATTCTCGCAGCACGAGAGATTGACGAGAATCCTCTCTATTCTTTTCTTACTTTGTATTTTCTTTTTCTTATCTCCCTCCTTTTTATTTTATGTTTTGTCTTTTGGTTTCTTTTTAGTTTCTGTATTTTTTCTAAACTTTTTCAAATTGTTTAATTTATCAATTTTAACTTTCTTTTTGCAGGTTTTTTCAAATTCTAAAACTTATCTTAAATTTACTGTGTGTGTAAGCGTATTTTCAAACCTAGTTAAGAAGCATATATTTTGATTATTAATTTTTTATGGTAGCTAAAAATGAATTTGAAGAAAAAAATCAAAAATATAATCTGAAAAAAGGATAAAAAGAATAATTTTAAGAAGTCAGTATAAAATACCAAAAAAATAGATCAATTAAAATAATTTTAAAAGGTGTGGACAAAAATATAAAAAATGAAATACTATGTTTGGAAGCCAACTTTCAACTCTAAGACATCTCAAACTTCACGCCACCAAACATTCATTCAATAATATTTTCATCTAAATTTTTAAAATTTTAAAAAATCAACAAATAATTTTATGCACGACAAAATGTAATATAAATAGATTATCCAAATAGGCTCATACGTGTACTTATCTAGATCATCTTTTATATATTATTATTATATAAAGATGACTCCTGATGCTTCATGCTCTCACTGGTTAAACATTTAGGCCAAAGCAGTGATACCCAACCACAAGTTGTATATGATTAATTTGTTAGGTTAAACATAAAAAGTGAGTCATTTACATCCAAATAAGAAAGCATATTCATGAATCTGACATTGTATCTCCATTCAAAATATTAAAAGAAATGTGTTTGTAAATTAATACCAATTATGGCTATGTTCGTTTTCAAATTTCATATCTAAAAATCACACTATAATATTTAACACTTTTCAAATTATATTTTTATCTCTTTTTTATTTTTACATAATTTTCAATAAAATTACATCTAAAAACACACACATGCCAAACTAAAATAAACATAACTGATGGCTCTTCCACAACCTTGAGAAAAAACAACACAACACAATAGCTTCTCATCCTTCACTTCCAACTATCAAAACTCTAAATTATCAAATCTATTCCGTACACTTAATAATTTCGGCGCACTTCATATGTGTGCTCAAATTGATATAATATAAAAATAAAAATAATTACTTAATTTATTGTATTTATATTTTAGCTTAGTTTATTTTATAAATATTTATTTCATACTTATGTAAAAAATATTATAAGCAAAAAAGAATAATAAAAAATAATTTTATCATTATTGAGTTGAATAGAGATACATTTATATTATATTTATATCTATACTATTAAAAATTTAGTTTTAACATGGTTGTATCAGGTAAGTTTATAAATGCATCCTCATTATTGATATGTAAATTCACTTAGTGCAACCAAAATACCCTCAAAACTTCAATAATATAGTATAGATTAAGGATATATATATATATATATATAGGCCTCTTTTTGTTAGCACAATAGTAAATTATTATAATAATCTTTACTTCGTCAAAAATTTTCTTCTTACCTTTTTCCCCTTCATTTTTATTTATTTCATTATATTCCCCCAATTTAGAACCTACTTTATTTTCTTGTATCTACTGTCAAATTTAATTTATTCTATTTATTTTTTTTAAAATTCTTTATTGTTCTCTTCTTTTATAAATGGCATAAAAGTTATATTTAAAAACATTTTTAAGTTATTTATATAATTATGCACACGCCTCTAATTGCTAATATTAATAAATGTTCATAAACAGTGATGTAGAAGTGGTTTCCAACTGGATATAAAGAAGATAAGCGTTTGTAGTTGACAGCTTATCTCGTCAACTGCAAGCCAATCAAACTCATAACACCTATTGCCTTTCCATATGCACTGGAATTAATCAATGTGGAAAACCAAAACACTACCTGTATTATTTATTACAATGCAGATGTCTGATAACGATTTTTTTTCAAAAGAAATTCTTGCACTTGTTATTGGTTGCAAATTAGCAGGCTTTGTTTGTTCCTTTATTTTCCACTGTTCATCCATGCAAACTAAACATTTTACTATATTAAATTTATCTATATTCAAATTCAAAAATTTTTTCTTTTACTTTTTATAACTAATTAGTTAATTATTTTTTAATTATTATACTTATGTACAATCAAATAAACACTTATTCTTATATTTTTTCTACTTATATTCATTTTCTATACCCTATAAGTTTACACTATGTTTGGAACCTAACTTTGAAACCCAAAACACTCTTTATTTTTGTCAATAGTCAACGTTTGAAAACTATTATATATTTTATAAAAAAGTGTTGTATAAAGTTTTGACAGTGGTTTTGTAAAAGTTTTGAGGTTTTTTCAAAATTGTCACTACCTTAAACATAATGGTATGGTTTTTAAAATTAATTACAACTCTATATTGCAACACTAACAAGCAACCTTTTTTTTTTTTTTTTTGATTTTGCAATATTTATTTTGTAATATGTCAAAGTTTAGATGACACTTGTAATATTTTATGCAACACTTTTGGCCAATTTTGTAACACTTTTTAAAACATTAGTAACAATTTTTAAATTTTATGCAACACTTTTTGGAATTTTTTTAAGTAATGGTTTATAACCGTTGCAATTTTAGAAAATAATTTTAATATTTTTAGCAACAACTTTGTTCATACCATCCAAGATATTATAACTTCTATCAAAACTAACATATTCAATACATTAACCAATATGTGCCATCTCAAGAAAACTAAGATATGAATTCATACATTAAGATGTAATTAACTTTCATAAATCTTTAAATTCATACCAAAAGTACTAATAATAATAATAATTTTACGAAAGTATGAACAAATCTACTATTTTTGTGTTCATAAGTCATTCAAATCATAATTTTACAAGATTTTCATCCTTGTCTTTACTATTGTTTGAATCTTCATCTTTATCAACTTCATCATTCGCATCAATCCTTTCTAACTCATTTTTCTGAACAAATTTCAATAATCAAAATAATTTATGAGAAGATAATTAAAAGGTAGATTACATATAAAAGTTCCATTAACATGTCTAATTGACAGAGATAACAATAAAGTTGCTCCATTAAACTAGAGCATCTATGACATAATGAGAACCACAGATCAAAAAAAAATCACATATTCTCAATTCCAATATTCAAGCAATGTAATAACCGAGTGAAATGTAGAAAAATCTTAGATGTAATAGGCTAAAAAAGAATTGCATCCAAACATGACTAAATGAATATCAACTACCATCAATCAAAATGATGGATCATATGAAAACTATAAAGGAACTCACTGAATGTTCTTGACAATTATCTGTTTAGTGAACTTTGAGATATTTAATAGGAATTTAGAGTTATGGTTGCACAAAAACAAAGAAATAATTATAATCATCATTTAAGATGATATTCATCAAATGCCATAAAGACACATAAAAATAAAGTCAAATGCCACATACGAAAAAAAAAGGAAAATATGAATTATTAGTCCATATAATCAACAAAAGTGTCATCAAAACCGGAGTCTTTTTAGAAACTTCAAATTGTCTAGTATCTTCCAAGTGCAACAATTTGTCAATAATGTTTGTAGGAAGATCTACTCTAACCAATTAAATGTTATCATCACTAATTGGTAAATCTAAGTTAATACCATGCTTAAATAGTTGGCTCTAATATTTTCAACATTCTCTCTTTAGTCACAAGTAAACCCTTGTGCCATTTTTCTGAATATATCATTCAATAACCCTTCAAATATGTCATGGTCACTTGCTTCTCCCCCCACTTCTTTTGTGTAGCATCACTAAAAATAAAAGTTTTATCTTCCCCATGAAAAACCATTTTTTGATATCCCTTCATAGATCCTTGGCAGATTAGATGTCAAATTTTTTTTCCCTATTTTACCAAAAACTATTTACACACTTTGTATAAGAGTATAAAATTTGGCCATCTTCAACAGCTCTTGAGAAGGCACAATCAAGAAAATATAACGCACCATTGATGTACTCATCACTCTCTCTTGGAGCAACCATCCAACTCTTCCAAACATTTTCCGTAACTTAGACCCCAGAGGATTAACAAAATAAATCAAAATATCTCACTTCATATTGAGAGATCAAAAAACCCGTGAGTAAAAATTTTTGTGCTTTCCCTTCAAACTTGAAATCTAAGAGTACAAGTAGACTCATAGCATGTTAATTCAGCATGTTCACAAAAAATTTGTGCTCTTCCTTCAAACTTTTTCAATTTGACTAGAAAAATAAATGTTCTTAAAGTATTCTACTATTCTATTCCACTATATGTTAAAGCTTTACACGCCAGAATTTTGTTACTGGGCTCAGGAAAAATGTGTATGTAATGCTTAAGAATGATCATTGTTCATAAAAGAAAATCAAACAGAAGCTTGATACTGCGGCAGTAAGGACCTTCACAAATAAACCATCGTAACATTTGACGCGATCAAACCATTTAGAGAAATTCAGAATTTGATATTGCAGCACTGAGACGCACTCAACTAATTGTTCCAACGAATTAACAATTCGAACTTTTGACAGGTAAAGAAAATATTATTGAAATAGAGATCAATAATCAGAATTTATCAAACAAAAATCATCTATTATTTCTGGGTACACCATCGGGAAATTCCATGATGCATAATTTATTAGTTATTACCCATTATTAGTCACATATTAATTTGACATCAACATACTTTGTACCCCATATTTGACGGGAGATTATAGAACACCCTAACGATACAGCGTCTTTGGTTGGGTAGACTTAATTATAATAAAATGAGAAATCAATTTTTGAACTCTGTAAATCTAGAATGAAATAAAAACCAACTAATTCAAGCTTTGACTGGAATTTCTCAAGTACCTGAAAATTTACCAACCGGAATTTCTTTGCCCAGGAGATGAAACAAATCACTTCAATTTGTTAGTAAAAGTTAAAGAATAATATCTATCTAATGACCAGCTCGTGAAACTGCAACCCCACTCATAAAAGTGTGCTTAGGCAATGAAAAACTAAAAAAAAAATTATAAAATTATTAAATTTATTCTTAATTTTTAAATAAAATTATTTTGATTGGAATTAAAGAATTTTTAATGTTTCCTATTTAAAATTCAAATCATTTGATATAAATATAATCTATATAGAATACATATTCTTCATGACATTATTTAACATTTTTAAAACTGTTGTATAAACATGTTGCCTATTCTTTAACTTTAATTTAAAGATTTGCAATGTTTGAAAAAGTGTTAAATAAATGTTACAAATAAATTTATATGCAACATTTTTTAACCTGTAATACAAAAGTGTTAGTAAATCTTACTTAATCAATGCAACACATAAAACTATTGTATAATTGTTGCAAAATTCTAATTTTTGCAATGGTACCTAGCCGTTATATGTCAATTGTTGCCTAAATTTAAAATTATTGTAGTAACCTCACACTACTAAATATATTATCCAACAAAATTTTCATCCAAATTTAAATTCAAATTTCCTGTCTCTCTCTTATATATATAACTAATTATTTTTCAATCATTTGTACATATTTACAATCGAATCAATACACACACACACACACACACACATATATATATATATATATATCAAACATAAACTCACATTTATTTTTATATATACCCTATGGTTGTGTTAGGAAGCCAATTTTCAAGACCAAAATAACATCTCAAACTTTACACTGTCAAACATACCATTTAACAATATTTTCATCCAAATTAAAATTCAAAAGTTTCATCTCTCTTATATAAAACTAACTAATTATTTTTCATCCATTATACCTATTGACAATCAAATCAATACCTATATATATTACATATATACTCACATTTATTTTTATTTATACTCTATAATATAATTATTATCCATATAAACTATTATATTATTCAATCATTAGTACATATTATATATATATATATATATTTAAATAAATTATACTATTCATTCTATTGAAACATTCACCACCAAAAACTTGTCGAATTGGGATAGCAAATTTGGGGCGAGTAAATTCCATCCCAAATTAGGGACAACCCTTTTACATTTATCCCAAAACCATCCTAATGCCATACTAAAATAAAGGGAAAAAAAATCGTTCCAAAGCTGTCCCAATTTTTAAAATAGAAGTGGAATCGTGACAAAGCCATCCTAGATTGGGACAATTTTTGAACGGATATATCCTTTCAAATAAAAGTCGTCCCAAAGTCATGCCAAATTAATTTTAAAAAATAAAATAAAATCATTCCAAATCTGTCCCAAATCTAGGATGGCTTAAGGATGGTTTCTTCACATGGGATGTAAAACCCGTCCTTAAACTATGCCAAAAGTTTTCAAGATAAAATAAAATAAATAAACAAACTCGTCCTAACATTTGAGATGGGTTTTTTAGTGGACCTACATTTCCATCCCAAAACTATCACTAATCCGATTTTAACCTTGGTTGGAAAAAGGCATGCCAAAGCTTATTTTACCCTTGGTGCTAAACCTGCTCTAAATTTATTTTTATTGCATGAATCATAACATTATCCTAAATCCATCCTAAAATTTGGGACAGTTTTGAGATGGACTTATATTTAGTGCAAATGACCATTCTAAAACCATCTTTGATTGGGACAACTTTGGCATGATTTTTCTATTAATCTACAATATTTGTCCCAAAGTTGTGCCAAACAAGAACTTTGAAATTATGAAATGTTGGTTGTGCCAAAGCCATCCCAAATTTTGGAATGATTGTACACCATTCCAAAGCTATCTCAAATCGTGAGATATAAGTAAACAATTCTTAACATTTCTAACATTTGAATGACTTTTAAATTGGGGGTTTTTCTTCAATATCCAACAAAGGGAAGACATCGGCTGTAGGTTAGGGGATGGATTTATAATAGCACGACTTAGATTATTGATTTTATTCATATTTTGTAAGATATATACCATCTATATGTATGTCTCTATCCTTTTGTTGTAGATTTGTTTCTTTTTTTGAACAATATTTTTCCTTGGCATGAATGTGAAGAATGAGTACCTCATTTTTTGTAATATATGTGTTGGTATTGAATTCCATGTGTTACTTCATAATTTCAACTAAATAATGACATTAATGAAGTATTTTATGGTACATTTGGTATAATTCTATTGTTGTAAGAAAAGAACTAAATTGTGGTTGTCATTGCAATTGCACACTTAGTGTGATTTGAAAATGTTGGTCAATATATTAGGTGTTGTTAACTTTAAAAGTTTTGCATGTGGTGTGTGTGAATATCAAATTTGTTCATGATTTCTGTTACTAAGGTTATTGGTTTGGGTTTGTTATTAAAATTAAAATTCTTTTTCATGGTTTCTAGGTAAGATATTACACAATATTAGATCATGAATGTATAATAAAAACTTGCTGGGACATAGGGATTTGACACCATAATTTAAAAATAGGGTTTATGTTTTGTTGATTGGGCAGTGTATCAACATGATCATATGGACAAGCATAAAATTAGATGTTCATGCTCCTGTTGTAAGAACGTCAAATTTCTCGAGCCCGATGAAGTTAAAGTTCACTTATTTAAGAAGGAATTTGTTCAAAATTATTATAATTAAATTTGTCACAAAGAGACTCAATTTTAGGAGATAGTGCTAAATGTTTAGTGAGTACTATATCAACCCCACCGACCTCGAAATATGATATTGCAATGATATAGAACTTCAGTTAAGAGCATCATATCATATATGATGCATCTAAGTATTGCAGTGACACTATGCATGTGATAGTGGGTCCTTCCTCAAGAGTAGATGAGCTGCAAGGTGACTCTAACTTTTCAACCACATAATGTGATGAGGGTACACATTGCAGCATGGGGGATGTGGATAGAGTGGCATATAGATTTTTTTATGTATTGCGTGCAGCTGACCAACCATTATACAATGATAGTGAAAATTTCTCACAGTTGTTTGCAGTTGCCCAACTGTTGAATATCAAAGTAGATCACAACATGTCGCAAAGTTGTTACAATGATATTTGTAAAATGATAGGTGAGATGCTTCTAAGAAATCGTCGAATGCGTCCTAATTTCTATAGTACTAAAAAGTTAAAACGAGATTTAGGTTTTTCAATCGTGAAAATTGACTATTGCAAATCTAACTATATGCTTTACTAGAAATAGGATGCCGACTTGCAACATTGCAAATTTTATAGAGAAGCAATATGCAAAGCGAAAAGGATCCCTTGGGACATGAGAAGCACATTTCACATAGTCGTTTATTCTACTTGCCTCTTACTCTAAGGCTACAAAGGTTATATGCGTCGATCAGAATATCTGAGCATATAACTTAACATGTGGCTCACAAGATTGACACTGGTTATATATGTCATCCCTCAGATGGTAAAGTATGGAAGCACTTTGATAGAATGTATCCTGAATTTGCGGTCGATCCTCAGCATAGGTCATATGGGAAGATATATTCATGTTGGCCTATTTTGGTGACATCGTATAATTTGTCTCTAGGAATGTATATGAAGAATCTGTACATACTTTTGACAATGGTGATTTTAGGTCCATCTAATTTAAAGAGACTTATAGATGTGTAGATGCATCCACTTATACACAAGTTATTACAGCTGTGGATAGTAAGTGCAGTCACGTACAATGCTCACCAAATAATGTTATATCAATATGCAGCTACTCTAATAACTTGTGAGCATATTCCATATTATCTATGTGGAATGCAGCTAGAGGGATAAGATGTCCAATTTATCTTGATTTGAGCAATGCTACTTGGGTCATGGTAGGAAGGTTTGTTACTTCAATTATCATTGCCAATTCATCAATACAGAAGAAAGAGATAACATTTTACTAGGAGATAGGTTGAGATGCATGTTATGCCTCCTAGAGAGACAGGTGATCCAAATCTGGAAGTATGTTAGACACATACCAGAAGTTATGAATGATCCACACGGTAAGACCCCAAAATTTAAGGTTCATCACAAATGGACCAGAAGAATTATATTTTAGGATTTACCATACTAAAAGATAAACATACTACCCCATAATCTAGATGTCATGCATACAGAGAAGAATATTTTCGATAACATCATCAATATGATTGTGGATGTTAGAGACAAGTCTAAAAATAATCTTAATACTTAGAAGGACATGGGCATCATATGTGACCGTTCTAAGCTTTGCCAATGGTTAAAAGGACTAAAGTTCCCAAACAGTTGTGCTTCCAACATAGAACGATGTGCAAACATGACGGAGTTAAAATTACACGACCTTAAGTCTCACAATTGTCATGTTTTTATAAAGAGGTTTATACCTATAGCATTGAACAATTTGTTGCCTAAATTTATGTGAAGTGCCTTGGTAGAGGTAAGCTTGCTATTTTACTAGCTTTGTATGCCTCTCTTTTGTACTAATGTGGTGATGAAAATGGAGGATAAAGTAGTGGGTATAATATATAATTTGGAGAAGATATTTTGTCCATGATTTTTTGATTCTATGGAGCACATAATAGTACATATCTCGTCTAAGGTAAGGATTGGAGGCCCAGTTCGGTACAGATGGATGCATCCTTTTAAGAGGTGTCTTAATGTTACATTTTTTTTTATGATTGATATTGTTGAATTGGTCAATGCCTCACTTATTGTTGTTCATATAAGTTCCTACACAATTTGAAAAGAAAGATGAAAAATAAGGGCCACGTGGAGGCATCGATTGTAGAGACGTATATAGTGAAGAAGATAGGTAAACTTAAGCCCTACTATTTCAACGTAGGTGTGCCTTCTAGGTAGACTAGGCCGTTGAGAAATGACATGAGTGACACTTCAGCAACCGGGCCCCCCTTCTCCATATTTAACCATCCTGGATGACCATCTCAAGGATAGCCCTCAAGATACGTGACTAGTGAAGAAAGACACGCTGCAATGTCTTATATCCTCCTAAATTGTTTGAAGGTGGAGTCACCATACAGGTTAGACCATTAGACCTTGTTCGTAATCAGTATTATTTAAGTTAATGAGATCCCACATGAGTTTCATGTAAGTATAATGACAACAACATAATTCAGTTATTGGCAAGTTGTTTGTTGAATAGTTGGGGCATGATCATGTTGATAGTGATGCTAAAGTTACAGTTGAATTTAAAAAATGGTTTAAAAATTACATGAGTTGTCTTTCCTATCCCCTGGAGGCACTTTTATTTACCTTAGTGTCATTTTTGTTAACATGTACCCATGGTTAACAAGTTGACAACCCATTCAACAATATATCAGACCTAATGTTACATAGCTTAGCTATGGGCCCTTGCAATCGTGTCACTACTTACTTAACTTACTTCAATAATGGTTTCAAGTTTCACACCACCAACAACAGGTTGAGGTCGACTCCCTGAATGATGATGAAGGTGAGGGAGATGATGAAGACATCGATACCTATATGTACATTATGTTTGCCCAACATTTCCCAATCGTTGTGTTTTGTTGAGTTACAATGGATTGGAATTCTATGAACTTTTACTTGGCATTAATTTTGTATTTGTATTTTGTGTTTTGGGACGTAGTACCATTGAAGATATTATATATATTCATTTTTACATATTCCTTCCAAAACTTAATGTATGAATTTTTGAAATTTATTGTATGGAACAACCAAGATTTTCTACAAAATAAAATAAAATTACATCTTACAAATTGAGAAAAAGTCGTCCCACATTCATGTCAAAAACATTCATTAAAATATCCGTCTCAAAGTCATGCCAAAATGTCAGTCTCAAAGCTATGCTAAAAACGTTGTTCCAAAGCCATGCCAAAATACCTATCCTAAAGCCGTGCCAGAATACAGTCTCAAAGTCGTGCTGAAAATCCATCCCAAAGCCGTTGCAGAATACCCATCTCAAAGTTGAGCCAAAATAGTTGTCTCAAAGGCATGCCAAAATACCTGTTCCAAAGGCGTCTTAGATTCGGGATGGCTTCCTCTCAAGCCATTTCAAAAAACTATGACGAGGTACGAGCCGTCCCAAATACCCATCCTAATTCGAGACTTTTTCTCTTAATGATTCCTTCCTAACATATTACTCTTTCAACAAAATTCCTACCAAACATTATGTCTAACAAAACCTCCTTTTCCAAACATAACCTATAATCTAACTATTATCTTTATATACTATTCCATCATCTAATCATTATTATATATTTTATATATATAAATCATATTATTGATTCCATCAAACTTTTCTTTTCAAATATATTACTCATTTCAACACAACTCTTATCAAATATCATCTTCAACTAAAACCCTTTCCCAATCACATTATCTAATTATTTCCCAATCACATTATCTAATTATTATTACATAATATATATATATATATATGTATGTATGTATAATTAGATTTTTTACCCATTCAAGTATAATACCAAATATAAATTTGTGTTCTACTAAAATTACTAAAATTTTCCAACTCACCAACATACCTCAGGTTTGTTTGGGTACTGTTACTGGAGAACGTACAGCCTGCCACCTTAGGCTCATAAAAGCTGCAGCCAGCGCATACATGTATATAATAAAACTAATAATTCCTTACCACGCAATATTACAATCAACCGCAGATATAAAACGATCGAACTGCAAAGGAATTGAAATCGTTCTAAGTTTTTATTTTGATGTGTATAGATCATGCAAATTAATTAACAAAGCCATCCACATTCCACAGCTGTATGTCTGAATCCACAGGCATGCATGCATGCAGATGCAGGCGAATGCTCCTGCAATTAATATCCACCGTGTTTGGAAGAGGGGTCCCCGAAAGTATGATGTTGGATGTAAATTGTGTGAGGACACGTAGTATATTTGGTTTTATGATTTTAATGTTTTGAAAATTTTAACTTATTTAAATATATGTATAAAATATATAAAAATGATTGTATGATGTGATATAATATATAAATGATAATTAGTTTATGGAATATAAAAATATATGTAAATATGAGTGTATGTCTACATATTAATTTAATTGTGAATAGGTATAATAATTAAAAAATAATTAATTAAGTAATATACAGAAAATTTAAATTTGAAACTACATAAAAAAAAATAATTGTTAAGTAGTATATTCTCTTGAATAAAGTTTGAAAAGACTTTGGGAGAGTGAAATTTATGTTCCAAATATAGCCATCTTGTATTTGTAATTGTCAGCACTTCGGCTACAAACTCGTGAACAACAAGTTGGGGCCTCGTCTGTGGGAACTGGCTTTTGCTTACATGGTTCTTAGCTATCCAACATCAATCACAATTTTTGTTTAGAACTGAAATTCATTGGACCAGCTTATTCCAAAAACTTATTTTGGGAGGATGCAATACATATTGAAATATTTGATTGATTCATTATTTAAACTATTAAAATAAAATTAGTAAACTACGTGTAAAGTAACCGTTGACAGTTTGATATTGTCAAAATGCCAAGGAAAATATGTTTAATTAACAAAATAAGTGAAATAATTACACGACATATAATTTTTGGAGTGTGCAAGCCCAAACTAATCCTGATTGGACTTTTCGGCTATGTTTGGAGCCTAGCTTCCAATCTCAATAAAACACGTTAAATTTCACGTTAACGAACCTACCGCTTAATAATTTTTTTTTATTCAAATTCAAATTCAAATTTAAAATTTTTCTCTCTTATATATGTAACTATTACTTATTTTTCAATCATTACATATATTATCAATCAAATTAATACACGTATATACTCATATTTTTGTTTGTTTATACCCAAAAAAACTAATCATTATCTTAATATAATATCACATTATTCAATTATTGCTATATATTTTATACATATATTTAAATAAATTAAAATTTTTATCTTATTAAAATCTTACAACCAAATATATGACTATTCTAACACAACTTCCATCTAACATTGTCTCAACAAAAAGTGTTAGGTTTGATGATAAATCCAACAAAAACCATTGGCTTTGAAGTTGAGCACAATCAAATTGGGCAATAACCTATTGGACTTGGAGCAATCCGGCCCAAACTAAAACCGTTACCTATGATCCTACCCAATGGGTCTTGCGAGTCCAACCACAAATAATGATTGGACTTTGTCAGTCTTCTAACCAAATTGAAAACATGACTCATAAGCTACAATTTGTTTAACCTTAGAAGGAAATCTAACTTTAAGGAGAACCATTCACAAGCATACATATGAGTATATATATTTGTAAAATTCACACTATATTTCAATCTAAAAACTTATATTTTTCTAACTTTCTGTCAAGATAGGATATTTTTGAACTCGGATTTGTCCCAACAATAACTTTATTATTTAAGCCAACAGAATATGATTTAAATGCGAATTGAAAATAAATCACACTCGCAATATTAAAAATTTAATATTTAACACTAATATATATTATTCAGTGTGGGTATCTGTGTGAGAAATAAAATGTGGTCAAATACATCATGCAGCAGCATATGATTTCAGTTGTCCCTACTGTCAATCCAATGGTTAAAATGAGTTGGGTTTTCCGAAGTTTTGATTGATTGCTTCGATCGAGAGTTACATTCGTATAGATGCAGCTGCACCCTTCGTGTGAGTTTGAATTATCGTACATAAATCAGAAAATTTTTATTTAGCTCGGACCAAGACAATGAAGTAGGGCACAGGTTGGGAACCTAAATATTGCTGAGCCATTTACAATAATATACTGCTAAAATCTATTTCTTTGATCTTTTACAACCTGTAGCTGGCCCCAATTTTCCAGTCTCCTCTTCCAAAGAGAAATTTTCAAAATTTGGCTGCTTCGTTGGTCATCACAAGAAACCAAAATCAGAAACAGAAGGAAACAACTTTCCATTTTCTCAGTGCCAAGACAAGGTTATGCAGTCTACTAGTTTTCCCTTAATTGACAATTCTAAGGAATGAAACAGAAAATTCTCGCTAAATCACAACAATTTTGACAACAAATCAACAAACTATTAGAATATAAATAAACTAATACTAAATTTATTGTGCTTAAAAATAACAATATGATTCAAACCCCTGCAAAACAAAATAATCAATTTTCTTACTCGAAAAGACTTATAATAATATATAGTTCTGTGACGGAACTGAAATAAAATTATTATTCAAGGTCGTTGGACCATAAAGAAAATTCTTGGAAATTCCCTGCTGCCAAATTTGGTTCGCGCAGCTGTTGACTATTACTGTACAGTTCCAAGAAAGGATACTTCCTCTCATTTCCCTTGGCGTCTCAGAATACAATCTTCCCTCATTTAACTATTAATTTAATTTTCAATATATGTTCATTGTTTTATTTGTGTGTGAACAGTCAAGTATAATCTAATACCTGGAAACTACGTGATTGAATAGAACTACTGTCTTACGGGTCAAAAAAGTTTCTTCTTATTTTTTTACTACTGGTTTGATTATCATATATATATATATATATATATATATATTTATCATTCCTATATGCATAGAAATAAAATTGAACTAATCAGTTTGATAGAAAATAAAACAAGATCCGTAGAGACATGTTGCGACCTGATTTCGACCTTGATTCCCTGACTGAATTTCACGACTCCGTGAACGAGTTGCTGCATTCCCCCGAAACGAAGCTCCAGATTGTCCACCGCGGACAGCAAAAATGGGCGCACCAGGTGTCCGAAGCGTCGTTAAAGATGGCGGACTCCTGCGCCGCCGCGAAAGACCTCCTCCTCCTCGCCAAGGGCCATCTCCAGAACCTCCAGTCAGTTTTCCGTCGCATCTCCGCCAGCTCTAACGATCACGCCGGAAACAATTTCGCCTCCCACCGCTTGCCGCGGAAGCAGCTGAAGAAAGCAATCTTGAAAAGGCTGCATTCACTCAAGGGGATGGAAAGCACTTTCGCCGCTGATTCGACGCCGCCCGAGGATCAAAGCCTCGTGGTGGCCATAAATCTGCTGAAAGAAGTGAGAGCCACGACGCTGTCGATGGTCCACTCGCTGTTGTCGCTCATCGCCATGCCTAGTCCAGATAGCAAATCCGGTTCGGGTCACAAGGATCCGGTTTTTAGGATCAAATTGACGAGAGTTGACAGTTTAAAATTCTGGGAGAAATGCAACTTGTCTGACATAAGATCGGTGATGAACAGGTTGGAGCAGGTGGAGATGGCAGTCGAAGACATGGAAACCGAGTTGGAGGGCATATATAGAAGGTTGATTAGGACAAGGGCTTCTCTTCTGAATATCCTCACAAGCTAGGAATAAAGGCAAACATTTGAGAAGCAGCCTAATAATAGCAGGGCTGCTTTTAATTTTGCCTCGACCACTATCCAAATGAGACTGCAACACAAAACACATTGGCCAGACTGGGTTAAATTTGTCTCATTTTTCCATTCTCTGTGTTCTTTGAATCTTGGTCTAATGAAGTCACGAAAACAATTGCTACTTTTTCCTAAATAATACAACATACCAATTTGCACTTTAGACTTTATATGTATCTTAAAGAGTAAATTTTCAATATAATCCCCTTATTTATCACATTTACCTGGGATTACATTACACCATATGAAACCCTTTAGCATACTTTGCCCCCGAAAAAGCCTGAAATATTTATCGAATGTGAGCAGCGATTTGAATAGGCTCTTGAACGAGTTCTCACAGCAGTCAGGCCATGCAAGGACTGTTCAGAGATGGACGATCCAGATCAACAGGCCCAAAGCCTCACCCAGAGATTACTATGATCATAGTGTCTGGCACCACGCCAGAAGGTAGTTGAGTATCGGATGCTAACAGCGTGAGAGGTAGAATGGTTGTCTAAATTGTCATTAGGCCCAGCACACGCAGGGTAATGATCGAAAATGTTCAAGCAAAGTCTGGCATCAAGGCCCATTGGCATACGTACTGTTATGGCGGCGTGATATCGAACCAGTGCAAGTCCATCATACAGATGTATAAAACATTTAGAGGTACCCTATCTGTTTGCATCATCACGAAAGTAAAACCCCGATAGGCATACAGAGTAGGAAATATTGTTCAATTGTAATCCAATGTCGAAGGAGGTGCAAATTCAAAATCCAGACTGAAACGATTTAACAAAGGTCCAACTTAAGCGACGACATACAACCATTTTATTGTACAGAAACCAAAAGAATTTCCCAAATCAATATTCATACCAAGTACACTGGCATTTGTTCCCTCGTGCTCCTTATTGGCATTGCATTGGGTCCTAGAAAATAGTGCACTAACAAATCAGATCAAAAATAAACATAGGCTTATGATATTGCTCCTACGACTAGGGCATCCTACAAGTAACCCAACAGGGCCAAAATCCCCTTTGTTTAATCTAAATAGATTATAACAACTGCATATATAACAGTATTGGCAAGCGATATATCTTCATAAGACAAAAGCAGATACAAACGCCCAGAAAAAGGCTAAAAATTGAGGCATCAAGCCATCATAAATAAGGGAAAAGAGGATATCTTTTAACTTCGCAAGTGTCACTTATAATGAATGTACACCTATAATGAAGATCACCACATATGAAATATGAGTTGATATCTATAGCTGTAACCATAATTAACAATCTTCAACCTGGTAGAATAAACAAAAATTAACTACCTAATGGTGATCATGATTACCTTCCTAAGGATGCCTCCAGCCCTGAGAAAGTAGGAACTATTTCAGAAAATCTCCCCAAGCGTGCCATTTTGAGAAATCATCCATGTGCGGAAGAATTGGCACCAGAAAATCATAATTTAAAGAATTGGTAGACTTTGTGACTCACCAACACCGCAGGACCATCTTGCTTTGCCCTGTAGAGAACCTAAAACCTGAAAAGACAGAGCATGCATAAAAGCACATCAGAAACAAGCGTACACTGATGAGGACACGAATGTCTTCATTATGAAGCAGCTAGCCCTCAAATGACCTGAAGCCCTTTCAACATCAATTTAAATGACTAGTAAAAGTTCAGTAATTTAATAATAACAACAGATATTCATGCAACCATTAAACAAAAGGTGCATCCACTGTCCTCTATGTGTGTGTGTGTGTGTGTGTGTGTAAAACTTCCTAAGCACCACTCCCTACAGGTTACGCAGCTTTCACACTATCAAAAATCAAATGGGATAAGCACAATACACCATACGTATAATCCAGCTGAACCATTATCTATTACAGAGTTTAAACCTAGATGATACAATCCTTCTCATAGGGGTAAAACTGTAGTACCCCGAGCCTGCTCTGGTGAATTAAGAGTGAAAGCTATACTTAAGCGAGCTTTGAAATTTTTATTTGTAGCACTAATGTTTAATAAACCTCACGTAAGTAAGCATTGAAAATTTCATTTGTAGAAATAATTTTTGATAAACCACATTTCCCAAAATAAAGCAAAAATTTCTAACCCTGTTCTAATATGTCCAAAAAGTAACGAAGATGAAGTTAAATTAAGGAATTAAATCCGGCACAAACGAATTACTTTTAATCACAAAATAACAGAATTTCAACATCAAAGCTTCAACTAGCAGAATAATCATTCAGAAAATGGAAAAGAAAATGAACAAGATTAAAGTTAATGGCAGTTCCAGTAAGTGATGAACACATATCTAATATATCAAATCACAGAAATAAAAGCTTAATTAAACAATTTAAGAGCATCTGAGCATGTAGATGCGCGTTCCGTATGTGCAAATGCTAGTACATTTGTTTTTACCACATTACGGCGCGAAGGCCTCTGCCATTGACGGTGTGCCAGCGCTTAGGCTAATGCAAAGTCACGGCTTTGTACGTTACGCCATGGCCGTGTCCTCCCGTCTTCTTCTCTTCTTCTGGACTCTGCTCTGGAGCTATTGATCTCACAAGTGCTGAAGGGAAGCGCTTTCGGCAATTCAATTCACAGCCCAAGTTGGAGAAATCGCTTTGTGCCCTTCGGCTTTTTACTTCGCTATTTCAACACTTCTTATTTACTATTCAATGTATACTGTATAATTATTTTAATAAAAATTCATAATTATACAAAATATATTTATATAATTATCTTTATATTAAATACTTTTATTCTTCTTGTTTTTTTTTTTTTCTCTCTTTTCTTCCAAATTAAAATCCGTATTTATATATATTTTCAAAATTTATCATATTTTTATCTTTCATTTTTTTTATTTTAAATATTTTAGTACAATGTAAAATCACATTTTTTCTTTTTTCTTTTTTTTTAATTTTTAATTTTTAATTTACCTTTTGTCTCTTAACTTGTTTAATTTGTGTTTTCACTAGAGTTTCACTTTTTCTCAAAATTAATTGATATTTCTTTATTTTATTATTTTAAATATTTTTATTTTTTAATATTAAATAATTTTATTTTTATTAATTAAAATACAATAATTTTATAATTTATAAATAGTGAAAATTTTACTAGCCTATAAACTACACTCTTTATTAAGGCTGAGAGCCTGAATTTGGTTTCCATAAGTGTTTTTACCATTATAACCTCAAAATTTTAAAATAAAATTAATGACGGGACCTATTATTACAAAAGGCAACATAGATAATTTAAACACCCATAGGAAAAACACTATTAGTAACTGCACCATATTCTAATCTAAACTATCTGCCACGTTTTCTTCCATCACAAGAAAAAGACAAGTCCAATCTAAAAAACATAAACTACTGTAATCTTTTCAATTTGTATCTCATTAAAAGTTTCATTTTATTTTTGCCCAGATATAAGAGTAGATTAATGCAATTAATACGGTGTCCATTGATCTACAGCAGCAACCACTTAGTAGTTGCAGAGATGGGAAGATGTTTGATCCTGAATTTAACAGGAAACTCCTCTCCATATTTGGAAAGTTGCACAGAGACCAGATATTGTTCCAATTTTCCGTGCATGCGGTAAGAGGCATGTTGGAGTTGACATCGCAGAAGAGTGTGCAAAAATGTGGTTAGATATACGTTCCCTTGTCAGAATGTTATCTAAATTTTTGGACTTTGCTGTATATTGTTTGTTTATATTGTGTGCCCCTTTAAATTAAATCATATTTCAACTTTTTCTCCCTATTCTTGGGACTTTGATTTACCTTAACAGAGAATTTATGGCGTTAGGTGATAGAATTACGCCCAAAAGATTACTGTGATGAGTTGCATGCAAAGTCTGAACTAGGGAGTAAGTTTGCAAAAATTATAAATGAATATCGGCAAGAGCTTTGTGTAAAAATTTCAGGGACAGAAGCATAAGAACCCAGTTTATTTAGAGCCCTTTATCATTGTTAAAGTTTTTACATGTTTTAATGTTCTAATTTTTTATCACTCTCAAAATAATTACTTTAAATATATTGGTTACTCTTGTGTGTGTCAACCTTTGTTGCAAGTACCATTTCTGAATTTTTATTTTTATTTTTTATAGGCTTCCACCACATAAAATTGGTCTTGTTTATGGTCTTTTAATTACTAGATTATGACTTTTGATTTGTGTTGATGAGTTCCATCGAGTTTGTTTCGGCTGTATATTTTCATTTTTACAACTTAATGATAAAACTACATGCATAAAGAGACAAAAGAAAATACAGCAAGAAGAAAGTACTAATTTCGATGAAGTGAAAGGCATTTAGATACCTACTTGATTAACTCAGTCCAACAACTGAGAATGACGTCCATATCAGCAATCAAGTCATTTATAAGGCAGGAGTCTTAACTAAAGCTTTTAGTAGATTTAAACAGATTTTGGCGACCAAACTTAGTCGTCTTAATTTGATATGCACTTTTATTCTTTATTTTTTATTATTATCATATGCCAAACACAAAGTACGATGATAAAATTTTACTGTATTAATAATGTATATTTAATTTTTTAATTACACGCACATATAGTATGTGCTACTTTTACTTGGATAATAAAACATGATAATTATAATTGAATCTATTAATGATATTTCAAAAAAATATATTAAAAGACCAAAAAGAGATCTAATGCCATTCTAAATGGTATAGATTGATAACAACAACAATTATAATAATTCTAAAAAAAAAAAAAGACAGACTATGAAATATTATTTCGCAAAAATAAGGATATACAATATAATCCCGCTGCCAAAATAAAGAGGAATTGAGAAAAATGTTTGGCTAGACATTTTCCTTAATGACAGATCTACTGCCATTCTCATTCATATATCACATTAAAAAGATAGGATAATCTTTGTACATATATTTAATGACCAAAAGTAATTTTTTAAGGATTATCAGCCATTCTCTAATGGTATAGTTAGCAAATAATTAATAAAAATAATTGGGTTTAATAATTAGGATGTAACATGTTGCGTGCCCAATTTTATTATGAATTGTATAATGGCTTATCGATGATGTCGTGCACTATATTTATAATTAGGATGTAACATGTTACATGTGCAAATTTTATTATAATTAATAAGTCCATTTGGATATCTGATCTAGCCATGTTAATCTGGAATAACCTTTTGTCTTATAGATGATGTCGTGCACCTTATTTATAACTTTTATTTCGAATTTTGTTTACGCATTGTTTTTATGGTGTGCTTTTTTTTTCTTCTAATTTTATGTTCATTTCATAAAAAATTATTTTATAATTAATCTTTTTTTTATCATTTAATCACGTTCAATTAACATTTCTTTTACTATTGCATATATTTATGCATCCACAAACGCACATTTCATTTTTTCATTAGCACAGGCATTCATTGTTCGTGATGGCTAGTTATTATAAATACTCTAGCCCCTATACTCTTAATTTTGGTTGTCCCTAAATATATTGAGGGTCTTGCCCTTCTTAACATATTACACAATAATTATTTGAAGGCTGAATAAGTAAATTCCTCACGCTCTTACCTTGTGCCAACCGAAACTCAAGCCCAATTCTTTTATAATTCCTTTAGAAATCTTCATTGCTGTAACCTCCTTTTAAGAAAATAGCTTCCATTAAGAATGGAAAACAGAAGGAAATGGATAAAATCTATAACTTTTCCAATCCAATCACTTATCTCTTCTCTTGATAATTTTTCTTTGTATATATTTTCTGCAGTAGTTTCTCATCCATATTATATTATGCACATACATTAAAGTTATTCTTAATTATTTGATTAGTTCAATGTTTTATAGTAATATAATATAAAAACCTGTTCATTATTATCAAATAATTTATAGCAATTTGTATTTTTTTGTTAGAAAACTTTATGAATGCTAACAATTGAGATACACTTGCTGAGTAATTTTGATTTATTAAGATGATTTCCTTTTTCTTTTAATTTTATTTGTGGTATTCATGGAAATATTAAATGCTGATTCATATTTATAAAGATGATAGTTTTATAACGATTGAAAAATTTAAGGGATGAGACGGTGGGTATAAAGGAAATGGAGCAAGCGGGGGGGGATTCAATTAAGAGTGTGAAAGAGAATGGAAGGCCTCAAATGCCCAGAAAGGCCAAATGAACTGTGCCATCACTTTAACATAACAGCCTTCTTCTCAGTTTATTTTTGCTAAATGAAAAGGGGACTGTTTTTCTCTTCTGATAACCTCTACCCACAGCAATGAACTAACCACCTCTGCAGACAAATGAAAGACTCTCCTTTCAACAATTTGTCTACAACCACAACAATCACCATCATAACAGCTTCATCCTCTAATCAACAGATTTGTGAATGCTTGGGTTCATCCTCCTTCCATCACATTCATTCATTCACATTTCACCGTTTAAAACCCACTACATTTCCATTAGCCATGAAATATTTAATGGCACCACAGTGTGACTATCTTGCGTATTTTGACCTGTTTATAATTCTACCGAAGAAGAGAAGACTACAAACCACAACGCAGTGGAGATGATGAGCAAAGAAAGAAAGGACAGGAGCCAGCGATTTGAAATGAAGGTTAATGATCAGGCGTTCGATTTGAATGTGTGTGTGTGTGTGTGTGTGTATTTTGTATTCTATTGCTTTATATAACCCGTTTTATATCTATTAGTAGATAATTGTTTTAAATGCTGTCCATTCCAACTTATTAAAAGAAGTAACGTGTGATGATTTAGAATAAAACGTACACGACAGTGGATTTATTGATGTATGAAATGGTAGATAACAATGAGAATTATTTCCTCTTGTCTGATTGAGACTCAGTTACGGAAATAATTTGAAATTATTATCCCCCTTTGAAATAGAGAATTTGGATTTTTGTGCGTTTTGGTTACCATTGTTTATTTTGAGGGTTCTACTACTATTTTTTTTAGAAGTTGTGTTATTGTATTTGTGTTGTTTACATGCATTAATTTTTTACATACGTGTAACGAGTGTGCCCATTTGCTAGCATTATTCAATTAAGGTTGACGGAGAACCGTCTTGGTATTCACAAAGTATAATTACTTAATTAGCATTTCAACTGTAAAAGTTCATATAAAAATTAGCCGAGTTGATTTACATTAGGCTTGAAACCTGTCTGTCGTCTCTGATCATTTCTATGATGTCCTCAAACTGTTGAAAATGCACATTTCCTTGTCCCATGCTCTAAATCTGTTTTGTATATTTTTTGAATATAGTTATGAGAAGGGAAGGTTGGCGAGTTGACATGGAGAGAAAAGAGAGAAAAAATTTTTTGGTATGTACGAGAAAGATTAAGCGTTTCCTAAATTTAATGTTGGCAAGTTGGATCCTTTCTTCTTTCAAGATTGGCAATATGACATTTTGGTGAGCAACCAAGATTGGAAACTCAATATGCCTCGTGTCATGATGTCTGGTTTTCTGTTCGTGTAATTCTTTCAGATAATGAAAAAATGGAGGAAAGGGTTGGGTACGTAGAGTATGGCGGCTGCAATCTTTATTTATTTATCTGTTTGATACCATATTTTTTTTCCTTTTGCAGTAAAAAGAAAAAATTTGAGGCCCAGACAATAATAATTTTCAGCTTGAAAGATTTTTCTTTTATAAATAAATAAATAAATATATATATATATAGACACACGTGTATATGTTATTTGTTAAATTTCTATATGTTCATTTCTTTAGATTTAAATTTAAATGTGCTTACATATAATTTTATATAATCACTGCAGCGTCTAATGGTTTTAGATTATAATCAACAATTTTATATATTGACGTCGTGTGCGCGCCTCCGTTGCTCGTTTTTTTATACTTGCGAGTCGTCATATGTGAACTTTCACCCTTGATGCGACCGTTTGATTAAGCATCTTGGTGGTTATGAATTATTAGTAGGTAAGTAAATGGCGATGTAATAATTTAAACGATTAATTTCGTTATTTAATTCAATTTTAATATAATGACTGCACGAAATAATCATGAAATTATGAGAAAAGAAAGAAGCTTGGCAAGGAAAGCTGGAAAGGTTGAGTAGTCACTCTAACAAGAATTACGATTCAGACATGGTTCTATAATAATACAAATGCTTAAGAATAATTTATCCAAGTAAAATGTGAATTTATTTATAAATTATAAAATTATTATATATTTTATTCGTAAAAATAAAATTATTTAATATTAAAAGGTAAAAAAAATTAAAATAATAAAATACAAAATATCAAAAATTTTGAAAAAATAGAGAAAACTTAAGAGAAAACACAAATAAAAATGTTAATGAAAAAAATAATAATAAAAATAAAAAATTATGTGATTTTACATTGTCCAAAGATTTTTAAAATAAAAAATAATAAAATATCAAAAGAAGTTGAAAATGATAAAATGTGGAAGAACATATAAATATAAATCGTAAATTAAATAGGAAGAGAGAAGAAAGTAATAACAATAGTTAAAGTATTTAAGATAAAAATAATAATGTAAATTTAGTGTATGAAACTAAAATTTTTTATTTAAATAATAATATTATATAAATAGTATTAACTAAAGTTCAAACTCATCAGTATGTATGTATCTTCATACGAGTGTGACATAAAAGTTATGAAATCAAAATTCTGATATTTCATAAAATAAAAGACATTTTTTTAATATTCGTATATTATTCTCCATCTCAAAAAATATATATATCAATAATTTTCTCAAACTAAAAAATGGAATACAAAAGAAAAACAAACAAAGCAAAATATATTTTCCCCTAGAAAGTACATTAAAAATATCTCTGTTCAATATTAAAATTTACCTCTATACAACAAATTTACTTCTATACAAAACTTATAATCATCTTTTTTCTCACATAATTTTTTCATTAAACCAAAGCAAATAGAGATACAAAGATCCGCGCTCATTAGTTAAAGCACTTCTAGCCAAATTATGTGCAGACCAGCTATACGACCTAGGAACAAAATGGAAATCAACCAGGTCAAACCATTTGCAATTTTTTAAGTATTATACTTAAAATATATATATATATATATATTACTTCCATTCATAATCAATCAATACTTTATATATATCTTATCAAATAATTATTGCTTCGTGTATACTCTTATATTATTCAATTATTATAATATTTTTATAAATATATTTAAATAAATAAAATTTTTCACCCAATCAAAATTAATTATATAGGGTAGAATAACTTACACATACAACTCAAACTTTCAACAAATGTTGTCCTCCACCGAAAATAATTACAATCAAACTTTGCCTTGAAAAACATTTTGCCACGTTTATCTCACCGCGGCGTCTCGCTTGCTCCCATGACACGTGCGGAACTGGTAATCAGTAAAAGTTGTCGCCCCCATCTTCAGATTTCAGTGCTGCTGCTTACCAAATGAAATACCATTGATTGCCAGCTCATTCCCATTTATCAGGCCCTCCAACTCTCCAAAAAGCCTCCTCTTTTCGTCTCTGATGGCGGGAGTCGTCGGAAGTTCTTTGGATATTGATCCACGCAGCGGCTTCTGCAAAGCCAACTCCACTTTCTACAGCAAGCGCAAGCCTATCCCTCTACCTACCAACCAGTCCCTCGATGTCACCACTTTCATCTCCTCCCGCTCTCATCACGGCAATATTGCTCTCATCGACGCCGCCACCGGCCGCCGTCTTACTTTCTCCGACGTCTGGAGTGCCGTCGACTCCGTCTCCACCTCCCTCTCCGAGGACTTTGGCATCCGCAAAGGCCACGTCGTCCTCCTCCTCAGCCCCAACTCAATCTACTTCCCCATCGTCTGCCTCGCTGTCATGTCCCTCGGCGCCGTCATCACCACCACCAATCCTCTCAACACTTCCCGCGAAATCGCGAAACAGATCGCGGATTCGAAGCCTGTACTCGCCTTCACTATCCCACAACTCCTCCCTAAACTCGCCGGTTCGAATCTCCCAATCGCCCTTCTCGGCTCAGAAACTGCGGCTGGTCCAAACTCCAGCAAATTAAGAATCGTCGCGTCAATTGAGGAGATGATGAGAAGAGAACCGAGTCAGAGCCGAGTCAAGGAAAGAGTCCAGCAAGACGACACGGCGACGCTTCTCTATTCCTCCGGCACAACCGGCGCCAGCAAAGGCGTCGTTTCCTCGCACAAAAACCTAATTGCAACGGTCGAAACAATCGTACACAAGTTCAGGTTGCACGAAAGGGAGCAGACATTCATCTGTACTGTACCAATGTTCCACATCTACGGACTGGCAGGATTTGCCACCGGTGTGTTAGCTTCCGGATCGACCGTCATAATCCTTTCGAAATTCGAGATGGGTGAGATGCTAACGGCAATTCAAAAATTCTCCGCCACATATCTGCCTTTAGTGCCTCCAATTCTGGTAGCTTTAGTGAACAACGCTGAAATCATTAGAAGAAAGTACGACTTGAGCAGCTTACATTCCGTACTGTCCGGCGGGGCGCCGCTGAGCAAGAAACTCATAGAGGGGTTCTCGAAGAAGTATCCGAACGTGGCGATTCTACAGGGGTACGGACTGACCGAGTCGACAGGGACCGGAGCGTCGACGGACTCTCTGGAGGAGAGCCAGAGGTACGGGACAGCGGGGTTGCTGTCGCCGCGCATGGAGGCGAAGATCGTGAATCCGGAGAGTGGGGAGGCGTTACCGGTGAATGGGACGGGGGAGCTTTGGCTGAGGGGTCCCTCCATTATGCAAGGTACGTGGATATATTATTTTAACTTTTGGTACAATACTAAATTCATTTTTCTGTGTCGCTACTTTCTTGTTTGTTTTCTTGAGGTATCGTCATTATAAGTCAAATTAATAGATTAATGTCGTGTTGCGGAAATAGGTGAGTAGTGTGCTATTCCAGCCTTAGTGAAACTGAAAAAACAGGTGAAGAAATAAAAAAGTAAAGGGCACAGAGACTTTGAGTTACGAGTTAAATGCGACGGAAGTTTTTGGTTGACCCTACCCACCTTGCTGCAATTACCTAACTTACATTTCCGATATAGCTAATTAACTAAATATTACAGTGGTAAGCGTGATGAAAGAGGACAAAACATGTGAGGGTAGAAAAAAGGACAGCGCACTTAGTGCCCCGGCCTTTGACCAGCACATGCTAGACAAGGAGACACTAACATTGCTGACTATTACAATGACGTCTTGTTAGTTCTTGACTTCTTGTCTGGCCTTCAGACTCGTACTAATCACTCAGTGGTCGATAATCTTCATTTACCCATTGCTGGTCGGTTTTCTTTTATAAAGTTCATTTTCTTTTGGTTGTTTTTAAATTGCATCAGGTGGCAAATGATGGTCCATTTCTTTCGGGTAATTGGACGGTTTTGAGTTTCTTTTTATTTATTTATTTATATATTCTTTAAGGAACAGCCGATTACAGGCATCATCTATGGATTGCCATTGTTAACGTCAAGCAACGTATTGTCACAGGCTATTTTAGCAATGAAGAAGCCACGGCTTCAACTCTTGACTCAAAAGGGTGGCTGAGAACTGGAGATTTATGCTACATTGATGAGGATGGCTTCCTCTTTGTGGTTGACAGATTAAAGGAACTCATCAAGTACAAGGGTTATCAGGTAAAATGAACCTCCCTCCAATGCTGCGTGATCATTTCAATTTATCAACCAAAGCAGCACCAAGAATTTTATGTGGGGACTGATTTATCGCTGCTGTTGCAGGTTCCTCCTGCAGAATTGGAGGCTTTGTTGCTCATTCACCCAGAAGTGGCAGATGCTGCTGTGATCCCGTAAGTGTTGACATTTTCCTTTCACAACTGGTCTATTGGGAGTTAGGATTCTCAATATGTTTTTACAATGATACATCTGGTTTATTATCGTATAGTTATCACACGACAACTGCTTTTCAACCATGATAAGATATCTGAATCAATTCGTTTTGGTGGGTTCATATACCTTAGGTTCCCGGATAAGGAGGCCGGTCAAGTTCCAATGGCATACGTGGTACGGAAACCAGGAAGTGCCACATCGGAGAGTGAAGTGATGGATTTCGTTGCCAAACAGGTAAAAATGGAAATAAATAGATGAATAAATTGAGTTTGGCTTGATTTCTGTGATCAAGAACAGGATCCTATTCATTGCCTGGTTTTGCATTTTAGATCTCCTTTCATTTTGTTGACTGTTTTATGCTAAAATTTCACGAAACTAATTTTTCTAAGGTGGCTCCATACAAGAGAATTCGGAGAGTGGCATTTGTGGCTTCAATTCCTAAGAATCCTTCGGGCAAGATACTTAGAAAGGATCTGATCAAGCTTGCTGTCTCGAAAATCTGAAGCCTGTAAGCCATACAGTTACGTTTATGGCCATATAAGCATTAAAATTCCCGTTGTGTGCATGTAATATTGAATTAGAACATCTACGCATATATTTAAAAGAATTTTATAGATGTATTGACATATAAAAGTTCCCTGACTTCATCGTTACTCTGTCGTTGGTGTTGTTTTCTTAGTCAGATCGAATACCAATAGTAGAGTTCTATTGAATATGACATTCGACCAAGTAAAATGCTCGACATGAATATGTTAGCGTGACAGCTCCTCGAGACACACTGGACACATCTTGCCCATTTATTGCATCAGAACAGATTTGACAATTGAGAGTAAAATTTAACTCCTTCCACTTTGACAAGCCCCCTAAATGCACAGATAAATGAAAGGCATGAAGCAGAAATTGGAATTATTTCATCAAATTCAAGGACAACCTGAACTATTAGCAAAAACGCTTTGACGTTGCAATGTCAGTGTACAAGAACACGATGCTTTCTGGTCACTTGTTTCTCTACTTTCAAAAAGGAGAAATCTAGGCCAAGTTTGTTTTACTATTTGAGTGTATATTTATTAAAAATTATATAAAAATAAGAAAAATATAGAAAAAAAATTTAAAAAGTATAATGATTATAATATATTTTTAAGAAAAAATTTGTAAACAAGCGTACTTCCTCTGTAAAATTTAGCATCAAAATATAGATGGCTATGTCAATAGACTTTGGTGGGTTCACAAAACTTAAATATACTATCCAACAAAATTTAAATTTAAATTTAAATTCAATATATTTTGTCTCTTATATATATAGTTAAATATTTAAAATCTAATCATTGGATTTATTAATAGTCAAATTAATACATATATACAAAAATAAATGCTAACACTTATATATATAAACAGATTCAAACAAATCCAAATTTTCATTAGCATAGATAATTTTAATACCTAATAAAATATACATTTCATTCCCCCATAAAATCACCAAATAAACATAACGTTTGTATCTTCCCTTGTATAATTCAGAAGAAGAATTTGCAGTTTTCAGGGATGGAAAGGATTTTAAAAGAAGATTATGCATCTTCCAAGTGTATGACAGTTAGGAAGAAGCCTAAAACGTGAATTGAAAAACCTAAGTTTGATTGGAGTTTATAAAGTGTCTAGCCTTGCAACTGGGTGTCCTTCTTGGCAAATGGCTATGTTTGTTTTACAATTAAGGCCTTAAAAAAACACACTTAATCACTGCACTTTCAAATCTTATTTCTTTTTATTTTATTATTACACAATTTTCAAAATAAAAATACTTAAAAACACAAAAAAAAATTTAAAAACATTACCATCCTTTTAGCCACTAAAGACGGGTAGAAAGATCCAAGACTGAGAGAATATGATGAAAAGACTGGGTAATGTGCGGGGTTGTGTTTTGGCTCGTTGTGGATATAACAGTTGACTAAGAACCACCCCAAGGTGCTGGCCGGTCATGGATGCGTAGTCCTTACCATCTACCATCTACAGCTGTCAATGAGTCGGTCATGACAATTATTTTAATCTTTCTAACCCAGTATTATAAAATTCAAAATCAAACTAGGGTTTAAATTAAACAATGAAATTGAATTTTAAAAAATGTTTAAATTCATATTCTAACTCAATTAAACTAAAAAATATTATCAAACTTAATTTAGCTCAAGTCAAGTTATTTGAAAATCCATACCATCTCATGAATTACGCTCCAAAGATAGGACATCACTAAATGATAAAGTTCACTATTTTTTTTCCTTTCTGGAAGAAAAAGTCCGTCTTATCTTATAGTTGTGCAACTTTAAGTATGTTTTTTCACAAAAATTATATAAAAATGTGAGAGCGAAAGAAATAAGAAATCAAAAAATATTATAATAACAATATGTTTTTTGCAGTTCGACAAAAATGAGACAAATCACAACCTAAAAAGTTAGATAGAATGCTTTGCTTAGAACTAATTGTTGAATTGTTGAGCCAACTTATGAATATGGGTAGAAATAATTCAACAACACTCTGCCCGTCCTAAGATTTCTAGTCTCTCTTGTATGACACCAAAAAAATGTTTATATAAAAGTCGAAAATCAAATACGTTGGAACCCCAGCGTTTTGATTAGTTGTAAATAATTGTATGCTGAAAACCATCTCGAGCAGAAACAGAAATCATTATGATTACTAACAAATTTCATTCTGGAACCAGCAAATTTTGGGAACAGTTAATATATTTGGATTCTCGCAGATACCTGTAGATGGAGGATTGCCGAGCGCAGTGAACGAATACCACAGGAACGACACATCAAAGGTGGATTTTGGGCTAACAAATTTCTTTGTGATGATCAACTGCCTTACTCCTTTCCAGAAATATGCCATGCCCGTCTTCTGACAATTTGGAATTCAGATACACCACCAACATGGGCAGACCATGCCCACAATGGCTTTGAACAGGGCAACAAGTAATTTTTGGCTGCCTTCTTGAAGTCTGTTGCATTCCCATTCATGAAAAGTCTGGCTGGGCTGATGGGAGCGAATGCGTTACCGGTCACTCTGGCACATCCCTGCTTGATTTGGATTTGGATAAAGAAACCCGAAAAAAAAAAAAAAGTGAGATGTGGTGGCTAAATTGGTGGCTTGGATCACTTTATGCGATCTTGATTGTTCTTCTGGTCTTTGGAGCAAGGTGGACTATAGCCAAACTAGGAATTTCACTCCACTTCTTCAAGCCACAATAAGTCAAGCAGCCAAACACAAGCTAACCTGCAGCCTTTGCCACAAAGACCATGCAGATTCATGCGAAATCAGGATTCACAAGAAGAAGCATGGAGACCGATAGAATGAAAACCGAGGTGCATCTGTATTAATGAATACAAATAGATTGCTCCTTGAGTAATTGGGACTGGTAATAGGAATAATTCACGATCTTGTATCCAAAAAAATAGAGAGAGATAGAGAGTGGAAGGAGTGCTTAGCAAAATCATAAGACCAAATTCAAAAAATTTGATGAACACTAGCAAAAGCCAAACAAACTGGAGTTGCCGAACAAGTGAAACCAAAACCTAGAATTCTTTGAATAATTCAGACAACAAAGTAAAAGCACTTTAATCATAGAAGTTTAAGCAAACCACTTAAGGACAATTACATATACCCAATATTGAAGAGAAAATATTGAAGAGAACAGACACAGGCCAGCATCGAAGGACTCTCCAATCTACAAGAAAAAGTTGATTCACTTGTGGAAAAAAGTTCAGTTCGTTGCATCTACATTGATAAAGGAAGAAGCATCCTTCGTTGCTTCTTCCGAGCCAGTCTTACTTGCTTTGTAATTTTCATGCTCAAAAGCAATAGCAGAGTGATGCACAACAAAAGAATGGAAAGCCTTATATGCCTAAAATATAATGAAACAGCTGAGAACACAAAGAAGGATAATATAACAAGCTCCCATAAAACAAAGATTGCAACATCAACCCTGCAACCACAAAGAACAGCATCAATATCAGAAACGATACTGGAAGTGATGATACAAGACACAAATGCGATTAAATTGATTTGAGAGTAAAATCAAAACATGATGGTAGGAAAGACAGGAAGAAAACAAAAGATTTAGCAGAGCAGGAATTCACTTGAACACTCAAATTGACACGAGGATGCCACAAGAAGTTTAAGCACTAACAAGGGGAAATAAAAATCAGTGGGTCTTAATAAGCCAGGTCCTAATTCATGAATCATAATTCAGTAGCACAGTTAGGTCATCCTCACCCACACGTATTAGCAACTTCTGGAAAAACTAATTCGGTTTCGGTGCAATTCTTTTACAATCGAAAACGGCTACCGCAAAGGGTTCCGTTTTGGTTGGTGGGTTGAAATTCGTCACTTTTGAAAGTCAAAAACGGAGTGTGGTTGCTCGTTCTATGGCTGAAGCAGAGTACTGGGCGGACGAGAAGGCCCCGGGCCCGGATGGAACGCTCGATTTTTCAAAGATTTCTGGAACATAGTAGGAAAGGATGTGCCTAGGTCCAAAACTTCTTTCGTATGTTAGTTAGAGAGGTTGGCGAACTACTACGATCTATAGATTCCCCATCTATATCCAATCCCAACGAGAATAGAAGCCAGTCGCTTCCGGCTTGTCTTGTAGTCGTAGTCTTTTAGCTTATGTAATCGGTCTAAAAAAAGGCAGAAAGAAAGCAGAAATTCGCTATAACGCCAGATGAAGCGGACGAACGCGAAGTTTCATGAAATTGGGTATCGAACCATAGATGGATTCATTAGTCACTGTGCTTAACGAGCCCATCCATAAAAGTAACCCACAAAAACTAGAAGCAAATCTATTGTGCGTACTATTTTTCAACGTAATAGGGATTTATACTTCTCATCAGCCTTTCCAGATGGCTTCAACAAAAGAATATCTAAAAATTTTATATTTAGCATCAAAATTGAAATCTATTGAAATGATTCCCAATTTCTTAATCTAACGATTCAACAATCGACAGCTTCATGCGCAGAAATATCATCAAATTTAGCTCCACCATCGCCAAAATGAATATTGTCACATCAAATCATATAATGCGTACAATCCTAAAAAATGGATGCGCAAACCTAATAAAAGAAAACGTCAACACGAAAATGAAAATTCCGACAGCCAAATAAAAAATACCTAGAAGAAGCGAAATTAGAGGCGGAAGAGAAACAAGAAATGGAAGTCCAATCGCGTTTGGATCGAATCTGATACTCTCTAAGCTGCTCCGCTAACTTAGATCGCGTTATCATCCTCTTGGCTCCACGCGCAACCGCGCTGGGTTTGCCTTTCCTATTTCTCTGCACTCCCCTCTGCCCTCTCTAAACGGAATCAATTACGAGCATTCGCAACAAAATCCCGTGTTTGTTTTCCTCTGACAAAGGTCGCGGACGGAGTGAAACTTACCACCGCGACGGCTATTTCGAAATGATGATCGAAAAAATATGAAGAAATAGGGAAAGAATGTTAATTGAGGATATAAATACATTTTCCACCCCAAAATATATCTTAATTACGAAATGCCCCATACATATTATGAAATAACACTTAACTCCTCAATCGTTTGATGAAATGCTCACATGACTTGAGGATAACAATTTTTAATGCAAAAAATTTATTTATCTTATCCCTTGGTTGGATCAAAACTTTCTCAAAACAAACATATAGAAATACAAATTGCATTTAAACTTAAATCTAAATTATTTTCTCTTTTACCTACATTTCTTAATATTTAAAATTGAATTATTACATATATAGACAATTACGTTTACATTTAAAAATATATCATTCAACTATTATTATATTACTAGTGATTGAAGCACACTCGTATTCCCACTTTAAAAAATTAAGGACCTACTTGTGGAGGCACATAATAATTACATTAATAAAATAAACAAAAATTAAATGTTAATAAATTTTGAAATGAAAGAAATTGATTCTAAAATATATATTACAATGAAATCAATGTAAAAAATAAAATTATACACACCAAAAATTATACCACAGCAATAACGTATATATGTATGCATTACTTGTCTAAATATACATAAAATCAAATTATACAAAATCAAATTCAAATAAACTTATGTTTTTGTTTCCATCAAAATATTACAGTCAAACATAATTTCTATTCCCTAACAAAATTTTTATTATTTTCACACATCAAACACAAGCAAACAAGCGTTGCCTTACCTTTTCATCTGTTAATTACGCATTCACCTCAAACAAAAAATATCCAACTTTTCCTTCATTTTTTTTTGTTTTCCATGCGAGCAATCGAGAAATATTCCCTTTTCTTTTGTTTTTGGATGTGACGAAGCCTATCATGGATTTTGGTTTGGGTTTGCTTTCTAAACCTAATTTAGGTTAATACGTTTGTATCCTTGGGCCATGAATATCAAGTAATCCCCAGTCAGATGTAAATTTATCCCTGGGGCTCTCGCTTTTTTCTGCTTAAACTTTGGCTATGTAAGACATTAAAGAAGTTAATAAATATTGTATTTAACAAAACTACCATTGGAAATGAACTCAAAGCAAACAAATCTATGGAACCTCAATGGACATCATCAGGCCAATTTTTTGTTATGGCCCAAATTCCGTGTGGTCATGCTTTATCTTTGCTCCAAAGTCGAATGACCAAACGATGCACTGGATTATACTTTCCACCTAAGTATGATTGGTGATTTGATGTTATTAGCAAAAGAATGTTTGATTTTGACGGAACATCGCATGTACCACACATTGAGTTACAGCTGTAATGCTTCATAGGTACGATGAAAATAACTTCAAGTGAGTTCACAAGAAGATTGCTCGAACCATTGAGGATTTTAGTGAATGGATTTTGGTTTTTGAGACCTTGTTCCTTGTTTGGGAGTAATTTTTTATGCAAGATTTGTGTCTAGTGTATGGTTGGGAGAATGTATACAAAACTGTATAAAAAAAAAACTCGGCTATGTCGGTTTTGCATTTTTGACCATAAAACACAAATTGTAATAATTCCATATTTTAAATTATATATCTTTTTTTATTTTTACACATTTTTTTAAAAAATGCATTGAAAAACACATTCTTAAAACAATAAACAACATAACCATCATTTTTTTGGGGAGAGATTCAAAACCCAAGTTGAACTATGAATTTTTTAAATTTTCAGTATATGTTTTTAAGTTTATTTTTATTAAAAATTATATAAATATTAAAAAATTAAAAATAAAATTTAAAAGGTGTATTTTTCTTGCCCAACTCTCTTGGCAAGAAAAGCATCGTAGGTGCTGCATTTAACGCAATTGTATCAAGTGATAAAATTATAACAAATGTAAGATTGTAAAATTTATTATGATTTTAATTGGAACAAAAGAACATAAAAGATTATAAAATTTATTATAATTTTAAGTATTTGACGCGGAAAAGAACAAATCACGTGTTTCGACACCCGGTTACGACATCGCACGTGCTGAAGATTATTAAGACAGAAGAAAGGTAGCAGCACCATCGATTTTTAAAAGAAATCGACCGACCATCTGTCCTGCAACCGGCAAACGGCCCTTGAATGGAGATCGCCCACTCACCACATTTAAAGTCTCAAGAAGGCCCCAACCGCCTTCCAGTCGCCACGTGTCCCATAAGTGACCGACCATGTCATTAGTTTCATAGGCTTTTCTTCCATCATGGCCGACACTCTCTGGACCCCACAGGTACAGCCATTCTTTCTTCCTCTCACGTGGCAGAAAACGGTTGGCCACAGCTAGGGTGTGGGGTCACACATTTCTTCTTTCTTTCCAAACGCGCGTTTGACTTCTTCGGCGTTGCAAACGACTTTTCTAATTATTTTTTTATTTCGTTTTGCGAAATGTTTTTTTCCTTAAATATATGAAATAATTTGAGTTTACTATTGTTGCAATAAAATTTGATGGATAAGGATGATCGGATTATAGATATTATTATTTTTCAACGAATCAATAATTCCTGGTTTGCAAATTATTACTGATTTGGAAAAAAAAATATTCATGAATAACAATAATTCACTTTTTAATATTCTTAATTTTATCCTAATCATTGCAGTCGAAGAAAGCACGTCAAGAGCTAAACTCTAGATCGTTGCGACAACAGTTTTAATTATTTTTTAAGCAAAATGACTATTACTATTAAATCATGAATATCCGTCACAAGACGTAATAATTTTTAATTATTAGCAACAAACTTTTAGTTGTCAGTAAAACAAATAAATAATACCCACTTTGGAAATTTAAACTCAAACTTTTATCCTTTTAAGGCCCTGACATTGATAATTAAGCTATCCTATTAGCGTTTTTTAAATTTCTATTGAAATGTTGAAATTTTGAATAGAATATCACGTTTTATCTATTCTTTCAAAATAAAATTCGGATTGCATTTAATATATGTATGATTTCAATTACTTTCATTTTATTGAGATTCGGAGAGTAATAGAAGTAATTTTTCGAATGCATGCACTAATACTTGTTTGATTTAGAAGCAACATTTGAAATTTTTTATCTTTGCTTAATAAAAAATGTGGTGGATATAATTAAAAAAATGGCGAATTGTTCACATATTTTCCCCTCCAGATATTTATTACCATTGTCTAATTTTTAGTTAATTTATCATTTTAACTTTTTTGCACAATACGCTTCCTAGTCCTAATATTTTATCGTTCAATATTATTGATCAACAACTTGAGCAAGTTACTAAGGCTATGTTTGTTTCCTAACCAGGATAGGGAAAGAAAATTTGAGTGATTTAAAAGAGGATATAAATTATGTTTAGTTTGTAAGATTTAAGTTGGTAGGAAAATTATTTTTATATATATTTAATACACTATAATAATTGAATATTGTGATAATATATAGATTTATAGAGTAATAAAAAATGAACGTGAGTAAGAAAATTATAAGAATAAGTATTAATTTGATTATAAATAGATATAATAATTAAAAAATAGTTATTAGTTATAAAAGATAAGTGAAAAAAAATTAAATTAAATTTAATATATATATATATATATTTGATCTGTAAATTTTTTAATTGGTGATGAAGAGTTTTTAAAAAGAAAACAAACATGGCCTAGATTATTCTATTATAACAACAAAGCAAATATTAGTCAATGTAAATAGCTTAGCGTAATAATTAATCAAGGAGCTAACACGTCATGAAAGCTGTGTTACCGTGGAGCTGTTGATGGAGCTATAGCTATGCCAGCTTTTCAACTGCTTTAATTAGGTAATAAAACTAAATTAATCGTGTCGATTGCGCGTCCTGATTCCTATATAAACCCCACCATTCCTCATCTCCACCCATTCACTTCTCGAAGCAATAATCAACCATCAAAAACATTGATTTCGGTTTCCCTTTCCATCTTTAGCCCTAAACCCGTAGATTACTTCGGAAAGGTGGTCGAAAATGGCCGATGAAGCGCAGTACCGCCACCACCAGGAGAGCAAGGTCGATAAGCCGTGTGAGTCGGCCGCCGCCCCCAAGGCTGAGGAATGTTCGGCGGTGGAGACCACCGATCGGGGCCTGTTCGATTTCATGGGGAAGAAAAAGGAGGAGGAGAAGAAGTGCGAGGAGGAGGTGATGGTTGCCGAGTTTGGAGAGAAAGTTCAGGTTTGTGAGGAAAAGAAAGAAGACCACAAGGAGGAGGAGAAGAAGCATGAGGGATTGCTCGAAAAGTTCCACAGGACCGGCAGCTCCAGCAGCTCTGTAAGTACAGATGGATCATCCATACCCTCGCGTTACATCTTAATTTTCAAACTGTGGTTTTCTGAGGAAAATTTTCTGTATCACATTAACTTTAGAGTCATAACATAATTAATTTTTTTTACTATTTGAATGGGGTATATTAATCAAGAAACAAAATGGGATTACTCGTCTAGCAATGTATTTTTCTTTTTTCTGGTTGATCATATGTTATGTGTGTTGATTTTGGTAAATATTGCAGTCAAGTGAGGAGGAAGAGGTGGAGGAAGGTGGAGAGAAGAAGAAGAAGAAGAAAAAGAAGGGTTTGAAGGAAAAGATCAAGGAAAAAATATCTGAAGAAGAGAAGGCAGAGGTCAAGTACGAAGACACTTCTGTACCAGTTGAGAAGTGTGATGATGTTCCGACTCATGAACCAGAGGAGAAGAAAGGGTTCCTAGACAAGATCAAGGAGAAGCTTCCGGGCGGCAAGAAGACTGAGGAAGAGGCGACGCCGCTGCCGCCACCCTCCGTGGAGTGTGCCACCAGCCCAGATGCTGAAGGCAAGGAGAAGAAAGGCTTCTTGGAGAAGATAAGGGAGAAAATCCCTGGGTACCACTCCAAGAGTGACGACGAAAAAGAAAAGGAAAAGGAAAAGGAAAAGGAGACAGCATGCGGTGACTAAGAAAGCAAAAATATGTTTAGGTTTTTGCTTTTAATGTTTGTGCTTTAAGGGCGTCAAGCTTGTGGTGCTTTGGGTGGCTTGTTGACGGGCTGTAATGTGCTTTGCTTTTCTGTCAAGTTTTTCCTTTTCCTTTTTTGGGTTTTTATTTGAATGAATGTATGTATAAAGTGCTTGTATGTGTTTTCATACATAAAAATATATATATATATATATATATGCGTGTGTGTGTGTGTGAAGTTTGTTTATGGCGTTTTGTTGATTGATAGTTATTCTTATTGTGGATTGGTAATTTCCTTGGCTTGAACCTTTATCTTGCTCAAGGCTTTTGTGTGTTCTCTATACGTGTTTACTCAGTTGGAAAAACAAAAATTAGTGATTGTGAACAAATGGGGATAGATTCGAAAACAGTAGAATCAAGATTAGATCGAAGAAATTTAATTCCACTTATTCATGATAAAGACAGAGGATAAGATAACAACATTGCGGTTTGTTGTTTGCGAAAATGACAATTATATTTGCTATGAAGGGACGTTTTAAGACAATCAAACAACTTGTATTTGATTATTCATACAAAATTTTAATAATGCTGCTACCTAAATCATTGTTTTAAAACTAGAGGATATTACGTGGAAGCAGATAAAATCCATATGTAGAAGGACAAACGGGACTACTAATGGTTGGGATGGGGGGGCCCGCATACCAGATTTAGCCACGTAAGAAGGAACGACTAGTCAGAATGCCTGTGGACCGTGGAAGGCCCTAATTGAATTGCCATTTTATTTGGCAATGGACTGCGTTTGGCTAAACTTATTTTTTAAAACTAATTTATAAGATATTTTTAGACTTTATAAATTATTTTATTTTAAAAATAAGTTAAAAAATATTTGATAAAATCATCTTACAGATTTTTGTGAAATTTATAATTATTTTTTATTATATTTTTTTGATTTACTAATAACAAAAATATTTTAAATAATATTAATGAAATATAATTTAAGAATATTTATGTTATTTTTAATATATAAAATGTTTAAAAATATTATAAGCTTTTTTATAAATAAATTATCAAATACCCGTGAAGTGTTTATAAGCTATTAAATATTTTATAAGATAATACCCTTTAATGTTGTTTTGACTAAATTTGCTGCTAATGATATTTTCTTATGAAATCTTAGTCTTTCCACTGGAAACTTCCCAACATTGCCATAACAACATGTCTAGACGTTTTCCTTTGGATTGGGAGGAAGTTTTGTTGTAGAAACTCGAATTGGTTACAGCCCAATAGGAAAAAGATCGCCATACGAACAAAATCTAAGCAGAGCTCCAAAGTTAGAAATGATGTATCGTGGGAGAGAGATGTAAGTCCAAACGGGGAAGCAACACTCGTGCCCAGCCATGCGACTTTAACCACTCTGCACGCCATGGCATTCTCCAGCTTTGCGTAGGCTGTAGTCTTAGACTCCAGGATACTATCATCATTTCTATTTTTTTTCTTTTCATATTTTATTGGGAATCTTCCAAATTTATCAAATGTTTATATATTTTAAGCATTTTGTCACTATTAGAGAAAAAAAAAAAAAAACAGTGCTACACATTCAATGTTCATAAACAATATCGACATCATAGGGTGCATCATGAACTTCTGAGGCAGATATGCAGATCAAATATTGAGCACTAAAATCATTAGGGAGAGGCAATTTAATAGATCTGCCAATTCATGTACCCTGCAGGATAGAAAATCAGTGGGAAATGTTGGAGAACCTGCTGATAATCAGCACAAGACACAAACGTTAAGTTTTAATGACTCCTCCGGAATTATTTCGACGATCAAGATCAAATCAGCCTTCTTCCCAATTAAAAGTTATGAAGACAATAGAATCAGCAATTATTATTGTTAAACCCAGCAACCGTAGAAGTAGACCACAATAGAAATGAACGGTTGGATTTATTTTGTTTTGGGGAGAAAAGCATATGTGAAAGAAAGAACAAATGCACAGTTTTGGCGTTGAAGCAGGTGAAAGTTCAGGCTATTAAGGAAGGAATTAAAACGACTGCCAAGGATTAAAATGTTGTTTGGACAATCAATGTAAGGCCTCGTTTGGTTCTTGCACATAAATTTGGAAGATTTTGGGCTGTAAAAAACAAGCATAGCTTAAGGCAGGACCCAAGAAAATAAATATGTCCAAAAGTGGAAAGACTCAACCAATAAGGCAAGGCTAAATTAGATGAACTTCGTTTAAAGAGAACATAGAACCGCTTAAATTAATTTGGTCCAAGTTGAGGCTCAAGTGTGTGAGCTCGCGAATTTCCTCTCGTCATTTAATCACAATATAAAGCATTTGTATGAGTGTTGTTTCTGCAATGTGGGATGGTATAATAACTTTTGAAATATGCAACAAGAAAATCCATTACAGTGCTTTGCAGAGATTTAAGCTGTCTCGGATGGAAACAACGCCGTAAAAAAACATGTCCTAATGTCCTGGAGCAAGGTTTTCCCGCAGGGACTACTCAGTTTGCCATTACATCTGATTCATCTCCTTTTATTTTATATACTTACCTGCAATTTGTATTATTTCTTTTATACAAAACTACTGCCTCTGCAGATTATGCCATCAAAGAACCTAACCAATACCAAGTGCATTGTCAAAAAAAAAAACAGAGAAAAACAAAAGCTGGTCTGCTGGACTTACATCTCGGTGTGTGTTTTTTGAACTCCAAATTTACAAAACAAACATAGTCCATGTAAATACTGAAACAAAAACGACGAAAAAAAGGCACCGTAAGAACTGTAGGAAGACGGGAGAGGATCTTCATCGCTTGGAGTTTGGTTGATGTAGCCGACAAGCAAACTTTCTAATGACACTGAATTTTTTTTTTTTTTTTTTTTTCATTTGATAATAACTTCACAAAATTAGGTGAGTTTAAATTTATTAGCTATCACGTTTGAGAGAGTACATTTAATTTGTTATTTAGGAATTTAAAATTTTATAACGACTCAAAGTTAGCCAAAATGAAATTGACGATACTCGGCACTGTGAGGCTAATGCAGTTGAAAACGTTGTAATGAATGTATGAAAATCAATATTTCTGTTGAACGTAGGAAAATTTCAATTCTGCTGGAGGACCTGAACGTTTTAACGTTGCAGTAACCGTTGTAATGTTGCAGTGCATTAAATATCGGTGCACCGGTTCGGATTTCCAAGTTTCTGTTCAAATAATTTCAAGCCCAAAAGAATGAAAGCAATGTTGGGCCAACCCAAGTTTCTATTAACTCACAATGAGCCCAACAAAATGTACAAGTGGCTTTTAAACCTTCACGATAGCTTTTGAAATTCTCAATTTTTTGCAACAATAATTACATTTGATTTCCTCTTTTTTTTTTTGTTTAATTCACTCTCAGCCATTTTTGAATCTTTGACTTTTTTAACTATTTTATTTAATTCATCCTCTCAATTTGCAAAACAATCCCGTGTTGGTTTCTTTATCAAGTAGTAGTCTCTGTGATCTATCATAAATATCACAATTATGTATTTGCATCTCTAAGGGAGAAGATTAGATCTCATTCATAAATTTGTAAAAAAACATAGGGGAAATTATAGTGATCAATTCTTCATGAATTGAAACTTACATATACCTTATCTAATTACATTCTCGATTAACATTTAAGTTCATTTTAAGTAGACTTTACACACATAGTCTCTAAAAAAATTACATAAAGTGAGTATACATAATTTTGTATAATTGAAGAATTGATCTATGTAGAATTTAAATCTTAAGAATAATTCTCTCATATATATATATATATATATATATATATATATAAATGATATTGCCTGGCCCGCCTTTGTTCTATAACTTCAATCACATGGCAATGTCTCCCATCCCCAGTGCATGAGTCTCACTCTCATCTCACGAGCGAGAGGTTCGCCATAATTTTTCATCTTAACAGTACCCCTTCGCAGTGGACAAACGTTCTTGTCCACAAAAACCACATTTGCATATGCCGGCATGTTTCCTTTCCTATTCATTTTTGGAAAGGATTTTCCTTTTCACAGATCTGGACATGAATAACAAATACATCTTATTTTACTCTAATGCTGCAACAACCCAACCGCCCACTTCCATTCAGAATCTTTCTTTATCGGTGCCATAATTCAGAATGACAAATTCCAAGGAATGGCAGAGATTTGAACTATCTTATGGCATATATTCTGAGTGCTTCCCTGTCTGCCCAAACCACACCCCATCCTGCCAACTCATTCTGTTTCATATTTGGATCTAAGCTTATTCTTGCATTCCATCAACGCTAGCTACTCTCCCAAGCTAGATCTTATATTATCCCCAGCAATATATATTTTTCTCTCCAAATGATTTGTAAGGGTCTACCAGAATTTCAATGAGGTGGATAATTTTTATTGATATACATTGTTAATGGTTAATATTAGGTGGATTGGTTTCTCTGCTCCATGAGCATAATCAAATATTAGGTAGACTCTTAGAAAAATAAATGCACTTGGAAGTAGTTGAATGAATCCCACTCATGATTGGGAGACAGGGGGGACAAGAGGATTCTAGTGTAGTCTCTGGTCAACATTCAAGGCACTTGAATGACTGCCACCCAGTTGATGAACACTAAACCATGTCTCTCTGGTTGCCATGAGCTTTACACTAAAGAAAACAAATACAAATGCATGTGTAGATACAAGATTGCCTCGTTGATGTTGAAAGTGCAACAAAGATATTAAAAATCTGGAATGACAAGCAAAACCGTTCACCAACGTGTCTCACTATGAGTAGAATCATCTTCATCCCACAGCTAAGTAGCCTGTTAGCCTTACAGACCGTCGACAGAAGCCAAACAATGGCGGTTTCACCAGATCCCTTTAGGTCCATAAGCCTGCCTTCAAGATCACACCCCATTATTACTTCCCCGGGACTTGAATCTGAGTTACAAAAGTTGAAATCTTGGCAGATTTCTTCAGTTTTAAAAGCTGTTTCAGTAAGGTCAGAGACCATTCAGTCTGGCCTAGTAGGGGCTGGCTGAACTCTACAGTTCTATAGAGGACCAAAGATGGATTTGAAGGAACAAATTTCAAAGACATAATAATAATAAAAATGAATTTCAAATCCTTCGTTCTTTTTTTAAACTACAATTTTAATAATTGGGGTGGAGTTGAAATTCTTTCATTTGGAGTAATTTAAAATCCTTCCATTTAAATATTTTTTCCAAATCTAAATCCCTTTATCAGAGAATTGGTTCTGATGATTAAGGAAAATGTTCAATCCCATCAATCAGCTCTGCGCCAAGGGGTCTGGATTCAGGAGTCCAGGACAACATACCTTCTTACTTTGGCAGTAGAAAGAAGATGAGCAAGTGTATGACCAAGAGCCTAAAAACACTCAAGAATTTGGAACACAAAGATGGACAGAATCTTCCACTTGGTGGAGATCAAACTTTCATTAGGGCGTTGAGGGAAGTGACATGCATCACAATTGCCTTTTTCAAGAGTACTTTTCTGTTCTTGTCTTGACCAGCCGCCAAGCCGGGTGTGGCTTGAATCTGGCATGAAGACTGAAGCTCACAAAATCTACGGCTCCTGGCATGGAACAAACTGTTGTTGGTGAGGTGGGATGTGTGGATTTTGCACTAAATTCACTTCAAGGATTTTGTACTGTATCATGCCTTGTTTACAGATAAATTACATTAAGTCAAATTTGTGCAAATTTTTGTGTCTTTGAGCTTTTGATCCAACAGTGCAGATAGTCAAAGTTGTCCAACGGGATGACCCTACAATGCCAAGTTTATTTAAGAATAATAATACTCATAATAATAAAATGTACTGAATTCAACTCGTTGCATTAGAATCCATAATAGATGAATAGTTAAATTGATTTGGACAATTTGGATGCAAATATAGCCTGTTGGGTTGTCGAGATAAGATGCTCATTTCATGATTAGTTAATCATTGTCTGGGGTTATGTAGATGGGTTATGATGGGGCCTGATTTGATAATAAACACGATTCTCTTGTTGGATTGGAGAATTCACCATTATTATTTTCCTTTTTTTGATTTGTCCATATGCAAAGCAATTCTTCTACCTCGGCAAATCGGACGATTCCATTGGGCCGTGATTGGGCTTAGGATTAATGGGACATACAAAATTTTTTGTTTTTGTTCTCCATTCGTTTCACTAATTTGGGCCATGTAAAGGTCTATACATCCAAACAAGTGTTTTGTTTGCCCTAGAAAAACTAACACACCAAATGCGTGCTTATAAAAAATAATATATTTTGGTTAATTAAAATAAAAAATTTATCCGTTCAATACTAACAATAAAATTATTTAATTACATATTTTAGAAAATATGGAAAGTGAAAAAGATGTAATAAAAATGAGGAGAGAACAAATAGAATATTAAGTAAAAAGGATAGAAAGAATTTAAAATAATATTAGACAAGAAGAAAAAGACAAAAACTAAAGGTATTTTAATTCAAAAAGTAGACACCAAATAGTATAAATAAATTTATTAAGAAGAATTTTTTTTAAAAAATTATTATAATGACTAATATTAGTTATTATATGGATAGTGTCATAATATTTAGTACAGATTTCAAGAGAGAAATAGTTATTTCTCCTGTGTTTTTAGAAGTATTTCCTCCGATATTTAAAACTTCAATAGTGGACACAAATCTAGTTTCAGAGTAAAATATTTCAGGCAAGCGGTCGTGAAACATGATGACTTGAGGATAAAAGGTTTGAATTAAGTTGGCTAGGCATTGTAAGATCATCTAATTTGCTCCACTTGTCGTTGCGTCACGCATGGATGCGGTGGCTGAACAGAGGGCCACGTAGTGAGGATTGGAGCCTAGCGTTGGGCATCTTTTTCCCCAAATGGATTGGGATCTGTTGGAACTTTGAATCTGGAAGGAATAACCAACAATTCCAAATATAGTGTATGTGAGTTGGGTATTGTATTCAACTTTATAATTCTAAAATGGGTACCCTAGAGAATGTCGATGATGATTAGGGAGGCAGAGGGACAAGTGGCGGTTCTATTATTGGCAGTGCTTCTTGCACGACAGCCACGTTTAAGACCAGCAATGGGCATTGTTCCTGCTGCTGCCACTTGCCATGTGGTCACCTTAAAATATACTGTCAAGAACTGCCTCTGTTTGATGGCGAAGAAAGCAGCGTACTCTATTAAAAAGGTTGAGGGTGCCCACAAGCAGCATCAATTTCAGTGACCCAGTCTGTCACCATAAATACACGCACCAATCTCTCCCATGCATCCCAGAAAATATTCATCGCCTTGAAGCCTCTGGTAACCTAAGCCCTTGAACAAAACAATGGCAACCCCACAGACCCGGCTTCGGTCCATTAGCCTGCCTTCGAGATTGCATGCCAATTCTAGTCCTGCAAATGTCAAGAATGACCTAGAAAAGCTGAAACCTTGGCAGATTTCTAGTGTTCCAAAGACAACTCCTATCAGCTCAGAAACCATTCAGTTTGGTCTTCTGATGCTCACAGAATTGTACAATTCTGTTCAGGAACTCACGCGGTCTCCAAGTATGAATCTCCATGGAGATGTGAAGTCATTGGAAGAATCACTTTCAGCGTCGGTTGATTTGCTGGATGCTTGCGCCACCGTCAGAGAGCTGTTTCAGATGATCAGGGAACATGTTCAAGCCCTTCAATCAGCTCTGCGTCGCAAGGGTCTGGATTCCAGCATCCAACATGATATAACCACGTATCTGTGCTTCAGAAAGAAGATGAACAACTGCATAGCCAAGTCATTGAAAACACTCAAGAATATGGAACAAAGGAATGGATCGAATCAAGCAGCAAATGCAGATCCCGGCAATTTCACCAGTGTGTTCAGAGAAGTCACGGGCGTTACCATTCAGGTTTTCAAGAGTATCCTAGGGTTTTTTTCTTGGCCGATGACCAGGCCAGGGGGCAGCTGGGCTTTCGTTTCTAAGCTAATGACCACAAGACCTGTGGTTTCCGGCAGAGAAAATGATGTTACAAATGAGGTTGGGAATGTGGATTTTGCGCTCATCTCTCTTCAAGGGAAAATGAGAAGCAATGGCGACAAATTTCTCGATCAGCTGCGACTGGTGCAGAAAAGGTTGCATAACATTGAGGCCATGGTTGAAGGATTTGACGAAGGATTGGAAAGATTGTTCAGGCAGTTGGTGCGAAGTAGAGTTACCCTTCTCAACATCCTTACTGATAATTAGTTAGGACAGAAATTTATCCATATGCCAACTTGCCAATTTTCATACAATGTACATGTAGACACTTTACAGATGTAAAGTGGGGGGATCAATGGAATCAAATGTGCATACACCATACGAGTTAACTCAATTATTCATCTCGCGTGTATAGGTTTCTTTTAAATTTGATCACATATGTGAATTTCGTTTGTGAAAGTATGTATAAACACAATATATTAATCTAGTCATAAGATACTCTGCAATTCCAAAAAATTTTGCTTATCTTTGAATCTAGCTACTAAACAAAAGAAGTTACTAAGAAGAAAAGGAAATAATTTTATTTTAATGTACATTGGGACAAATACGCATCAGCTTTAAATCTTTTTCTGCATGTATTTGAGGAATATAAAAGGACAAAACGTATCTAAATAATACTTAATAATATTATCTGAAACTTAAAAAGAGTTTGCTCATTTTTTTGGTATTATCCCATTTAAATCAAGATAAGCTAACATAACACTCCCTCTTTGCAAAAATCTACGGTTTCAATAATTTTATATGAAATTGGTTTTGAAGATTTAATTGCTCGAAGTCATGACCGAGAGAAGACTAGCCAGCTACTACATAACTTTTTTAGAATTAAGGTGCTGCGTTAGGATTCTAGCAGGCATGAAAACTGGCGACGCATCTGGCTTAACAGGTTCCAATCTTTATCTACTGATGCGGCACTATGACTAATTTGAACAAGCAAGAAAAGAAACCACGAAATCTGAATTGACAAAATCACCTGGTTCGCAGCCTCGTCGCGGAGAGAACCAAATCAGTTACTCCAAATCTTTTAGTTGTTTCATGGGAAAACAGTAAGTGCACCGAACATTTTAATTTGTTACTAAAAATATGAATGAAAAATTGCGAATTCAGATGAATGAACCTGCATTTACCTATTTCAGATTTTGCAGGGTTCACATCTACGCCAATGATTTTGGCAGCACCACATAACCCTGCCCCTTCAGCGACCTATATTAACACCACTCTGGCAGTCGGGCTCTTCTAATGGCATTCACATTTTACATCAAAAACAAAAAAGAGTGAAGCGTTAATTCTTACTGCCAATCCAATAGTTCCCAGGCCAAAAATGGCAACTATTGATCAAGCTTCAACTTTTGCAGATTTCCAGGCAGCTCCTACACATGAAAATACATTAAAACCGGGCATCAAATTAAGTATGTATCTGAAATCAATATAGAGCTGCCATGAAGCATCCGCCATATATATCTGTTGACACTCCGCAACTTAGGAGGCAAGCCATCTTTGGAGGAATCAATTTTCTTGACATTGGCAACATTCAGGACTGCATCCTCAACGAAACTGGACACGAACAGGAAATGATAAAGGGTCTCTCCGTTGAGGTTAAGGAAACTGCTAGTTCCGTCGTGCAGATAGGGAGAGATCTCTATGGGAAATTTCGAACATATATAGATTGCTCTTCTTTGATGTGCGATAAACACACTCTCCACAGTCTGCCACAAGTGCTGGGATCACAGTGTGGCCTTCGGCTGCTTCAGTTACACCCTCGCCTGTGCTCTTCACAACGCTGTCAATACATAAACACGAACGGTAAAAAGGACGAAAAAAGGGAAAATGTTACAGCATGGAAGGAAACGTCTGAAAAGTTGTACCCGACAGATTCGGAAAGTACGCCGGAGGATCATGGAAAATGTCAGAAAATTTAAAACAAGTATTGTGAACAGAAATATATACAATACGGAAATGTTAGGGACAATCAGTCGAACGCACCAAGTAATTAACTTCCAAGAAGACAAAACAAGAAAAGACGTCTCCAAACTTTCAATTCCCAGTAAGTGAGATCGCTGTGGCAAAGAGATGAGAAAGTTAATTTTGATGCGAACTTCGCCAGCCTCACCATCACTTCCTCTGTCACCAGAGGCTCCCCCGCTTTCCTTGCCACCGCCAGACCACTCATCAACCCCAACTTTTACACACGTAAGCATAAAGGATCAGCTTCAAAATATCTAGTTGAGATTTGTTGAGAGTGTGGCGGTCAATTACAAGCTCTAATTTGATTTTATTAGATTAAGAGGGAAAGTTCAATCAAATCAAAAACATCACTCATAGATCATGTTTGTCGCATCTCAAACGGAACCCAACGAAATTGGGAGAACCGTCTATGGCCTGTATGTGGGCACGTATATAAGTGAACTTAATACTGTATATTAATCTAAAACGTTAAAGCTATGAGTTATGATTTAAGTATACACTTATATACAAGCCACTTCATTTTCTGACCTGTACGTGGGCATATATATAAATAGATTTAACACCATATATTAACTCAAAACCTTAAGGCTATTAGTTATGAATCAAATATCCACTTATATGCAAGTCACGTTTCTTTTCTGACTTGTACGTGGGTACGTATATAAGTGGACTTAACACCATATATTAATCTAAAACCTTAAAGTTATGAATTATGGGTTAAGTATTCACTTATATACAAACCACTTTTCTTTTCTGACCCATACGTGGACACATATATAAGTAGACTTAACACCATGTATTAACTCAAAACCTTAAGGTTATGAGTTATGAGTAAAGTATCAACTTATATATAAGCTACTTTTCTTTTCTTCTACCAATGTGAGATGTCACTCTCTAACTCATATTTGTTTCTCAACAATCTCTTCTTCAAATATGAGTTTCTTGTACTTGCTCTTCTCAATCAGAAACTTTCTGAATATCTCACCAAGTTGCTTATTCATGCTCACTAATTCTGTTGGCCTTCCTGCCATGGGGTATAAGCTTCCCATGTGATCTCCAAATATACTTGCATGGTCATTACTTCCGTAGATCCTACACGGGATATGAACCTCCCATGCATTCATTGACACCGTTTTTATATTTATTTCAAGCTGAACATCAATTCTGACACCACTTGTTGGGAGTGTGGTGGACCCAACTATAAATTTTAATTGGACCTTATTGGATTAAGAGGAGAAGCTCAACCAAATCGAGAGCATCACCTATAGACAACGTCTGTCGGGTCTCAAGCGAAGCCCAACGAAATGGGAGAAAACAGTCTACGAGCTTGTACCTAGGTGCATATATAAGTGGACTTGACACCGTGAATTAACCAAAAACCTTAAGGTTATGAGTTATGAGTCAAGTATCTACTTATATACAAGCTATTTTTTTCTTCTTCTACCAATATAAGATGCCACTCTCTAACTCACATTTGTTTCCCAACAAGATTGAAAGTGCAGTATACCAATGGCATCTTATTGGCTTGCTAGCAGTTCCGATCTGCTACACTCTTTTGTCATTTCATCCTGGCATTGCAAGTTTCACACATTTCCTCCTTGAGTCTTTCTTGTTTATGACTGTGCTTCAAGCCTGCCAATCTCCCTTATTTGTCAAACTTGTATCAGACACAACACTAAATCACCTACCTAAATCATGCCATTGTGAAAACGTAAGGTCATGTTTGTAACCTATTTTTCAGTTTTTCTATATCATATCCACCTACACTTCTAAGATATATAATTTAACAAATTTTTCTTTCAAATTCAAATTTATATTTTACTCGTTTACATATATAACTAACTAATTATTCTTTCATCATTACACTTATTTATAATTAAATCCATACTTATCTATACATACATATATTCATATTAATATATATTCATAACTTAAAAGTTAATAATTTATCTTTATATATTATCACATCATCTAATCATTATAATATTATATATATATATATATATATTTTTTTTTTGTATAAATTAAAATTTTTAAATATCAAAATCTTACAACCAAACATATTATTCATTGCAATACAACTAATGCTAAATATCATCTTCTACCAAAACCCCCTTCTAAATGTAGACTAAGTGTCAGCGTGTGTTTCGGTATGCCCCAATTCAGACATATATCACTTTAAATTAGATTTATCGTTTGGTATTTCATCTTAACTTATACTTTGGTGTCCTGTTGGATGGAAATACTTGGTGTATCTAAATTTTGGTGTATGTCACCTATCATCAAGTTAAAATTTAATTTGGTATTTGGTTTACCATCCTGTTCGGAATTAGAATTTGGTGTTCTGTTATATGGAAATATTTGGTGTATCTAAATTTTGGTTTGGTATTTGATTTACCATCTTGTTCGGAATTAGCATTTGGTTATATCTTCTCTTTTTCTTCAGATTTTAGTGTTTTCTTAGATACCAAATTTATATTTTTACCATAGAAACCCCTCCCCCGCTTCCCTTGAAATATTAATTTGATGTTTGTTTTTGAACTTTGAAACAAAATATTACATCATTTAATTATATCAATATTTTAGTCAAAATTTTCAGTATTGTTTGCAATTTTATCATGTTAAAATTCAAATCCAATAAGCTATGTTTGGGAGAAGAGTTTTTGTTGAATATAATGTTTAGTAGGAATTGTGTTGCAAAGAATAGTAAAATATTTTAATAGGACAAATGGTGTACTTTATTTGAATATATGTACAAAATATATAATAATAATTGAATGATGTAATAGTTTATATGGATAATAATTATGTTTTAGAGTATAAATAAAAATAAATATAAGTATATGAGTAATATTTATAGGTATTAATTTGATTGTAAATAGATTTAATAATTGAAAAATAATTAGTTAGTTATGTATATGAAAAAAGAAAAACTTTGAATTTAAATTTGAGTAATAATGTTATTGAATAATATGTTTGGTTGCATTTGAGATGATGTTTTCATGCTCAAACTTAAATTCCAAACATAACCACACTAATTATAGGGCTTCTTATCATATAATAGTATCAAAATTATAACAAATAAAACAAATCAAATTGAAAGGCTTATGCCCTTGTCAACCCTTTATTTGAAGTGCAAAAAACATGGCACGTTTGATTGGGAAACTATTGGCGATTAACAAAAAATATAGGTTGCCCTAGTGATATTCAAATTATATCTAAATTTAAAAATATAGGTTGCTCTAGTTATATTCAAATGATATCTAAATTTAACCCTATTTTTATAATATTTTAATAATTTTTAATCATTAAAATTTAACTCATACATGCTTTTTTGGAACCTGGACATAGACATACAAAATTTTGTGTCTAATTAAATTATGCTACGTGAAAAATATGAGACAAAATATCAATTAAATAAATATTATTTATATTTTAAAAATAAATATAATTTCTAAAAGAAATAAATAAATAATTGATATCTTGATTGGCAATCAAATCGTGACAAATGGTGAGATTCTATCAAATGCATGGAAAATAAGGACTTTTGTAAGATTAAACTCATCGGTTAAAACTTTTGATAAGTTACATGGTGGCCATTAATGAAACATGGCCACGACATACAATTGATGCAGTCAAATTATCTCTTTTATAGTTATAAATAGGAGGTAAATTCCATAGAAAACAGACAATTGAAGATTCAAAGGAGTTAAAGCCCAAGAAAAATCTCCAACAATTCTCTTTGAAGTTTAAAAAAAGTCTACAGCGTTCATCATCAAATTTAAGGCATTATTCGTGGAAAGTTTCCAAACTACAACGTTTGATTCAAAACTATAGTGTTAAGCCAGGAAATCAATATTAATTCAATATCTAACAAGCTTAAGGAAAATCAAATCAACTAAACCTTTTGGAAGATTGTCAAAGCTGCAGAAATTCTAAAATTAAAGAAAGAGTCAAAGAATTGAATTTAGAAAATTGAACCCACAAATTTGGTTTAATCCAAATTATTTCATCTTATACAAAGTTTTTTTGTTATTATATAGGAATTTTGTCCACACTTAGGACAATTTCTAACCTACCCAAATTTTTACCAACCAAAATATCTTACACTACATATTTTTATTTAAATTTAAATTCAAAATTTTCTTGGTAATTATAATCAAATCAATATCTACATATGCTCACATTTATATAAACTTAGTCTAAATGTACCTTTTTCAATTACTCTACCCTTATGCCTATCTCCAAAAGAAACAAATCCATCTTTGCAACCCAACCCTGGTAAACCATTAGATTTGCTTTGTCTCTAATCATGTGTTTGGAATATTCACTTTAAAGTACTATTAGGTGTTGGAGCACACCTTCAATGATGCACAGGAGGTTTCTTTCTGAATTTGCGAGATTTCATTCTAAATAAAAGATTCTACTATATTAAATTAACCAAAAGTATAAGTTTTAAAAGAAATACTTCATACGATCAATTTTCATTAACCTCAATTTTTCAGGCAATCCCACAATGCTTGAATGCACACACAATCAATCTCACTAGTTCTATCTAAATTGTATATGATGTATTTCACTCTACCCTTATTTGCTCACACTTGTTTTGCTTACTTAAACATAGAATTTAATCCTCGTCATGATAGAACAATGTTTTCTCTTAATTATACTCAATTCATGGCATCCTCAAAATTCAGGGAGCAATCTAAAGTCTCCTACTTTTATAATCTTTAATGATCAAAAAAATCCAATTCATTTTGGAGACCATATCATCACAAATCCATGTCCCAATATCTTTTGCCCCCTAGATTCTGCAACATGTTTTAACATAGTTAGATTTTCATCTTTAAGTGAAATACTTTTTAATTTATATAAATTTTATTACCAATGAACGTGATCTTGGTGACAATTTTCATTGGATATTCCTAATCAATGATCTTGATTTTCATCCATATATAGATATTTTACGAAATAACAACTAAATCCATAAAGTAACGCCATCACCACGTTAGCCACCACGCCATCACCACACGATGCCAACATCATGTTACAGTCACTTCTATGAACTGTCCGTCTTTTTTCGATTTTGTGCTTGCTTCTACATTGTCTGCAGCATTTACCATAATTTTTTTATCATCTTCTTACCGTCATCGGCTAGTTCTGACTTTCGATGACATAAGGCATTTGGAAAACGTATTAATTTTGATTGTAAAATTGTTTAGAGTGTAATGATTCATCCGTGTGGTACATCAGTTATGCGAAATGGCAACAGAACCGAAAAATGAGAAAATCGGAAAAACATACGTGATAGAGATATCGTTCCTTTTCCGATATAAATAGAAATATGCATTTAATCATATTTAGTTCTTCCTTGATGTTTTGCCTTTCAAAATAAGATGCATGCTTTTTTTTGCTTACAGGGATACAAGTTTATAATCTATATTATATTATTAAGTTAATCAAAAAATTTTGTTACCTAATATAAAATTATATAATTGCTATTATGCTTTTATGTCTTCTACTAGTTTCTTTCTTTCTTTCTTTCTTTAACTTACTATTTTAATGTACGTTTTATTTCAAATTTCCTCGCTTTTTAAATTCCTTTTATCTTTATTTATTCTTTTATTGTAAATATATTTTATATTTTTTGTTTTAAATAATTTTATAATAAACAAAGTTAAACACTCTAATTGCAGACACATACAATATGCAATTTTTACTTGTATAACAAAATTTTATTTTAAACCATATAAGAAAAAATTATATTCTTTGATATGGTCTTGAAATTAATTAAATTATGTAAATATTAAAGTTATAAGAAAAATATCGTAATTACTTTAAACAGCCAAAGTAATATATAATTAATTGGTTAATATGTTTTTTTTATATAATAATTCCACAAAACAATGACCCAAGCCCAATATTAGGTTGTTGCTGCGACTTATTTATATACATTCTTTTTATTACTATGTATGTAGTGCATAGAATAAGTCTCTTGTAATCTTCGAAGTTAAAAAGGCTCAAATACTCATCTCATATTTGTTTTTATGTTTATTCTTTATTTTTTCAACCATCGTTTTTATGTCTTTTCTTATTATTTATCTTTTTCTTTGAACTTTTTGTCTTAATTTATATAATTTTTATTGCTCTTTGAATTTTTAATAATTTATTTTTATTATTAAAATACAATTGTTTGTATTTTATTATCATTATCACATATCTAAAATATTTAGTCTTTGTTAAATGATAAATATAAAATAAAATAAATACATAATATAATTTAATGAAATAGATGTGAAATGTATGTTTAAATATTTATAATTTTCTTAAAAAATTAAAAATAAAATAAACTTAAACTGTTAAACATAAGTTTGACATTTTAAATTATAAGATTTGGTCCAAGTAATAGCTTAAAATAATTGTAGAAATATCGTTTAAAATATAAAAATGAAAGAAGGCTATTTTAGCACTCAAATATATAAATGCAGTTGGTCAAATAATTTCATACGTGTGGCCGTGTTAGCACTCAAAGGAGTGATCCAATTTGCTTTTGCCCAATCTGCTCCTTGTTTTCTTCTAATGGGTTTGCCCAATGCACAGTGAATTTTTAAGTAGACGGAGCTTGGGTTTTCGGCCGCAGCACAAACTCGATAGAGGGAAGAAAGTTAACACAGACCCGTCAATTCTCAATTTTGGAACCGAGATGGGAGTGCCGCGAGCCATGTCAACCCCTGTGGGATCCTTAATCATAGCCGGAGGCATGATGCTAGGCTTTTTATGTGGGCGTCCAAAGGTACCGCATTTACGTCCTCAGCCAGGAAACTGCAGCGCTGGAACAAGAGCAAAAAACCCTTATCTCTCGCTTTGATCGCATGAAGCACAGCTTCATCTTTGAAGATGAAAGTAATTGAGTGAAATTGGACTGAAAATTTTGTTCTTTCTCCTTGTGAGTAGCTTGATCTCAAGGAGGGTTTTTCTTTTTTATTTTTCCTTTCTTTTTTCTTCAGGTAATTTTTCACTTTGTGAATATTTTAAACTTGAGGAAAAATGACAATTTAAGGAACAACTATTGTGGGCATTATAGCGCTTGTTGGAAATTTTATTGTTTCCTTGAAATATTATGCGATGATCTCATGTTTTATTAAAATCCGAGATAAATATTTGGGAACGAGATTATGAAGAATATGAAATTTAGATGAACGTGCATGTCAAATTGGTGAACTAAGGATTCTGTGGACTGCCGTATCTTGGTGCAACTATGATTTTTCTTTTCAAAGCTGATTCAATTACGTGAGTGTTGGTGTATTGCGGGGGATTAGTAATTTTTTACTCATTTTAGATAGGATCTCAATGCAACAAACTTTTTGATAACTAAAGTTTAAATTATGCAAAACTCTATTTTATCCCTGTAATTTTGAGGCAAACAGAAACTATGATAGTAAGCAGAAAATAGAGAAACTATGAAAGCTACCTTAGGATTCCTTCAGAGGCCAATTTGAAAGCTAGGCTCACAATATGGTCTGAATGTGGTACACAAGAATGCTATTGAAGAACATGTAAGATTGCACTAGGAAAAAGTTGACTCTGAGAATTTCCCTAATCTTCCTGAACCTTGCTAGTATCATGAATATGGCGTCCGTTGGTCTGATCTACCATTGCATTTTCTTTGGCATGCTTTTTCCTGGACATCTGGTACGTTGCAGGCTTCTGTTCGCTTTCCAGATTTTTAATGTTGAGGCTATACTCTGTCCAAAGGGCGAAGTCCTTCTTGGTATCCCTGTTCCCTTGAACTGTTTTTACCACTTGGAAGCTTGCATCATTAGTCTGTAGGTATTTTTCTGTAACTTGAAAATATTTCAGAACTGCTAGTATGTACTAGTCCTAGTATGAAGTTGAAATAACTTTGAAGTGAGGAAGATAACAGATTAACTGTCCAGTAAAAGTTGACCCGTGAAGACACGGACAGGAGGATTACTTTGATCGTGTTTTTCTGATGATGGATTACAAAAGAAAGCGACTTAGTGGTACCGTATGATCACAATTCATAAATGGAATGTTGTGCACTCTAATAATTTTGTTACATCTTTCTGTTATCTGATGTGACCATCGTATTAGGGGAGTGTTCATTTGTTTGAAATAGCCGCACAATTGGCTTAGGGTGAGAAATCGAAATTTTGAACTTCCATGAAATCGTGGACACTCATGATGTGGGATTAACCAGTAGTGCCGGACATGTAAATCATTATGGGAGTTACATTATTAAAATTTGTAGAATATCCTAGCGTTATGTGAAGTTACCAAGTTACTTGAGTTGAGTGAAAATCGTTATTTATATATATATATATATATATATATATATATATATTCTGTACATCCTGGAATACGCTGCTGCTGCTGCTTTGTCTGCTTTAATCAGAAATTACTTGCATCAACCAAGAAAAGGCAACAGTTATTTATTCCCTTAACATTTATACTCACAAATTGACGTCAGGGGAGAACCAGATGCTAATGGGATGCATACTTTGGTGCTTAGTCCTCTGGTGAGGACCCAAGATAATATATGTTTTTAGGGCTTCACGAATCTTGAACATGTTTGCAGTCCATAAATCTGTGAAAGCAGCTGAAATAATGGTACTTGTTTCTTTCTCACTACTACTAGTACCCAAGAAGCTGAGGATGCACTATGTTTTGCTGCAAGTTCCTGCCTCAAAAAGGGCTTTCATTAATGCATCCAAAAGATATAGAAGGAGGGAGAATCATGAGCATTACAGAAGTAAAAGAACTGGATCCTTCCGCATTAAGAACTCAGGACTTTTTCTGCAAAATTATGATGACCCAGTTGGCCACTTCAGAATTTTTAGATTATGCATTTAATTGTTTAAATGATATCAACCGTAGATCCCAGGACATCTATTGATCCAACCTTAGCGTCAATAATTTCTTATGATTGATGAAAGATAAAGTTTTCTACCTTTAGGCAGCTGTGAAGCAGCTGGATTATGTGAATGCTTAATGTAAACTTGACAGTGCCTCATGTCCATTGATTGCGATTATTATTTAGGTCCTACAGCTAATCAATCTGAAGTTGCTTCTAGTCCCTACCACTACGTGCATTTTCTTCTCTTAAATCACTTTGTGCATTTGACTAATAATAATTTCCATGCTGGACTGTCTGCAAATACTCTGACTCCCACTGAGAATTTGAATTCTGTATGTGCCTTTTTTTTTTTTTTTTCGATTTATACCAAAATGGCATAAGATTTTTTTAATATGCATCTTTTCAACTCTTGAAATTTGTGGTGTAAAATTAAGAATTCCACGTAGATATAAATTTCAGCTCAAGTGATAGGGCAGATGTGGGATTAAGTGATAACGCGGTATTATTCTTTGAGGATAGTCCAAAAGTGGAAATTAGATGTAAAAGGAGTTCAATGATGAGCAGTGTTGAATAATGGAGACTGCAATCACGGCACATGCACTGAGAAACTGTGGAACTACACACAACTGGTGGAGGTAATCCGCTTTGATTTCTTTGCCCAATCTTCACGTTTGCACAATATCAAGTACTTCATGTCCCACTCCTCCCATTTGTATGAACAACCTAACACTGTCTTATATTATTAGAGAGGTGAGTTAAATCGAAATATGTTAAAATTAGTCTTAACCAAAGTAAAGCAAAAAGACTAACTAGTAGGCGTATATCACATGCCCTTGCTATTTAGCATTATTACATAATTTAGTTTTTCCCCTTCAAGGATTGTTATAAATTAAGGGCCTGACTTATAGTGGAAGCCCTCATTTTGATCTGCATTTGGTGTTTTCAGTGAATTATGAGAGTGGGAACAAGTGGGCGATGAACCTGTCAATGAGCTGTTGCCTCTTGTATCTATAAATTTACATGATTAGGCATTGACTTCAGTGGTTAATTGACTTGTCAAAAGTTTTGAATGTACTTACCCTCTACCAGGCACCGAACGGAAAATAATGAGGACTAGTGTGACGATATAAACAACTTGTTCACGGGCCATTGTAAATATACCAACACAATCAAAATAGTGGGAAAAGGAGCAAAATGCAAGAGGTGAATTCCTTCTTGGTCATGTGCAGATGGGTAGTCTCACCCGTGAAACGAATTACAGAATTGACAACTAGAAATCTCATGCCAGCACATTCATTATTTATTGTTATGCGAACAGCAGATCAGTCAAAATTTCCGAATCACAAATTATCCCACCCCAATTAAGCTGTCAAGACACGTATAGATTACTCAGGAACCACATTGATTATGCATAAAGTCCACAAAAATAATGAACATAATATAAGTAAATATATGTTGGGGGAGGGCGGGGGCGCGGCGGCCTTGAGGGAGGCGGTGGAAGCACTTAAGAAAACACATGCACACTCCGTGGGTGGCGTCAAGACATCGAAGTCCCATGCCCCCTCCCGCCCTCATTCACGCCCTTTATCAATAATAATAATAATATCCAAAATATTCCCTCAAACCCAAAGTTAAAGAAAACAAAGCACGTTGTCCAACATTTTGTACACTAGGGCACTCCACCGACACCTCCACCTTTTATCCCACACTCTCACTATTGCCATTCTTTTGTCTTGGGACACTGTCTTGTACTTAAAATATTAATTATGCTAATTTGTTTGCTTTATTCCCCGCGCAATACCACCAAATGGATTTCAAATTTGATTATTACCCATCATGTGTCCTGCATGTTACAGCGACAGCACCAAACCCTCTCTTATGATCAACATTTTTTTAACAAAAAAAGAAGAAGAAACATATTATTACAATTTTGAACTCTGAAATCACTTCACAAACACCTTTTTTTTGACTTTGACAGTTTTTTCGAATCCAATTTTCCAAAATTATGCAGACATCTTTCCCTCTCTTTTTTTTTTACAGCTACAAAAGTCTCCCAATATCCCAATTGACCTTTTTACTTTTATCCTTTTACTTATCTCCACAGCCGCAGTATGTACCGGGCAGTTGTGTAATGCACTTTATATATGGGGAGGATGCCCCATCATTCACTTCGCTCCTTAGCCCCATTCCAACCACCCACCAGTGCTCATCTTTGTTTCTATTTCACATTCCTCTCATGTCTCCTTCCCGTTCCTCTCTCAGAATGCTGCTAAGAGCAGCATTCCTGTGTCTGTTTCTTGCCATTGTTGCTGCAGAAAGCCCATACAGATTCTTTACCTGGAATGTCACTTATGGTACCATTTACCCTCTTGGAGTCCCCCAACAGGTATATACATGAGTGTGTGTGTGTACACACACAAAACCCGCTGTAAATTCTTCTGTGTATGTGCTGTTTTCTTGATTTCTTGGTTGCTTTCTTCAGGGAATTTTGATAAATGGGCAGTTCCCAGGACCTGATATTTACTGCGTCACCAATGATAATGTTTTCGTCAATGTGTTTAACAGCTTAGATGAGCCTTTCCTCATCCACTGGTAAGACCAACACATTCTTTCTTCCTTTCTTTCTTTCCTTTTGCTTGATTTTCTATTTAGATTTCTCCGTCCTCGTTTAAAGTTGTCCTGTCTCCTATGGTAGATCTTTTGTTGAACTATATACATTGGCACAAATCAGATCAATAGCTTCATAGCCAAATGCCATGGAATAATGTGCTGCCCTTGATTACCCTTCCCTTCGCCCTAAAATTTTCACATTTAGCGACGGACATTATAGTCTTTTTAAGCCTTTAACTATCAGGCCTGGTTAATTGAATGGATTCTGTAATAATACATATCCAAATACACTGTAATGAGATCTATCCTCAGACCTCAATCCCATAAACCTAGTCCCCTAAATTAATCTCTATTCATTGTAAATCAAAATTACATGTGTGCCTATGAAATCTTTTCTTTATACTAGTAAACAGTATGTGTAAAATTAATTTATTAAAATTTAAAATAAGCAAAATTTAAAGATAAAAAATTTGAAAACATAGAACAATTTGAGATAAAAACTAATAACAATAATAATAATAATAATAATAATAATAATAATAATAATAATAATAATATGTTAAAAGAAAAGTGAAAAAGAAAATAATTAAAAATAAAAATGATTAAAAATAATTGTGCAAATTGCAATGCGCATTTAAAAATTTTTACTTTTATAATAAGGAATGATATGGTAATAATTATATTTGATGTAAATTTATTAATTAAAATTTATAATGTAAAATTAAATTAGGCAAAACTTTTAATAATATAATATAAATAAATAAATAAATAATATAGTTCACGGGTGATGAGCGAACCTGAGTTTAACACAGTGTGGGGGCGGTGCTCAGTCCAATGGTACAAGGACCGAGGAAGACGGCATTTAATACTATTAAATAACTTTTAGGCTATGTTTGTTTCGTGATTAGAACAGGGAGAAAAATTTAAATGATTTGAGGAGAGATTAAAATTATGTTTAGTATTAAATTATAAAAAAATTCAAATTATATATTTTGATATTTAATAATGATTCGATCTTCTGATGTTATATAATTTTATAGAGTATTAAAATATATGAATGTAAATAGAAAAATTATAATAACATATATTAATTTAATTATAAATATGTATAATAATTTAATAATTATTTAGTTATACAGGATAAGAGAGAGAATATTTTGAATTTAAATTTGAATAAAATTAAAAATATAATATGTTTGCAGTGATTAAATTAAAACCAAACATAGCCTTAGCAATTATCGCAGCTAATTCTTACCTGCTAAGAACTGATGGCATTAGTTACGCTTGGTCAGGTCGATTGTAAAATTCTTGATCCATGAAAGATCCCACATGGTTGGTTCCATCACAAGTTTTGGACTGTTAGTCAACACATGGGCTGTAGCCAACTTTTTTCTGCACGACTGTTTGATATGCTTCCCAGCTATCCACCACTTGTGAAGTGGTTATTATTTCCACAAATTCTAATTTTCACATGTCTAACAAAATAAATCCCCCGCCCAAAAAAAAAAAAAGAAAGAAAAATTATAAGTACTTATTTTAAATTAAACTGATGGTATGATTTCTCTGACATAAAAAGTGTGGCCGGGCACAGACTTGTATTTGTCAATGTTGAATTAAATTGGCATGCTAGTAGCCAGATCTGGCTGCATCTGGACAGGGAGCATAAGGCTAAATGCTACTTGCCTTGATCCTCGCCTTGGATTCCTAACACGCTCATTCCTCATATATAGCATTTGGTAAACTAATATATAAAATTGAAATTTTGAAACATCTGAGATACAGAATTTGATGAGCCCTCTGAATGTATGCACAAGATGGAAGGATATATTTAATGGTCAATTCATCATGCTGGCTGATCTTGTGACACAAAATACACGCAGGAGTGGAGTCCAGAATAGGAGGAATTCATATGAAGATGGAGTGTATGGGACGACATGCCCAATCCCTCCTGGCAAGAACTTCACTTATTTTCTCCAGATGAAGGATCAAATTGGGAGTTTCTTCTACTTCCCATCCTTGGGTTTCCAGAAGGCCGCCGGTGGGTTTGGAGGTATCAGGATCTTAAGCAGGCCCCTCATCCCTGTCCCCTTTGACCCTCCAGCTGGTGATTACACAGTCTTAATTGGAGATTGGTACAAGTATAATCACACCGTAAGCCTCTGCCTTCCTTTTTTCTATTTATCACTTCTCTATTTCTTTGTTTCTATTTATGCATATTTCTTCGTTCAAATCCACGTAAGAATTTTTACCAGAAATTATATGTATTCACGTGATGTCCGATTTGCTGTGGGCACGTGCGCGTTAATACTGCGGTACCGTCTAATCATGCATCATGTGACTAGGATTTGCCGTGTCGGTAACTCTGTGTTCATTAAAGGATACGTGAGTGCTAACATTATATCAGTGGGGCTTTCTTTTTTGGGCCTGGCCCATTTACAGCTGGATTATTTATTTGATCTTGGGCCGACCATTTAACTGCTCGCAACCATTTTTTAGTCCATAATGAATACCGGGTCCCCCGTTAATAATGACAATTGTCGGCGTCTTTTTCAGAATACAGGTGCTAAGCTTGCGTGTTATTAACTCTAACAAGCAAACAAATAAATATTAAATCAGGAGAAAAGATTGTCATTTCAATTTATACACATTGTTGTCTGACTTAATATCAACATTAATATGGGCCATTTGATCTTTATCTTGTGTAGCTCTTGAGAAAAATTCTTAACAGGGGCCATAAGCTGCCGAATCCTCATGGCATTCTTATCAACGGTCGTGGACCGAATGCTACCTCTTTCACGGTTGAACAAGGTATTGGATCTTCACGTTACAATGCCATATTCCTCTGCGATGCCTCGCAGAAAATTGAAACCTTGAGTTGATTGTCATGCAACATAATCGTGTGAGATCATATGTAACAGGAAAAACATACCGGCTTAGGATATGCAACGTAGGGTTGCAAGACTCCCTCAATTTCCGCATTCAAGACCACAAGATGAAAGTAGTCGAAGTGGAAGGAACGCACACGGTGCAAATTAGCTATTCTTCCCTTGATATTCACCTCGGGCAATGCATGTCGGTTCTTGTCACAGCTGATCAGCCTCCTCGGGCCTACTACATCGTAGCGTCTACCCGTTTCACATCTCGGATCCTCACGACTCCCGGTTTTCTTCGTTACGCAAACTCAAACAGTCCCCCCTCAGGGCCCCTTCCTGGTGGTCCAACCACTCAGATTGATTGGTCCCTCAACCAGGCTCGTTCCATCAGGTATGCACACTTTCCTTTCTTAGTGCATCCAATTATCCGCGTGGTTTCAAGCCCTATTAACATTAATATTTATAACGTTGTGTTTCAGGACTAATCTTACTGCAAGTGGCCCGAGACCTAATCCGCAAGGTTCATACCACTATGGCATGATAAACACCTCAAGAACTATAAGGCTAGCTAGCTCAGCTGCTCAGGTCAACCGCAAGCAACGATATGCAATCAACAGCGTGTCTTTTGTCCCGGCAGACACCCCTTTAAAACTTGCCGACTACTTCAAAATTGGTGGAGTTTTCCGCGTTGGGAGTATATCGGATGCCCCCACTGGTGGAGGCATGTACCTTGATACATCAGTGATGGGCGCAGACTACAGGGCGTTCATTGAAATTGTATTTGAAAACCACGAAAATATCCTCCAGAGCTACCACCTCGCGGGCTACTCCTTTTGGGTAGTAGGGTAAGCACTTAAACATAGGCCAGAAACATGCACTGTGAGGTTGCCTGATCAAATTTGTTTATGACATGTATACAAGAATATAATAGTGCAGTAGTTTTATTATCTGTGTAAGCATACTGATGCGATATGCTAACCAGAATGGATGGAGGGCGATGGACTTCAGCCAGCAGGAACCAGTACAACCTTCGCGATGCGGTCTCACGGTGCACAGTTCAGGTACAACTGGAAAATACATTATGCCATTTAGATCGATACATGCAATGCGACTTTTGTAGCCTTGAGAGTCACAGAATGTTGATCAGCAAAGTTCCTGAACTGAAGCAAACGACTAAACAATCTTTCTTATTTGTTGATGATTGCAGGTATATCCGAAGTCGTGGACAGCCATTTATGTGGCACTCGACAACGTGGGAATGTGGAACTTGAGATCGGAGTTCTGGGCTCGGCAGTATTTGGGGCAACAATTTTATCTTAGAGTTTACACGACATCCACCTCGTTGAGAGACGAGTATCCGATCCCAAAGAACGCCCTGCTTTGTGGCAGGGCAAGGGGCAGGCACAAGCGCCCCCTTTAAGATACCCAAGAAGGTAGACCCTGACTCGCCAGTAAGAAATTTCCCTGCCTCGAGGAAGTGGAGACCGGAGTTTCAACAACGTTGACTATGGAGTAAGACTAAAGACAATTAATTTCAATTCTTCGGGGGTGTGCACTTCAGCAACTCTGCAAATTTAGGAGCATGCTATTCCGATCCAGTACTTACAAGTGTTTAATTAAGTTAATGACCTTAGCTCAAGGTCATCGTATTCTTTTAGTTTGAACTGGTTGTAATTGTTTCTATCTTGTTACAAATCTCTACTATATTATTATTTTAATAAAAATTTGTGATTGCACAAAGTAAATTTTATGGTTATCTTTATGTTAAATTTTTTTATATTTTTTTCCATTCATTTTCTCTTGCTTTTTTTCTAATAATTTATATTTGTGATTTCACTCAATTTTTTATTTTTATATTCTTTTGATCTTTCTTATTCTTTATTTCAATTAACAATTATTTTTGCACAAAGTAAAGTCAAATTATTTCTTTATTTAATTTTTGTATTCTATATTTTTAACTTATTTTTTATTTGTGTTTTTGTCTCAAAACTTCCCCCTTGTCAAATCCTCTAGATATTTATTTATAAATGATTTTATTTTGATTAATTAAAAAATATTGTTTTATAATTTATAAATAAATTTGTACATACTCTATAATCTTTACTAGTATTGATAAATCTAGTGGTTTTTCTGTCTGGATTTTGTAAAATATAGAGGCAAGATCAAGACACTTCCGGCATCATCAACTCACTGTTTGTAATAAAAGCTTCCGTAATCTCTTCTGCTTAAATTAATCGTCTTGCCGAATGAGATGGCTTGCCGTGCACTACAAATTGAATGGCGAAGCTGGGGATGACCGAGGCATCCAGAGTGCATCAGACAGGCAGATAGTTTTGCCCTAAGCAACTAAAGTTGCTGAGATGATTCTCAAAGGGTTGACCGTTGACCAAACCATGACTTGTGTCCCTACGCACCGAGAGCAAAATCAAAAATGCATATGTTCCCTTTAAACTGAATATTTAAAATTGTGATAAATAATACCCACCCAAAAAAACCACTTCTGCACGGTATAGACTATCCTAATGTCAAGTTTTACCGTTTTAGACCTTTACTTTTATTATTATTATTATCATTATTTCCAATCTAATGTTTTTCTAACTTGCCAACATGCCAAACGCACTCCTTCTGGACGTGGCCCTTTCTTTTTCCTTTGCAACAAAATTCGTCCTTTCTTCAACAATGCTATGCATCCCTTCGTTCATGAACAGAGCTTGCGCATCCTTTCACTGAACGAAACCCAGTCAACGTCTATAAATAAATGATGGTTGTGGCACTTGGAGTACACATGAAAACAGTCTACATCTCCCTGCCATTGCACCTTCCACCCGCATACACTACATTCATAGACTACATATATATATTATTCGTTATTCATTTCTACATTTTTGTTGCTTTCTTGTTTCAATCCACTAAAATTATTGATTCCTAGACTTTTTAATTAATTTTATTTTGAAAAGATTAGCTTATTTAATCATGAGAGAATATTTTGAATTAGTAAAATAATTCTTTAAGAATAATGCTCCGTGCATGACTCAAACCATTATTTATTGTTGTACTAACGTTTCTTGCATGTTTTAGGTGAAATTGGCCTACAATTTTTAGGAATTATGACTACTACTATACCAAACCCCAATCCTACAGTTGCTATTGCACAGCCACTGAAACTTCAATGCTGATTGCACTACCATTAACCAAATTGTTCCTAGATGTATCCAACATTGAAATTATCACTAATGAAAATTGCGAAGGATGGCAATAACATATTCGTTCCCTATTAGACATGCATGGAGTAGCGTATGCACTGACCGGACCACAACCAGCTGACCTTACTACTATTGAAGCCTGACAACATGCAAACAGAGTTTGTAGACACACAATTCTGCAAACCTTGTTCAACAATATGTTCGATGATTATTGCAGTTATACAGAGGCAGAGGTCACTTGAAAATCACTGGTCTCAATATTCATAGCTGAAGATGCCAAATAATAAAAACTTGTCATTGGAAAGTAATACCAATGGCAAATGGTGAAGGATAAGGATTTGACGGTTCAAATGCTCAAGTATCCAAAAATACTCAAGGATTTGACCATTCAAACAACTTGGTGCAAATGGAAATCAAGTAAGCAAATACATCTTGAAATTGCATGCCCAATTGATTCAACATTAAGAAAAATAAAGGCTTTTGTTTTCCTTGTGGAAAACTAGGTTATTATACTCGTTAGTGCAAGTTTAAAATGAGGGCTAACAAAGCACACAATAATAGTATTCCTAAAGCCAATTTAACAGTAGGAAATAAGATTATTGATGCTATTCTCTCTTAAGCAAACATTACAACCACAGTTAAAGAATAGATGATAGACTTTAAGGCTATTCGGCACATTTGTGTTAATCAATAAGTGTTTTCCTCATACACCCCAATGGGAGATGATGTGGAAGTTGTCTATAATGAAAATTCCAAAACAATTAAGGTTTTGAGAAAGAACAAAGTTGCATTAAAATTAACATTTGGAAAAACTCTAACCCTTAAAGATGTGCTGCATATTTATGCTATATGAGCAAACCTAGTTCTGTGGCTTTACGAAGCAAGGTTAGATTGAAAGTGTCGTTCAAATATTATAAGATCATAATAGTAAATAATAATGTATTTGTGGGAAAAAGATATTGTAATTAGGGACTCTCTGTATTCAATGTTGTAAATGTAACGAATGAAAGTACTTCTTATATTGCTAATTCTATCTGTTTATAACATGCTAAATTAGGACATATAAATTCTAACTACATTAAAAAATTACAATGTCAAGGTTTAATTTCTGATATAATGAATAATTAGGTGAAATGTGAAGTTTGTGCTGAAACTCAAAAAGTTAAAAAATCTAGTGCACTAGTTTGTAGAAAAACCAAGTTATTAAATTTATTATACGTAGACTTAGGTGATTTAAAACAAACTATGACTAGAATAAGTAAAAGATGTTATGTCACTTTTATAGATGACTTCTTTAAATATGCTAAATTTTATCTGCTTAAAATAAGATGATACTTTTGATGCCCTTATTTCTTACAAGAATGAGGTAGAAAATTAGTTTGATAAGAAAATAAAAAGGGTAAGATTAGATAGAGGAGGTAAAAATCTATCATTAAATAAGTTCTTTTAAAAATAAAGGAATAATATATAAGACAAGGAGGTGATTGTTTATCATTAAATAAATTTTTTGAAAATGAAGGAATAATACATAAAACAACACCCTTAAAATCTAGTAGCCAAAAAGAAAAATGAAATTTTAAAAGAAATGATGAATTATTTGCTAGTTAGTTCTAATACTCTTAATAATTTGTAAAGGAGAGCAATACTAACTGCATGTTATATACAAAATAGAATACCATATAGAAAAAACTAGTAAAACTCCATATAAACTTTCGAAGAACCACAAGCCTTGGTAAAACTCCATATGAACGTTGGAAGAACTGCTAGTCTAACTTCAAATATTTTAAAGTGTGGAGATATTTTGCTAAAGTATTGCTACTAGAACTTAAGAAAAGAAAGTTAGGTTTGAACACTTGTGATTGCATGTTCATAGAATATGTTGAATATAGTACTGCATATAGGTTTCTTGTTTTAAAAAGTAATTTTTTTTAACAAAATGTTGTTACTACATCGAAGCATGCGAAATTTTTTGATCTCATTGCAAATAAAATTTTATATGCACTTGTTGAAACTAGTAGAGAAATTATATTTACTGAAGAAGAAAGCAGGAGAAAAAGTCTAAGAAAATTTTTTTTTCCTTATAGTAATGATTTTAATTTTTTTTTTTTTTTGTTGATAATGAACCAAAGTTTTATACTGAAGCTATTTATTCTTTTGAAAGTAAATTTTTGTTAGAAGCTATTGAATCTAAACTAAAGTCTATTAAGAAAAATAATACATGGATTTTAGTAGACTTACCACCCACTGCGAAACCTATAAGATGTAAATAGATATTTAAAAGAAAATATGATCCTCATGGTTCTGTAAATAAATTTAAGATTTGTTTAGTTACTAAAGGTTTTTAACAAAAACAAAATATTGATTATTTTGATACATTTTCACTAATAATTAAAATAGTTTCTATTAAAATTTTATTTGCTTTAGCTTCTATTCAAAAACTTCACATTCAGCAAATAGATATTAAAACAACCTTTTTAAATGGAGATTTAGATGAAGAAATTTATATGATTTAGCCTGAAGAAAGCATTAAGCCCAGACAAGAAAATAAGGTTTGTAAATTAATTAAGTCATTTATAGCCTTAAGCATGTTCCGAAGTAGTGGCATGTGAAATTTAGTCAAGTGTTAATTAAAGATGGATTTTTGTTCATCGAAGTGGCTAAATGTGTGTATATCAAAGTAGTAAATGATTAATATCTGATTGTGTGTTTATATATGGATAACATGCTTATCTTTGGTACTAGTTTGGATATTATTGAATATATTAAATATTTCTTATCATCTTACTTTGATATGAAGGACTTGGGTGAAACAAAGATGACATTGAAAGTGAAGATTATAAAGAGAAATGATGGTATAATATTGACACAAGAACATTATATTAAGAGATTTCTTCAGAAGTTCAAATACTTTAATTTATCACTTCTGAATACTTCTTATGATCAACACTCTTAGTTGAAACAAAATAAAAAAAAGACCCAAGTGCTCATTCTAAGTATGCTCAGATTATTAGGAGTTTGATACATTTAATGAATTCCACAAAAGCTAACATAGCCTATATTGTGTGTAAACTAAACAAATATACAAATAATCTCAATTGTGAGCATTGGCCTATATTAGAATGACAAATAAAATATTTGAAAGATACTACGAAGTATTGTATCCTGTACAGTGGATATCTTACTATTTTGGAAGGATATAATGATTCTAATTGGATATTCGATTCTAATAAGACAAAATCCATTAGTTGATACATATTCTCTCTTAGAAGAGGTGTAATAACATAGAAATCAGCTAAGCAAACAATTATTGCTAGATCCACTATGGAATCAAAGTTTATAACCTTAAAATTGGTTGGTTCAAAGGCTAACTAGTCAAGAAATTTCTTATCTTATATCCTTTTTACAAAGGATGTGATTTCTTTAGTTTACATATATTGTGAGTGTCAGGCTACTGTTATTGTATCGAAAAATACATCCTTCCACTCTAAGAGTCGACATATAAAATTGAGATATAATGCAATTAAGTAGTTGTTGAGGGATAGAATTATTTACATCGATTATGTGAAATTAGAGTTAAAATTTGGCCAATCATTTGACTAAGCCTGTAGGAAGAAGAATAATTCTTTAGACTACAGGGAAAATGGAACTTTGGCCAACTAAGTTAACAAAGATGGAAACATAATATATGTGATTGGAGATTCTATGAAGTAGGTTCGTATGGGTAAAAACAAGTCACTATTTAATCACGAAGCACTCAATATATGAGTCTCATTTAAGATTTTGAAGAAGAGTGCTTCAGTGAACCAACTTAGAGGATGAATATTCAAAGACTCTTAATAATTCATAGTCCAAATGGATGATATATTGAGAGCATACATTTGATGAATTAATCTATATGAGAGTAGAGTGGGGCTACTCTTATATGATTTTGCTCAAATTGATTAGAGTTTTCATAAGTAACTAGGTAGGCATATAGTCGGAAAACCGCAGTGAACATCAATTGTGTCGATCTTCAATATAATTAATATAATCCTTATTTTACAACAAAAAGTCAATTGTTCATAGAACTCAATTTTACTAGTGATTCTTAATTCAAATTATATTTGTTTAAATTTAGTTCATAGTAGAAGCAACACCAGGCTCACTACATTGAGATTAGAGAACTTAGCCTTGTTTGAAAACTTTTTGAAATATGTAGAGGATTGTTGTGAAAAGAAAAGTATTTCAAAAGGCATTCATACCTCACATTAGAAAAAATAAACAAAGTTATAACACCTTATATTACTTTAAACATAATTTGGGCTCGAAGTGAAAATGAGCTAAGGATGTGGGTTCATGTGCATTTGCCTTAATTTGGGCCAAAGTAGTTCAATTGGGCTGATTCTCCCCCTTGCGCGTGGGTACAGGCTAGCCTAATGCCTAATTTTGCCTTTTTGGACCTTTACTTTTACTTTTATTATTATTATTATTATTATTATTTTCAGTCCGATATTTTCTAACCTGCCAAACATGCCTTCTTGAATTTTAAACAACCGAACACGTCCCTTGCTAAACACACCCCTTCTGGACACCCTTTCTTCAACAATGCTGCGCATCCCTTCGTTCACGAGCAAAGCCTGTGCATCCCGTCATGAAACATGCCTTTCCGGACGCCCTTTTTCAGACATGCCTTCTTATTTGAAGTTTAGACACAACCGAATGCACCCCTTAACTGCATGAAGGTCTTCTACAAAGGAACATGCCTCCTGGAGACGCACCTTTTTGCATGAACGATTGTGCACATGAACCATCACAAATGCTATTCAAACCAATTCTACATGTATAAATAGATGATGGTTCTGACACTTGGAGTACGCATAAAAAATCGTTTGCATCTCCCTGCCATTTTGCCTTTGCCCTTCATGCATTACTGACATACACATACATATACATATACATACTGTTCATTCTTCATTTCTGCATTTCCATTGCTGCCTTGTTTTAGTCCACTAAAATTACTGATTCCTAGACTTTCCAATTAATTGTATTGTGAAAAGATTAGCTTGTTTAATTCTAAAGAAATACTTTAAATTGACAAAATATTTTATTAAGGATAGTATTACGTGTACAATTCAAGCCATATTTATTTTTATACTAACATCTCTTATAGGTTTTCAACGAAATTTCTCTACACAAAATATTCATTGATCAAAATATTTCTAATTAAAATAACTTTTTTTATTTTTCTCACTCTCTAATTTTTTAGACTATTCTTAAATTTAATCCATGTTTCCTTATATCAAAATTTACATCCAATCATAAGGATTAAAAAGTATTTCCTTATTATGGAAATATATAAAAAGTCAATACAATATTATAAGGGTGTGCATTTGGTATTACCGAATCTAATTGAATTGAATTTTTAGTATATCGAAATTTTGATATGTAAAAATTGTGTATCGAATATCAAATCGAAATTTTCGATTCAATTTGGTTTGGTAATTTACTGAATTTTTTCAATAGATTCGGTTCAATATTTTTAATTTAAAATTTTTTAAAAATAAATGATTTTATATTTAAAATTATAAATTTTAATTATATAGCTTATAAATAAATATTAAGTATTTTTTTAATATTTTGTTATTTAGTTTAGATTTTTCGAATTAAAAATATATCAATTATAATAAAATATTTTTTGTTTGAAAATTACAAGATAATAGTATAAATTTTTTTAAAATTAGAATATTAAATCACAAATAAAAGAATTTTAAGAAAAAAAAAGTAAAATATGATAAATATTTAAAAATAAAAATAAAATTTAATATTCGATTACTTAATTTAAATATTAAAATTAAATAAAAAATTAAAATTTTAAAAATTATTATAATAAATGGAAAATTAAAATTTTATTTCAATATTTAATACATATGAAATTTCGGTCCGATTGATTCACCGAGCTATTAACTCCTCGACAATATTATCTAACCAGGCACCAGCGTTGGTCTCATCCTTTCCTAGACGCAACTCCCCAATAATATAAATACTGGCGATCCAGTTTACTTTCATTTCAGTCCCGATTTTGAATGTCCTACGTGTTACGTCCAGCACCTTCCTATTCATCCATGGCCGGAAAACCAGAGATTGATCCTCAGCTTATCATCTCTCACGAATTTCCTCAGGTAACATTCTCATAGCTTACTCTACTTTTTCCCCTCTCTTGGACTGAATTTTCGTCTCGATTCGTCTTTTTCCTTTGTATTTTGACTTTTTTGCCATTCTATTTTTCGGGGGTGGATTACGCATTTCAGGTGATTTATACTTACACGGAAAGGTTAGAGAACTTCTTTTCTTATGTTCTGCACGATGCGGTCTTTTGATTTTTTTTGTTTATTAATTAACATGTGTAAGGTTAGGGAACTTCTTTTCTTATGTTCTGCAAGATGCGATCTTTTGATTTTTTTGTTTATTAATTAAAATACTTCAAGATCACAGAAGCAATCAATGATGACTGTGTTGCTTGGTGAGCAGGGATGCTGCGTTGTATGCACTTGGTATTGGAGCCTGTTCAAAAGATACTGTGGATGATAAGGAGTTGAAATATGTTTACCATCAAGACGGACAGCAATCTATCAAGGTATTCGAATTAAATAAATATTGTATTTGGAATTGTTGAATAGAGGACTTGGCTTTAAGCTGAGATTTAGCTTGGTTTTACTGTTTTTTTTTTCTTACAGAGTTGGACTGCAGGTGTATCCGAGTTTAACTATATTAATACATATTGAGGAAATGTGTAAATTTAAAAAAAAAAATTCTTTTGCTAATTTAGTCACTTATTGATGATAAGTGGTTAACTTTTGGATTATTGGGAGATAATGTGTATAGTTGGATCACATTTTTGGTTGAATTTGAGGTTGGCTTGGCTCAGCTGTTAAAACAGTCGAATTTCTGTTGATTGTTTGCTCTATCTTCCTTCATCAGGAAGAGAACATTAAATTTTTGGACAGAAAATTAATCTGTCTACTCATGAAAGATCTTTTACATCATGAAATGTGGCAATTAAGTAACAAGTCAACCTATTTTTAAATGATCCTGCAGGTCTTGCCCACATTTGCTGCTTTATTTTCTTTCGGACATCTGCCAAAGATTGCAGAGATTCCGGGTTTGGAGTATGTACTTCAGTTGCTTAGCTAATTTGCAAGTATCATATGCAGACATAAACTATTTTATAAATTGTTCTTGGTTGTTTAGTGACTACTGTGCTGGCTAAGCATTCTTGGGCATAATTTTTCTCCAGATTTGATCAACGGCTTCTATTGCATGGACAACAATACATTGAGATCTACAAACCTCTTCCTTCTAATGGTTGTGTAAGTTTCTTGACCATTAGTGAAAGATTGTTCTCTATATTTCCATTTATTATCTTTTCCTCTAGTTCATTAAGCTGATTAGTTTTTATGTCAATTTTGTTGATGCAGCTGCTAAACAAGGCTACTGTTGTTGGATTGCATGATAAAGGTTATCTCCTGATTTAACCTTGACCATCAATTGGAGCTCTGATTATTGAATAGGTGATAGGTGAATGAGTCATAGAAGTTGAAGTACCTGCTATAATAAATAAATAAATAAAATTCTCTGTTTTCAAGAGCTATCCTTTTTAAATTTAGGTGGGTGGTAAAATTTGAACTTTCATTCATTAAGATTGATCACAATACCTCTTTCTATGCATCCTCTTATTTTTATGTTGCTCTATATTCAGTTCTTAGCTATGGTTACATGTTGTGTAAATAGAAATGTATATTTGGTTTACCTTTCAGGTAAGGCCACAGTTCTCGAGATCGAAATTTTAAGTTATGAGAAAGAATCGGGTGTGTTAATGTGCATGAATCGGTACGATCTCTTTCCTGCAACCCTATGAACCTGTTATACCTTTATTTTATTTGCATTCGTTGAGTTGATCAATTAATTCTTTGCTTAACAGTATGTCTATTTATTTGAGGGGTGCTGGTGGCTTCTCAAAATCATCCCAGCCCTACTCCTATACCAAGTATTCCTCCAATCAGGCATTTGCTTATAAAATTCCCAAAACTCAACCATTTGCTGTATTTGAAGAATGTACACAGCCATCACAGGTACGTGGATTGTTATGGTCGCACCTTTTAGAGTAGAAGAGCAGAGGTACAAAGAAAGTAATAAGGCTATAACAAATACCAGGATGCTAGTGAACATGTCTACAGATTATGCTAGCATGGATCTTTTTCATGTTCTGCATTTTCACTTATGCTTCACATGTGATCGGCCAGAAGGGCTGAATAGCACTCATAGAGACCAGAATTAACTTAATTTTCTTGTAGTCATGCGGCTGAATAGGATTAGGGATAATTGGGCATTTAGAAAAATGAGTTCTGATTGACAGATTGATTCGGCCTGTCTTAATGTTATGTATGTCACTTGAAGCAATTCCTTTTCCTATCTTACAGCTAGCAATTTTTGTAGTGTTATAAAGTTCTCCTTTGTCAAATATGCAATGTGGCACAACAGAGACTCAAATTGACCTCTGTGTGAAAACTGTACCACTTTCCATGGTTGAAAATTCCAGCACGTCTTCAGGCTAGCAATTCCTGAATCAGACACCAAAAGATCAACTGTCAAAGTATGATTCCCCCCCCCCCCCTTTCTTTTCTGTTCATGACAATCTCTTCATGGTTTGCTACCCCATTTGTTGTGTATTTATCTCAGGTATGCTTGTTAGCATCCAATAGATATTTATTTCCAATTAAATGTGGGGAAAAATCATTTTTTCTCTTCCAATCTTCGTTTGCACACAAATAGAAGCAAAAATTAAGGACTGTTTTATGCTAATTCACAAATCAGATGAATGATGAATTTGGTAAAAATTTGGATATTTTTATCCATGGTAATTACATCTGAAAATAGATTTTTCTAAACTCTAAAATTTAATTGTTCATCTTAAGTTTAATATTATTGGATAATGTGGTCAAATTTGCATAAAATGTGATAATCTCTTTAGCACTTCCAACTGCTTTTAATAGCAAGCGAAAGTTTCATTACATTTTTCAATAAAATGATGCAGGCACTTCTTTACAGGCTTTCTGGTGATTACAATCCGCTGCACTCAGATCCTATGGTTGCAGAAATTGCTGGGTAGTTTTTTTTTCTAAAATTTTATAGTCCAGTAACCCTCCCAACTATCTTTGCTTTTTTTCTGTGTTTTAAGACTGGAGTTTCATTCTGAACTTAACTGTAATCCTGTTCAGCAACTCTAATGATTTTTGAAACCTAATATTGGATGCCAAATGTAGAAGAGTATGCTCCCTGGAGAATTGGGATATTGAACTTTTTGCTATTACATGTTTCAGTTACAGTTGTACATAATAGGTGATTGCGTACATCATTCTGTTCCTGTTCAATTAGTTTCATTTTCTTTCCTAATTTTATTGTGCAGATTTTCTCGTCCAATATTACACGGACTTTGCACACTTGGCTTTGCAGTCAGAGCCATAATTAAGAGCATTTGTCGAGGAGAACAGAATATGATTAAGAACATATTGGGGAGGTTTCTGTTGCATGTCTATCCAGGTGAAACATTAATAACAGAAATGTGGCTTGAAGGTTTGAGGTAGGTTAAATTGATCTTTACTTAATGAGTTATCAAGATTGTTTATCATACACTAAAGCTTAAGAGATGGTGAAATGTGCAGGGTGCTGTATCAGGTGAAGGTCAAAGAAAGGAACAGGGCTGTGCTTTCTGGTTTTGTAACTCTTAATCACTTGAGCTCGGCTCTGTGAAATCTCATGTTCCCAAGGGGTCATCCTCATGAATTATAAGCTTTTATTTTTGACATGATGGGATAATAGTTGAAAGTTACTCAAACCTTTTTTGCTTGTTAACAAGTAAAAATGATCTTCTCATAATTGACTTAATATGTTGTAAATCATCAAACAGCTAGAATATATTTTTATCTTCTTGTTTTCAATTCCTTAATGTGCATGTGACCTTTTTGAATAAATGAATATTCATTTTTTTGTCCTTGTCATCATTATCTGAATCTGTCTGCTTTAAAATGCACTTTCCATATGAATTTGTTCCTTTTCTGTGAATTATTAATGTTATCTGTCTTACACCTCTCTTGGGAATGAGCAGTAAGACAATGCCTTTTATTTTTCCTGGATTTCTGTTGCTTGAGCATCAGAAGCATATTATTGCTGGTAAAAGAGGACTCATAAGATCTTGCTACAAGAAGCTTATATCAAACACTAATAATAAAGGAGAAAATATCTTCATGTACAATTAGGTTAGGGCTGCATGTCTCACAACTATCACCAACCTGCAGTATTTTTGACTTGTAGAACCTGACTATTTAAGCACAATTTAGAGAAGCATCTATGTTATCCTCAAACTCGTAGTTTTTTAAAAAGGGCTGGTTTCTAAGCTGATGGGAAAATTTTATGAACGACTTATCCTTCACTTACAAAGGGGGACTGGGGGAGAGTGAGATTAGTAGCCATAAATGATAGATCTTGAGCAAAGTTGCCATAGCTAGCACAATGACTTGGTTTTTTCTGTAACGTTAATACTTTCCGTTGCCTTTCCATGCCCTCCTGAAGACCACACCACGTATATATGCCAAAGTAGTCTATTAGTTTACTCAAATACGCTCCTCTGCCCTCATTTCTCAGGTTTAAAGCTTGTCCTTTTCCCCTGTCTTTCTGTGTTTTCGAAAAATTAACCGGGTACATCAAGACAGTAGTATTTTCCAAAATCAATTCAAAGTTACATTTATTAGTCAGACTTGTTAGTTAATTTTTCTACTTGATATTGTCATCCATAGATCAAATAGATAACCCTTATTTTTTTTATTTCTTAAACAAAGTATTCATGCTCTTAGAAGTAGATGTTAATTTTTCTCTTCTTTCTTGTACAATACTGCTTCAAAGATTTGTGTTTTGTCTATGCTTTATATCCAAAAACAAAGAATCGAAACTAAAGCATGACTGGGTAATATGTTGTGTAATGTAGTAGAAAGGTACGTAGATCGATAGGTATGGATAAAGATTGTCTATTGCTAATGATTGAATATGGCTTTTATAAACAATTGCTCTTCGGTATACATATTTACAGTCATCTCTTCGGTATCATTGCGTGTAATATGTTGTGTAATGTAGTAGAAAAGTAAGTAGATTGATGGATATGGATAAAGATTGTCTATTGCTATTGATTGAATATGGCTTTTATAAACAATCGCTCTCCGGTATACACATTTACATTCATCTGCAAAAGGATATCATTGCGTAGCAAGTGAAAATGAGGGCCTGGTGGTTAAGGGCATTAAGAAGAGAAACAGAAGTCTTCGCTAAAATCCTGCAGAGGGCTTTTCCAATGCCTCTTCAAGGCACTTGGATAGCCATTTCTGATGATTTCAGTTGCTTCAAAGGACGCTCGTCCTCCGCACCTCATTCTTGATCTCTGTCTCCCAGAATTTACTTGACTGGTTTGAGTGAACTTGGAAATCAATAGCCAACTTCTTCTCTTTGATCTTTATCTTCTCCCCAGACAAAGGTATCAGTACAGTACAGACTTTAGGAGTGAGAAATCAAAAGCTAGTGCCTTTTTAAACATCTCTGCAACGGCCTTGAGATCAGAGACTATAATAGAAAAAAGTGTCCAGTTTTTGTGGGAGCTCTTGATGAACTTCTTGTAGATCTTCTTTCTTGAACAGACTCCTTGGTTAAACGCACAGCATCTCTAGAAAATCCACGAGCCTGACCTTATCCATGTGAGAGGGCGTATTGCATGGATTGATGGCACCTGAATCAGATCATTGACGCCTTTGTGCAACTCTCTGAGGCGGGCCAAGTTTGCACATATGAGGACTTCGATCAACGCACTCCATTGCCACATGAGATTGAGATGGTAAACTGCTTGGTCGAACACGGAAATTTGCACCAGAAGATTGAACAAGCCTGTAATTAGCTTTGTACGTCATGCAAAGATAAGAAATATTTGGATATTTGCATGGTTAAGTCTTCCAACATTTGATTGATCAAATTAAGACAATAATTTTAGATCAATGTATTACATCAAGAAAATATATTGGCATAAAGTACAAATATACTGTATATGATAGTGTGTGTGTGTGTGTTTCTTTCAATTATAAAAAGATATCTGTATCTTTAATTAAATATTTATATTTGTTAATAATTAAGGTGGATTAGGTAAAAATAAGATTATATTTAAAATAAAAACCTTATAACGCTAGGAAATTAGTAGAACTTTAAATTATCTGAACTAATTATATAATTATTTATAAAATAAGTAAAATTAAGAAAATAGTTAGAATCTGTAATTATTTAAACTAATTATATTGTCTTTTATAATTATCAATTATCTAGACTACATATAAAAGTGAGTAACTATAAATCAATAAGTGATAATAAATTAAATTACGATAGCATAATAATTGTTTGAAAATAATAATAAATTCGTTAGAGGATATTGATTTTATGAGTATAACATGTCAAAGAAAAAAAAATTAATGTTTTGAAATTTTATAATCATACATGTAAGTTAAATTAAATCGTGACGAATAAAAAAATAGCAATATAAATTTCAAATCAATTTCATAGTAAAGAAATCTCTATTCAATTAACATAAGTTATAAAATCTCCCGTAAGGAAGAATCGGTCAATTTTATTAAATACATGATAATTCTTTGTATACAATTATTTTTTGTTTAAGAGTTGGTTATATTCAATACAAAGAAAACAAAGAACAAGAATAATAATGTCAAGATAGTGTGCTCAGTAAATAAATAACATCTATAAAAGTACAATATGTTATAAAGTGAATATATAATATTATAAAATTATAATAAATATAAATATAATTTACAATATGATAAAAAATGATATTAAAAAAATGAACAAATAATGATGGAATCAACTATCAAGGATAATATATAGGTCATTAATTTCGATATATTACAGATATAAACTAATGAATAAAACATAAAAAGAAATAAGTATAGTGTGTTGTAGTAGTAGTAGTAATAATAATAATATATAAATTATTATATATTATTATTATTACAAAATAAAATAAAAGTTAAAAATAAAAATAAATTTTAAAAAATAATATTTTACGGTAATTGTATATATGGGTGGATTTTTGATAAACTATACCATAATTGCATACACACTTAATAAGAATAATGTGCAACAAATAATAGATAAACTGATGTGCTAAAATTTTATAAAAAAATAATTATAAATAAATACATAAAAATATTTCTAAGAGAAAATAGACTAAATCTAAAAAAAAAATGAAAATTAAATAGTAAACACAATAACTTTGCAAACAAATCAATGCTGCAGATTTTTCTAAATCAAAATTGCTTACAGAAAGACAAAATAAAGACATTTATATTAATCATTTTTTATAAAAATATCATAAATTACAAAAAATTATTATATGTAAACAAAAATTTAATTCTAAATTTAGTTATTATTTAATAAAAAAATATCTAAAAACATATTGATGAGATAATTTAAAAGAAAATAAGGAAACAAATAGTATAAAAAGTACAAAATAAAATTTACTAATGCATTGACCAAAAATGTTATATTACAAAAATTAAGGTTTATACACAAGAAGATGATGAAACAAGAAGTTTAAAAATTATACAAAAAGTAGAGATTTGATATAGATAACATAACTACGTAACTTCATAGCATAATCTAATTATTTGAATATTAAGGACATTTTATTTTGGGTTCATCTGTTATTAAAACAATTAATAAATATTCAACTTATATCGTCAACTAGTTTTTTTAAAAAAATACAAAGGTAAATAAAATTGAAGAAAGGGAGTTGCAACAACACTAATAACAATAACAACAATAAAATAATAAGAGAACAATTTGAAACTTTATATATCTTGCTTCTAAAACTCGCTTGAGCAAATCCATGACTAATAGGTTTACTTTAACATCAAACATTTTTTATATTACTAGTTTTAATTAATTTTGTATAAATTACACTTTATTATGCTATAATAAAGATAGAACAAATAATAAATGCAATGCAGAGATTTATATTAAAACGTAAGTATGCTAAGTAATAATAAAAAATAATTTTAGTTCAATCTAAATCATTAAAATATAATATAAGGTTATTTAATTTTATCTACGGGTTAACACAGAGGTTATATTTCATTATAAAAATAATAAATTTAATTCGTATACAAATGTATAACTAGAAAATTTTAAAATAAAAAATAGTTAGATGGATGTAAATGAACTTTAACAAAATTTCTTTTATTTACTCATGGTATTTAAAATGGAAATGGTGCAAGCACTGATATATTTTAAAAGACAATAAATATTAAATTTTAAAAATATATCAAATTTAAAATTTAAAATAATTATTTTTCACAATAGATAAATTTATTTTTCTCATTTATTTGTGCAAATTAAAGTTAAATTAACGTCTTCTTTATTATTACTTTTTAACTTTAGTGTAATAGGTTTGAAATGGAATATATGGTCAAATGATTTTCTTATCAATCAAAAAATATATATGTATATATAAATTGAAATTTGAATATTTTTGTAATCGTTACTTAATTAAAAGATATTACTGAAAATTAATTTATAATTAAAAATATTGCTATATGACTGAGTCTTGATGGTAGAATGTAAATTTTGAATTTTTAGCTTTTATCTAGCTTATTAATCCATTTTGGCAAGCTAGAGACATGTATATTATTTGTCAAATGATAAACATAATAGTGTAAATTCACAATCCAATATTCCAAAAATGAATATGCTGCATCAATTAAAATGAAAAGGGCGTAACTATAAAAGCTAGTTTTAAGAAAAAAAAAAACAAAGAAAGAAAGAAAGAAAAACCTAATGTATGATGGTGAATTAAAAAATCAGCTGTTTCTAAAAACGATACTTAAAAAAGGGCTTTAATTGTTTACATTGATTTGCTAGAGTCAAGAATAAACTCAAGTTTTCTAATAAAAATATTAATTGCGTATAATATTAAATAAATAATAATTTTATGTAATTAATATATTATTTATCTTAAACATTTGTTCTATGCATGCAAAGTAGGTAATGTTTTCAAGTTATTTAAATTTAAATTAATACACGCACATATGTATGGGTGGGACTCTAATTTAAACCCAATCTTGCTAACGTTGAGGCAAAGACGCATAAAAGATCCGTAAATTACATATATTCGTCAGTTTACAACTCTCAACTTGTCAATTCATACTCTCTGTTCAATTTACGTGATCATTTCAATATGGTAAGCATCTAGCCCTTGTTGTTTATGTCGGGAAATTTAAAAAAGAAGTAGTAAAATAAACAATTTAAGTTATGTCAATTCGACAATATTGTTCTTGAGAAATTATTTTAACAATTCGATAGATCCTTTCAGATTAAACAAAACCTTCTTCCAAGAATAATTACTGGAAGACCAGGAATTAACAATTTAGTGGAATGAAATAAACCCTGCTGCAAGGAGCTCAAAGGCTTCTGTAAACAAAAGTGCAGAATGTTGTACTATAAATAGAAGTGCTGAGAGCGAAATATGCTGCTGGATTTGTTTGGGATTTTTGTCGGTCAGATTATGAACTAAATTTAAACTAATAAAATTTGTCTTATAAAATTGCTAGTAAAATTACGTTCTATAAACTATTAACTATTTGTTATGAAATAGGGATTACATTAGTCATATTAATGACCCCCATAATTATTGTTCATCACAGTTTTGCACATTCTTGACCTTGCATCATCATGGGTTTTTATGAGAGTTTTAAGATTTAGCTAGAAGCTTATAAGAGCAACCTCACTCCATTCTCGTATAGGTGAATTCATCAAATGTATAATACCTTAAATACACTATCTAGAAGGATTATAAATTCATTAAGAGTATAAACTCATCCTCCCTCAAATTAGCAGCTTAAGCACTTGTTTTCTCAAGATTTTCAAATGGAACTTATATATTAAGTACTTCAAGACCAATAGAAGTCTGTTCTTACCAACCCACTTCTTTAGATCTCTAATCACATATGTTGGATTCTCATTTTGTGGCCTCCATTTAGCCTAAGTTCCATTTCCATTGTAATCTAAAGAATTATTTTTCTTCTTACAAATTTAGTCAGAAATTGGATAAATTTAACTCTGACTTTACATAATTGATGGAAATTGTTCCGTCACTTAACAACTACTTGACAATATCATGCCTTAATCTCAGATGTCGAATGATTTATTTTTAGAGATAGTAATAGCCACCTTACAATCACAATGTATGCAGGAAACTAATTGAATTTTAAATTATTTATAAATTAAGTAAAATTAAAAAATAATAGAATCTTACTTTTTAAAATATTTTTAAATTTATATTGAAAATAAACTAAATTAAAATTGCATAATTGTATTTTAAAAAAATAACAATGAATTTATTGGAGGGCATTGACTTCATATCTATATAATCTAATAAATTGAAAATGAATAAATATAATAAAAATTTATAGATATAGACATCAAATTAGTTAATCAAACCATGAATGACAAAATAAATAGTTATAATAATAAGCTAAAATTTACAAAAATAACAAATTTCATGTATAAAGGCATCACTACTGTTATAACAATATATAATAAAATATTTAAAATGAGGGAGACTTTCATAATCAAATTTATTAAATATGTGATTCATTTTATATTATTATTTGATTTCATAGTTACTTATATTTAATAAATAGTACAAAGAACAAATAGCAAGAAAAATAGAGTTACAACAACATGTTAAAATTTTAAATAAATAAATTACATATATAAGAAATCAATATTCTTGGGAAAAAAATAAGATGGTATAAAACATTTAAAACAAATGAATGTATGACTATCCACTTTATTTTATATCATATTATTGAAAAATTATATTTTTGAAAACATAACAATAAATTCATTGGAAGACATTAATGTCAAAATTATATCACTTAATAAACATAAAATAAAATAATTTGTTAAAAATATAAGTATAAATATCAATTAAATTAAACTAAAAAAGAAAGACCAATGGCAGCATAAATAAAATTGTAATAATGAAATAAAACTTTGAATAGATAAATAAAATTTATATAAGCTACAAAATATTTAAAACAAGTGAGCATTTGCCCATCAATATTATCAAATATGTAATAAACTAAAATTTTAAAAACAAAATAAATTTCTTATATAAAACACACTATTCTTGTACTAATACATTATAAAACATGCTAAGCAAGTCAATACTTGACCATCAATTGCATTAAAACAAATAGAAACAAAATATGGTACAATAATGTGCCAAAATTATACATGATGAAAATTTAATTATAAAAACTAAAAATATTTTTAAAAATTATAAATTAGAACCAATTTGATGTGATATTATGGATTGAGAAAACGAAGGCAAAAAAAATGAAATCAAATTTAGTAATACATAGAAAAAAATTATTAACAATTTTAAATGTTTATATGCAAGAGGTGATTAGATGATAAATTAAAATCAATGCAAAACAACAGAGAATCAATATAACTAATTTAATTATAGAAATTGATAATATAATATTACAAATTTTTAATTTCAATAAATCTATCTAAGCACTAAATAAATTTTTGTTTATAGTGTATCAATTTAAAAATAAAATATATTGATAATAAAATTAAAAAGAAAAAGACGAAGAAAGTTAATGCCATAATAAGATAATTGAAAGATCATTTTCCTATCAAGATTAAAAGAACAATTTTGGATCTTTGTATTAAATTATTTATAAAACTAGGTTAATTTTAACATAAAGTCTTTTTTATAAATAATTATTTTTTGTTATTCTATAAATTACATTTTAATATATTATCCTATAGTTGAGCAAGTAATAACCACAAGTGCGTATTTCAATTAAAAAGTCAATATATTAAACAATAAGATAAAACAGTTTCGATTTGATTTATTCCACTATAATGTTGCATAAAGCTAAAATTCCTATATGATAATTATAAAAAGTTTTCTTAAAAAAATATAAAATGGTGTTTGTATATAATGGTGTAATATCAAAGTTTAATTTAAAAAATAATTCAATGGATGTGAATTTATTTTGACCAAATTTCGTGAATGTGATTGTTATATTTTAAAAGTAAATTTGTAAATATAAATGTACTTTAAATGTAAGAGATATTAAATTTTAAAATTATTCAAAAATCTCTATCTTCTAAATAACTAACGACGTAATAAATATGCATTTATTTTTCTCATTGACTTGTATAAATCAAAATTTAAACAACGTGTTCTTCACATAATAAATGTAAGATGACGTATATAATCAAATAACTTCCTCATCATTAAAAAATTATCATAAAAATTAAAATTTAATAATCATTATTGTTATTTAATTAAAATACACCACTAAAAAAATAATTTTATCATTGAAGCACATGATGTTAAATCTAAAATTTAAATTTTATTAGTTTTCATTTAATTTATTAAAAAAATTTTAAAAGTAAGATAATAATACTATTTGTCGTATATAATAAACACAAGAAAGTAAACATATGAATCCAATTTTCAAAAAATAATTAAAATTGTGTAATTTGATATACTTTTATATTATTTGATTTAACAACGTGCAAAGTGCTAACTTTTTCTAGTATATATGATTAAAAGCAGACATTAAAAATCAAAACAAATATACTCTATGGTTTACACATCATTGTCAATTTTAATTAATAAGTTATATATCTAGTCTTACATACCGAAATAAATTTACTATATAGTAATTCAACATTTTGTTCGTTCAAGTTTGATTATGCCATAGCTCTATAATTTAGGATTAGATTCCTCATAAATCACAAATTAATTGAAAGACCTTTCTAACATTTTTTATGCTGATGTGTTGAAATTTAGTACATAATAATTTTGGTATGCCCAAAATGCTCATCAGAAATCAAACCAAATTATACATAAAAACTTGCAGCTATTAAATTTCCCACCCCTTATCTTGACGTATACGCAGGGATCGAGCAGAATTTCTAGACTGGGATTAAAAGTCACATACTTTAATTTATATAGAATCATTACAGATAGAGTAAGAGCAGGCCGGCGGGCATCGATCTGTTTAATTTCTCACCCAACCGTATTGGCTCTGCCTAGTGCCTAATCCATATTTTGCGTAAACAAGAGACCATGACATTTGGCACTATAAATAAACGACATCATGGAAATTCACTCTGTGCAAAGAAAAAAAAATGAAGACTCCAACAAGAGTTTCCATGCAGTCACTTATTGTCGTATTCTGCCTTGTTCTTCCCTTATCCTGCCCCGTCGTGGCTCAAAGTTCCGACAACTTTCTGCAATGTCTTGAGTCTCAGGGCTCAAAGTCAATTTCTGAAACTATCTACGCCCCAAACAGTTCCTCGTATACGTCCACATTGCTCTTCTCCATACAAAACCTACGTTTCGCGTCACCTTCCTTGCCTAAGCCTTCGTTTATCGTGACTCCTTTGACCGAGTCTCAAGTTCAGGCTGTAGTCGTCTGCTCTAAAGCCAATGGCTTGCAGATTCGAGTCAGGTGCGGAGGCCATGACTACGAGGGGCTTTCTTATGTTTCTGAAGAGGTCCCATTTGTCACCATCGACTTGAGAAATCTCACGTCAATCGGAGTCGACGCTGAAAGTGGGTTTGCATGGGTTGGGGGCGGCGTGCTCTTAGGTGATCTTTATTATCATCTCGCACAAATCAGTTCAAATCTCGCCTTCCCCGCAGGACTTTGTCCCACTGTGGGGGTCGGAGGCCACTTTAGTGGAGGAGGCTACGGCACGTTGTTCAGGAAATACGGTCTGTCGGCTGACAACATAGTTGATGCGAGAATTGTTAACGCCGACGGCCAAATTCTGGACAGAAAATCGATGGGAGAGGACCTCTTCTGGGCCATAAGGGGCGGAGGGGCAGCCAGCTTCGGGGTGGTCACAGCCTGGAAGATCAGGATGGTTCAAGTCCCCGATACTGTCACTGTTTTCACTGTCGAAAGGACCTTGGAGCAAAATGCAACCGACCTAGTCCATCGGTGGCAGCACGTTGCCCACAAGTTTGATCGTGATTTGTTCGTCAGAATCGTCGTAACACGAGTCAATTCTGCCCATCATAAGGGGAAGACCACAGTTCAGGCTGCGTTTAACTCGATTTTTCTTGGAAGGGTCGACGCACTGCTTCCACTGATGTAGGAAAGTTTTCCTGAACTGGGGCTGGTGAAGGAAGACTGTAAGGAAATGAGCTGGATCGAGGCAACCCTCTACTTTTCCGGACTTCCGGAGGGATCGACTCTGGAGGATTTAACGAACAGAAACCCTAATCCCAGGTCGTATTACAAGGCGAAATCTGATTTCGTGCAGGTACCCATTCCCAAGCAAGGGTTGGAAGGGCTGTGGGAGTTCTTCAGGGAAGACGAAGCTGAGGCTGCTCAGCTAATTTTTGCGCCATACGGTGGGATAATGACTGAGATTCCTGAATCAGAAATTCCATATCCTCATCGAGCTGGGAACATATACGACATTCAGCACTTGGTCTATTGGGATGAAGAGGGTAACAAAGAGGCAGGGAGGTACATGAACTGGATCAGAAGGCTGTACGAGTATATCACACCCTTTGTTTCCAAAAACCCTCGAGCTGCATATTTGAACTACAGGGACTTGGATTTGGGAGTGAACCGTGAGGGTGGCAACACAAGCTACGCACAAGCAAGTGTTTGGGGGGTTAAATACTTCAAAAACAATTTCGAGAGGTTGGCTCGAGTGAAGACCAGGGTTGATCCGAGTAATTTCTTCAGAAACGAACAGAGCATTCCCCTTGGTTCAATGTGATACTACAAAACTTGGGGAGTGATTATGTTTGCTAATAAATAATATGAAATTATTGATCCACTACTGTTGCGTGGAATATACCTAAAGATAAACGTAGCCGTGTTATCTAATGACATGGCAGATTTGATGAGATGTGGAATTGCTGTATTAGCCACTGTTTGCTCATGATATACAACATATGTATCGACATCAGTCGTCCGAAACGCATCCCACAGGAAGGACACCGCCTCATTTCGCTCCTATTATTTCTACCGTACCGTTTGACTTTCATTGAGAAATGAGAGGTGAAGTTGTGCACCTCAAATCCGAAATTGGGTTTGCATTCATTAACCAGGACTTAAAATTACAATGTTTTCTGAAAGATTGAGAAATTAATCAATCCAGGATGCACCGACCACCGTTGCCATGAAGGCATATCTATCTGCAGCTTCATCAATCTGAAATAGAGGTTAATTCATTCAGTCATGAACACTATCAACTTTGATAAAAAGAAATGTGAATACGCCACACGGAGACACGCACGTCACACTACTCACCAGTTTCTGCGTTGGCATTCCAGCTCCGTGTCCGGCGTTCTGTTCGATGCGCCCAACAATTGGGTTGGTTTGGGGACTTCTGTCCACGCTTGTGCATAGAACATGCTGCATGGTCTGTAATAAACAACGAATGCACAAGTAAAGCAACGTAAATGGCATGAAGATATTATATAATATAACTTGAATTTTGGTTAAAATTCCCTAAGCTATTTATTAATTGTTTCACTAGAAACAGAGAACATGTATCAATGTATTACAAATAACATTCAGGAACGGAGCTGAACTCAAAGTTTCTCAAAGTCCATTCTACGTAGACGAAATGTGAAGTTTGTGCTGAAACTAAAATGATTAAGAAATCTAGTGCGGTTTGTAGAAAAATCAAGTTATTAAATTTAATATACATAAACTTAGATGATTTAAAACAAACTACAACTAAAAGAGGAAAAAGATGTTATGTCACTTTTATAGCTGACTTCTTTAGATATGTTAAATTTTATCTGCTTAAAATAAGATATACTTTTGATGCCTTTATTTCTTACAAGAATGAGATAGAAAATCAGTTTGATAAGAAAATAAAAAGGGGTAAGGTTAGATAAAGGACGTGAAGTAGCCGCACATAGAGTTTATATAGAGTTTTACCAATACTTTTATGCGGTATTATATTTTGTATATAACATGCAATTAGTATTACTCCCCCACAAATTATTAGGAGCATTAGAACTAACCAGCAAAAATTCATTATTTCTCGTAAAATTTTATTTTTCCTTTCAGCTACTTTATTTGATTAAAGAGCTTTGTTTTATATATTATTCCTTCATATAGGACTGTTTGTGGTTGTAGACCGGTGTTGTGGAAGTAAAAATACTTGTCACCTTTCCTGAATGGAGCATCGTACTTGGGAAAGTCATATAGTTTGGTAAGCTCTTCACGAAGCTTTTCCCTAGTTTTGCAGGATTCAAGCACAGAATCCGTCAATTTCATTTGCCTTTCAACAAAGTCTTTTGTCTCGGCCGAATCAGGATCCTCCAGCCTAGCCATATCAATTCGAATTATTCATTAGAACTTTGCTTAAACAAGAAAGCACAAGGAGAACCCACAAAAATTTTCCACGACACCAAATCTCAAAGTACCGTCAGAACGTCTTAAACAACACTTCAATCGAAGCCCCAACAAATTCAAATCCATTGAATAAAAACTCACAGAAATTATTAAAGAAACATCAATTCAAGTGGGTCTTCCAATTCTTTTTCAGTTTGAATTGCAGTTTTCAATTATGTTACTTCCAAAAGTTAAAACGCATTTTCACTGCAAGATTTTCTACCGCCAAATCATTAGTCATTACCATCGATAAGGATCCGAGACCATAACACCGTGATAATTATCAACCACGGAGTCGTCTCGACGAGCGACGGGATACTCCAGAGGCGCGTCGAAAGCGGAGACGGATCCCATTTTCGGAGCTGCTGAGAAGAAAGAACACGAGGGAACGAGATAAACAGAAGAGTATTTTCTTCGTGACGGAATCTGTTTGTGGAAATGCTTACGGGCAGAAGGACGTGAAACTCTTCTCGTACTCGGGGCCAGTAATATAAGGTGGGACGACGACAGAATGGCGTGTGCGTGTCGACCGGATGACCACATTGAAGTTCATTGGATAGACTTCGGCGGATTATAGGCGAATCGCCGCCCTTTTGGAAATATACTCTGATGTCAATTTGGGATTCTTCCGCTTTGTTTGGAAAGTGCAAAAATGAGGAAAGAAAAAAGATAAAAAGAATAATTTAATAAGGTGGTGTATTTAAAAGTACAAATTTTAATAAAAAAGAAAAAGAAAAAAGTTTACACCTAAACATCAAATTTTATATATTTTTTTCTGATCATGATAATAATCTATTGTCAGTGTGATCAAAAATAAATAAATAAATTACCATATCAATAAGAGGTAATAGCATTTTATTTGTAAGATCTTGATTCTATTTCCCATCTTTTCTTTTGAATATTAGATTGGCGTTGTTGAAAGAAACAATTGTTTATTTTTGTTATTATTTAACAAATGAAATCCATCTCTCGTACTTAACATGTTGACTATAGAAGACATAAAATGAAATGTTGTTGAATTATGCGATTGCATTTTGAAGGAGAGTTGAAACGATATAATAACATATGTACTTTGTGAGACAACAATAATAACTATGTTTGTTTTTAAATTTTGATGTATGTTTTTAAATATTTTTATCTTAAAAATTTAAATAAAAATAAGAAAGATAAATAATTAAAAATAAAAAAATATAATAATTAAGTATTTATTTTTAGGGTTTAAAATTGCAAATCAAGCATATCTAAAGAAACCACAATGTAAGCAAATATTTTATATTACGTTTTTGTAACTTTGGCTAACACCATCTTCACGCACAAAGCAATGCAAGATTATTGTTTACAAAATTAAAAATAAAATTTATCATCTCCTCTATTTCTCCTTTGTAAGCAAATGACCAGTTAACATAGTAAGAAAAAATCTAAAAATAATATACATGAAGGTGCATTCCAATGGAGTTTGTAGCGCCAAGCACACCACCAAAGTGCCCTCCAAAGTTTTGTTCTCTCATAGGTTACCACCCGCCTTGACACTCATGTTCACACTCTCTAGGTTATCAATCAACCCGAAGGTGATCGTATTCATAAACTTCGTAAAAGTTGATCTAATGTAAAATGACTATTACTTTACTCTCTAATTTGAGCTTCTGCAACGGAACGTCGGGACAGCACTGGGACAGCACTGACAAAGAACAAATCTAACTCTTCATCCCACACCTAGTTTGATCTATCACTGCACTGATCATGTGACAAACTAGGATCAATCAGCTCAAGGTTCATCTTGCCACATGAAAAGATATAATTTTAGAGTTTTTAAGTATTAAGATATAGAAAAATTATGTAGGATGTGATTTGAATGTTCAAAGTTTAAGGTTTTGAAGATGTTGGAAATTAAGGTTTTGATGGAATAATTTTCTAAGGTGTGATTTAAGTGTCTTGAATTTGAGGTCTTGGTAATATTGAAAATTAGAATTTTGCTAGGATAATTCATCTTGAGTTTAAGGTTTAGGATTTTGTTAGAATAATTTTTTAGGCTTAAGGGATCAATATTTTTTTTTGGGATAATTCATCAACAGTGTGAGCATTATTAGGGTTTTTGTGTGTTAGGAAATAAGATTTTGTTTGGGTAAGTCATTTAGGGTGTGAGCATGTTTAGGTTTTTTGAATGTTGAGAATTAAGATTTTGTTAGAGTACTGGGGTTTTTACATTCACACAATAAGAATAGTATAAACGTAACTATCTAATAAAATATAGGATTTGTAAGACAAAGCACATAACACTTCATTACTAAAAGTAAAAGATACAAATGTTGACAACATGGCCTCAAACAAGCACATAAAGTGTAACAAAGACCTGTGGATTTTGAAATGTTCGTCTTCAGTATCCCTCAACCCAAGCTACCATCATGTGCAAAAGTCCACTTCGTGAGATTGATCTAGTACACCCAATCATGCACACATGGCTCCAGCGCCATGATATACTCCATCGTATACTCAAACTTAGATACTTAAGCATGCCTCCCAACATACTAGCACAAGCCTCTATAGTGGCAATTATTAAATTTTTTTCAACAGATTCATGCACACATGCCTCAAGTAGAATCAATAGGCATCTTAAGGGAGGAAGGTTTAAACTCATCAAACATCTGCATTGCTAACAACAACCCTGGATGGCGATTGGATAAAAGACAAGTACCTGATCTATCTCAAATTACATATACAACAATCATCTACAGAAATTAACGCCATAATTCGAAACTCTCTTTATCTATCAATGCAAATGCACAAGGTAACACATGTTAGTTCGCATTAATAGCCACGACAATTAGCAATTTATGGCTGTATTTGACATAGAAATGAGTCTCATCAGCATTGATAACCTTTCAACAATAAGCGTACTCATCTGTGCACGATCTAAATGCGTAGAATACATAATCCAAAATCATAGTCGTGGGCGTGTGAGATCCCCTTTGTTGCCACTTCTTCATTATTTTACGATTTTACCTTTGTAGCGTAGACATATAAGTAGGCAACTTCTTCACGAAATCCTCCCATATGTCATACTCCTTTACTACACATTTCAACCCATGTCATACCTTTTCATACTTTATAAAACCATACTTGTCCGTCACTGTTTGAATAACACATTTAATTGGATATGTGAGATCATGATGAACCATCCCAGTCACGAGTGATGTGACTATATTTTTGTCGAAATTTGTATTGTCCATCGAAAACTTCTTTAGAGCACAAGTGTATTCGAACCCATATAAGGTAATTCTCCACAGTCCTAATCACTGACTATAAGAAGCAGTCAAATATCAGTATACTCTCCGCTACCAAATATTCTTTATAGGTAACCCTAACTAAATAGTCTTTCACAACTGCCTTTACGTGTTCCATATACTTGAAAATCATATTGATGCAAAGGTCGCCACTATGTCCGTCATAGTATGCTCTTCCTTTATTACTTAAGGTGCCATAACTATCAAAATAAATCTCATTACTCACCTGTGTCGAGAATCAAACTAATAGGTACATAGATCTCCAAACGGGAGGTATTAATGAGTACATGACTACGCTAACAGATGGTATTGATCTAACCGATGCTTGGGATGTGACTGAAGACCTCCATTAGATTATGCCAAAACGTCATCTATGGCTACTATGTTAACTGCATCACAGTCATTGTCCTCGTCAGATGCACTGCCTCTAGCACATTTTTCCTAAGACATAATTTGTATTGTCTGGTAGCCATGCTTGTTTACATGTTCTGAAACCTATATCCTACTCTATCTAGATCACATTGAATGGTTGTTTGTAGGAGTGACAATTTTTTACCAAACGCAAAATCAATAAGTTTCCATCAACCTTTTGTGGTTTCGGATCAAATTGACTTAGACCCTTGAATCTAAAAAGAAAAATGGTTCAATTTCGAATTGACCTGCGAACATGCAAATATATATTTAATAATTTAATAAATATCTATATAAATATAAAAAATTAATTAAATAAAATTAAATAATAAAATTATAAATATTTAAAATATTAATCTTTAATTTTAATTAAAAAATTATTTTTTTTGTTAGCAAATCAGATTCAAGCAACCCCTGACTTGCCAGCACACCAAGCTGACCCGTTGCCACCCCTAACTACTAGGCATATATCTACGCGTCTAGTGATGGCTCGCCATATATCTCCTTCATAAATAGTGCCTCGAATAAGGTTCAACGTTCAAATCAAGTACCACCACTGAATCACAAACACCGAACTGGGATAACGCCTCAATGACTTCAGCACACTGGGTACATCATCGCCAACTGAGAAAATCTGATGCAATGACGTGCTTATATCTAGTACTCTTGGAGGATGCGTAGATTGATAACTAGACAATCCAGGCTTTGTTTATAAATACAGCTCTAGATAGTTTAATAAATTCCCAGGGTTTAGTAAGAGGTTCAAATTTACTTTAGTGTTAGCAGGAAATACTACTAACCTTTGCCTGCTGAATTAATCTCTAAATACATAACTAGAGTAATTCTAAGTAAAACCTTAGCACTATCAAACCTAAAAAATTGATACACGATAGCCATAAATTGATCAAAGTCAATATCACAGGACATTAAAATTACTATTAATAGACCACAACTATAACTCACAAAAATTGAATCCTGCAAGACAATGTCTCTCTAATATAAAATAATTTGTATCTCATTCTCAAATGACATGGCTACACTAATAAAAAAAGTTCACAAAACAAAATTTATGTCAATATAATAAATATAAAAAAATTATACTTCTCCTAATGCAAGACAATGCCTCTCTAATACAAAACAACTTGTCTCTCATTTTTAAATGATATGGCTACACTAATAAAAAAAGTTCATAAAACAAAATTTATGTCAATATAATGAATATAAAAAAATTACATTCTCCTAATGCAATATACTAAACTAAAATCTTACAATAATACATGAAATTAAACCAATTAACAAATGTAACGCGCAATTAATAAGATATAACGCACTAATAAAATATTCTCAAAATATAACCTATATCTATATTACGAAAATGTATTATATCATAATGCAATATACTAAATCAAAATTGTACAATAACACATAAAATTAAACCCACTAACAAATATAAAACACAATCAACAAAATGTAACACACTAATAAAATGTTTACCAAACATAACTAATGTCAATAATACGAAAATATATTAAATCATAATATAATATATTAAATCAAAATCTTTTAACAATATATAGACATAATCAACAACATGCTTACTATACCTATAAATGCTGGCATAAATTTTTCAAAAATTGAACATTTTATCATAAACTTTTCGATATTTGTAAATTATATCCTAAAATTTTCAATGATTGAACATTCTATCCTAAATTTTTCAAAAATTGTGAATTATACACTAAACTTTTCAATATTTGAAAATTCTATCCTTAAATTTTAATTATTGTAATTTCTACCTTAAACTTTTCAATAATTATGAAAAATATGCTAGACTTTTTAATATTTGTGAATTCTACTCCAAATTTCTCAATTTTTATAAATTGTACCCAAAAAATTTCATTATTATAATTTCTACACTAAAATTTTCAATAATTATGAAAACTACCCTAAACTTTATAATAATTATGAATTCTACCATAAATTTTTCTATATTTGTACATTATCCTCACATATTCCATGAATTTTCAGATTTAACCCTAAAGTTTGCAATTTCTCAACATGTGTCTTTAGTCGATTTATTTTGTCAGATTTGAAGAGTTTCACCCTTTCAAAGGATAGAATGAGTCATAAAAATTTTGATAACAAATAATTAAACTACACACTTGAAATGAAAGATACTCATTTGAGTGGAGTTGGAGAGGAGAATCCTTGCTTCTGCATGAGAAAATTTGGGGTGAAGATATGGGAGGAGCTTATGTTAGGTTTTTTTTAATGTAAAATTCTATTTTTATTTTTTTCAAAATCCCTTAATTGAAAAAACTTGAATGAAATATACTATTTTGTCTTTCCAATTGTCGGAATCCAATGATTCCAACACTTTCAACATTTGGAAAGATGGAATCTAAAAGAAAACAAAAAAGAAAAAGAATGTCAAGTGGGCATTTTGTCATTTGAAAAAATGAAATGTCAACTTAGCTTGCACTCATGGACTGCAATGGTATTTGCGAGTGTGGCCTACACCATTTAGTGTATGGTACATGATCCGCATATAAGAATAGTGATTTCTGCATTGTGGTGTAATTTTATTACACAATTTTGTTCATTGTAATGGCTTTTCCTATTATAGGTACACTACCTATAGCCACAAGTTGCATGAGACAACAACATACGCTGTAAGCAACATTCGTGATATCTTAGAACCTAGACTCAAATTTGCATTAATACATCAATATCTACTCTAATCAATGGCGTATGCAATACACGTAGTAATATGATTTTCATTATATGCAATTCATATTGCTTTCTTATGACGAGCAGGACTTTGTGTCATTACTTGATGAAAGGTTATGTATTCGGTGGGCATACTCAAGTCCCCTTGTCCTGTACAATATAATTGAATATTACTATCCCAAGAGAATAATCAAGAAGTTCGAAGCAGTACAATTCAGACCAACGAAACCCTAACAAGCATCGTCATGCACTACATTGCATCAGTTAATGGTTGAGTGCAAATAACGATTAAGCCCATGAGCATGAGTTATACATGCAGTAGTGGCAGGATCCAACTCTAGTGTTCCACTTTGTCACATCCCTACAACTGGCCTTGCATATTATCAGTTGCCCACAGCACTTTGTTCAAAGGATATACTAGCTGGGAGATACTGGAGTTTTCGCACACTTGGTACGTTAGCCTCAACCTCCTAACATTGTCTATACATCTACCTTACTAAACATAATGCATATATATTGATACACGATTGTCTACATTTCGTTACAAACCCAATAAATGTAGCATATGTGCAGGGTATGACGAGGCAGTGCTTGGACATCTTGAGGCCATCGCCTCCCAACGACTTACCCAGGATTTCCAGCTGTACAATCAGATCTCACCTCTTTATTCGAACATGTCCAAGCCGTTACACCCACCTTGTCATATCCATCAAGCCCACCTCTTCATCCAAATATGCTTGGGCCTTTCTCGTTCGCTTCCGCACTTAGTGATGTATTCGATGTAGGACCATCAATTAGCATTAGGTCCAAAAGGAACTACTACATGTTGGCACCACCAAATACTGACATGCAGTCTCCGTATACACTACTGAAATTCGATTCATTTTAACTACAGTGTTCCTACATACCATTAGATTTACTATTGGGATTAAAATTTAACTCACCGATGCAGTACAATACTTCTCGTCAATATCCTATGTCTCTTTTACCATTCTATGATATTTACTCACTATTACCAATGTATTATATAGGAGGTCCTACTATGTGACACTAATCAAAACTCCAACATCAACTAACATCGCTAGGACCTAACCGACATTGTTATACACAACTACGAGGATGCGGCCACAAGAGCCATTTTATTTGAAGTATACATGCACGGTCATTTTATTTGACATCTCATGCTTAACTAAGTTTTGTGAAATAAAATGTCATATTAAATTGGATATCCAAATAATATATATTTATTTTAATCCGAAGAGACGTTGCACAATTTAACTAAAATTATATGCCCCCTACCAAACACCATTTATTTTATTTGACATCTCATGCAGTGATTAAGTTTTAAGAAATAAATAACATATTAAATCGGATTTCCAATGATTTATTAATTTAAATTCCACGACCGCACTGAAAAACAACAGTCAAATAGCAAATTAGGAAAGAAGTAGCGAATGAAACGAACTTCTCTAAATCAACCCAGAGGACAAATCGCCCCCATAATAAATAGGCAAATATTAGGTGGGCTAAACATTTAATATATTAAAAGAAAAAAAGGTAGCACTGACCACTAGCAACATTTGATAAATCATCGAATCCGAACCTTTTCCTTTAAGGGTTAATCTCACATAAATCAACTTACATGCCACACCATCGAAAGAAATCAAGAGCCCCACGACATGAAATTTCTTAAGTCGGCCCACTGGACGTTTTATGAGTTTTGTGCGGGGAAGGAGAAGGAGAGACGTTTGGTCTTAAGACTTTAGAAAAGAAAAGAAAATTAAAATATTTTAAAATTTTATAATTTGTTTGGTAGAATGATTTTTGAGATAAAAAGTTTAAATTTTATAATTTTTTATTATTTAAGAGAGAGAATTTGATGATAAATGAGAAAAAATAGAAATAATAAAAATTTTAAGAAAAAAGGAAATGAATTATTTGATATAGAGCATTAATGTTCCCGTAACTAATTAGCATAAAAACCAACGTAGTTTCATCATCTGATTAAAAAGATATAAACTTAATTATTTATTTTTAAAGATTAAATAAATAATAATTAATTTATTAGCTTTCAAGTAAGTAATTAAATGATTTATTCACTAAGTATATCTAGACTAACTATTAATTATATGAAGAGGCAAAAAATATGATACATATTCCAAATAAAAACAATTACAATAAAAATAATTTTTTCCTTATCCATTTTCAGTATTTCAATACACACTGTGGAGCGCCCCTCTTGAGGTAGATCCACCAAACCCCTAGGCTATGTTTGGGGGAGAAATTTTTTTTTTTGAATATGGTGTTAGTAGGGGTAAATGATATGCTTGAATTCATTTATAACCTCTTAAAATATATTATAATTATTAAATTTTTAATTTTAATTCTATTTTTTTATTTTTATATATATTTTTAAAAAATATACCTAAACACATATAAAACAAATAAAATAAACGTAATTAACATTTTTAATAAAATAAATAACATAATTAATTTAAATATATACATAAAAGTATAATAAAAATTAAATAATATAATAATTATTATGTTTTAAATTATACTAAATGTCATAATTAAAAAAATTAATTACATATATCTGTATGTAAATATGAAATAGAAATTTTTAAATTTTAAATTTAAATAAAATATTATAAATTAATATATTTAATAAAATAAAATTTGGGAGAGAATAATGAACTTGAAAAATAAGTTCCAAACATAACCTAAGATTTAATGGCGATTGTCAGAACTTCAATCATTCGCCTTCCCATACTGCCAGGCTCTGCAGCCAAGACAGATGGCACTGTCCTAATTAATTGCTTGCAGCCGTACCAGTTCATCAACCATCCCCAACGCGATCTGTGAAATACCGTTGCTCTTAGCTGGGGTACTTCTACCATGGCTTAGCTGGGGTACTTCTACCATGGCTTGATATTTGTGGATATATGCAGTGCCTTAGAAAAGAAGTAAAAAAATGCATCGATCCGTAAAGGTGGCATGTAATCAAATAAGAAGGGATCTGTTTCAGGAGTAACAAAAATGGAATTGACTGAGTTCATCAGTTGTGTTGTAGAAGACAGAAGAGAAATGGAAGGAACAGAAATTCTCTAGCTCCCTATTTTTGCGTTCAGCGCACAAAATAGATTGAAACCCCATTTCTTACCCTCTCAATTGACAACAATTCCTCTACACATCTGGCATTTGATATGAGCAGACGGCCAAGAAATCGATCATTACAACCGATCTTCTCATGCAGATAAAGCAGTCGGCTGGCGCTGTAGAGAACAAACATTGATTCGGTAAATCTAGTTCCAGAAAGAATTTAAACAATTTTCCCAAATGCGAGGGTTTCAGTCAATTGATGGATTTATATCGTAAAACTTCATCATCTGCAAACTGCAAAGAGAACTGTTCGGGGTTCTCCCTGCAATACATGTCAAAGAAGCCATAAAATACTTAATAAACTGTGTCGGCCCACTAAAATTTCACAAGATAGCGCGATCAAGCAACTATCGGTTATCATGTAGTCAACCTAAATTCCTTGGCTGATGCATGGAAGAAACTCAAGATAAAGAATAAAAAAAACAGAGGCAACAGGTGCAGAAGAGCTTTTACCTTGATCTTTGAACAAGGAACAGTAAGAAACGTACATAAGAAAAGAACCTTCGGGAAGAAATAAGACAGCAAATTTCACGAAGGTTTTGCAAAGAGAAGCCAACAGAGCTCAGTTGGCAGTATGTCCACCTCCTCCGCATGAGAGAGCACTCATTTGATTGGTTGTACAAAAGCTTCTCATTCCTGGCTTCTGTTAAAAGGATTTCCACTTAAGAGGAGGCGGACAGAATGCCAATAAACTCTGTCAGAAACCCTTGTATAAACCTACCATGAAACCCAACTCCTTAAAGACAATTGATGTCGTTCTGATACGGACTGTGAATACCATTACTGAAACACTCTCACAGGAACGACTCCAACTCATAGTGAAGTGATAGATAGGTTGCGATTAGTACATACAGACGAGAGGTGGAAAAAAGTAGGCAGTTGCGGTGCTATTTAAGATGTGGGGCGAGGCTTCTGTAGTAAATAAGAGTGAGAAAGAAACTTGAGACCGCGGAGAAGAGAGAGTTTATAATAATACTACGTGGTTAAATCAGATTGGATGGTTCACTCCCGGGCAGCATGTTTACTAGGAAAGGATCAAAAAACCATTATGACAAATCTTGCCTTTATAATTCGGGTCAGACTTGGAGCATACTCCACGGTTCTGATGTAACACAGAAACCTCTGACTGATCCTTCCTTCTCGGCCTCTTTTCAGTAGACCCCGTGGAGAAAATACAAGACAAACCAAAACTGTCCACCACTTCCAGCCTCCCCAGAACTGGCCCAAAAACTCGGGAGAAAGGTGCTAAAATGGTTCTTCGATTTTGGGCTTTCCATCTAGGAAGCTTGTTGCTCACTGTTATAGTGGGAAAGAAGATCTATACTTGTATTTCTCTGTATGTTTATGTATTCTTACTGTGTTTAAATTTTTTGGGGTAATATGTTTGACCTTAATTTTGTCGACATGGCTTTACGATATACGATATATGTGACCCTGATTGACTAAAAGAAATTCAAAATATTAAAATGACAATACGAGAGAAGAGACGATTTGAAATTGCCATTTTGCACAATGATGAAGCAATATTCGGATTACAATCAATTCAATTCATGTGGTCATCTCAACTAGTATATTTTTCACAGAGATAATCCAGAGCAACGCATCAATCTGCATTATTCCTCGTAATGATTTTCAGAATCCAATTCAAAAAACCATGTCAGAATCAAAAATATTATCAGTGGATTGTCCGTCTAGTTTTGAAAGTTAGATTGCGACTAGATACCACCCCACTCTTCAAAATTAATTTTAAAATAATTAAAAATGATAATTTTTTAAAAATAAAGAGTAATAAATTATATATGATTAATTAAGATTTGTGAGGAAAAGTATAATAATGATATTTTATAAGGAGTAATAATGATAAATAATTAATATGATAAGTAATTATATTTATGGATGTGGATGATTTAATATGTAAGTGACATTAAATATTATATAATATTATAGTTATATTTGTTGAAATAAATGATTTGATATTTAAATAATATAAAATATTATATATTGATATATTGTTTTTGGGTGTAAAATATATTATTAATATTATTATTATGAATTTTAAGGGTTTTTGGATATTGTAGGGTAAATGTTGTTAATGTATTTGTAATTGTTGAACTTCTTGGTAATGATAATAATAGGAAAACATATAAATAATAGTAATGATAAAAATAAACTATAATATTAATAACAATAATAATAGTAGTTGAAATAATAATATTTAAAATAACAATTAATAAATTTCTAAATTATGTAACTACTTGTATATATATTATGATTATCACTTATCTGTATTACACCTGAAGTGGTTAATTACCTTTTAAATTATATAATAATTAATTTGTTAGAAAATACTAACTTGCAACCATCCCACTTAAAAAATTAAAATAAATTAATGTCTAAAAATCGTAAAAAGTAAATTTCAACCCAATAAAATTATATATGATAAAATAAACAAATGATGTTACAATGAGTTACGATTTCAAATAAATAAATAAGTTATTGTTATTAACAAGTATTGTTCTAAAATAAATAATATATTATTTAGTAATTTAAATGTGCAAAAATTGACTGCAAATTTAATAACATGTATGATATTTATTTGATACAAATTAATTTTATTTTAAATTTTAATTGTACGGAATATAATAATATTGAGGTGTAATAATAATTACTAGATGTGACACATTTTATTGTAATGATAAAATATACTATTTGTTTGAAACTTTAAAAATACATTAATCTAAATATAATTGTATCAAGATAAATTTAAAAAAGAAAAATAAATTTATAGTATGAGAAAGAAAATGATATGTTAAAAAATACAAATTATGAAAAATGTTATAAATATGAAAATACATATGTATGCAAAAAAGTGGTAAAAATAGTCAAATTTAATGTACAAGTAATTTTCACTTTAACAAATATCATAAATGTGCTCTACTTAGGAATGTATTAAAATATAGAATATAACAGAATAATAGTGATTTTACAAAATTACTACAAGCCTTAAAAATTCGAATTAAAATATAAAGAACAACGTGTTAAAGAAAGGGTTGAAATGGAAGGCTTAAAAGAGGTACATGGTGATGATGGTGTACGGGTGCAGGGGTAGGAGATGGAAAGCAATGGCACAGAATGCGGACAAGGACTCCAATGCCTAAGTAGGAGCAGAAAACCCATCCCACGTGGGTTGGGTCGTGAAGGGAAGTGGGCCAAAATTTCTCCCAGACATTTTGAGAAAATTAGCAAAATGAATCGTTTGTGTGAAAGCACGGCGCGAAAAGGGGTTATTGTCAGTCAAACCCCAGGCAAGCTCAGCCTTCAATTTTTTGATTGATACTACAGCGAAATTATCAACGAGAAATTTATATAAGTATAATTATAATTTAAATTAAAAAATTTTGTAGGTACAATCTCTAATTTGATCATTTGATTTTTCTTTCGACTTAAGAAAATTTGAATATTCTTGAGATTCGTTGAAATACTTGTGAATTTAATCATCTTTAAAACTCGTCGAGTCTCCGAAAAACGTTAATTTCTTAGTTTAGCACCACGATTTCAGATCAAACGCTATAATTTGATGAACTTTGTTGAAAATCGTTTCGAATATGAGAAAAACGCTTAGAATGTTGTTTAAAAAATCTAATTGGGATTGGATTTTGAATTTTGATTCTCTCTTATGCCTGCTGGAATTTTAAATAACGTTAATTTACAAATTTAACGATCCAAAATGTGAATTAAATGTCAGAATTTGAGGAATTTTTATGAATAACACATTGAACTTGATGGTAAACTACTTAGAACTTTTTGAAACTTATGGAAAATATTTGAACTCCTTGAATCATTCTGCACTTGAAGTCTCTTTCTTCTTTTTTTTTTAACTATCAAAGGTTGCCCGTATTTATAGGAATGGGGAGGCTTGGCTACTATATTTGATGAGTAACGTGGCATAATTTAATTGGACAGCATCTACTGTCATGATTTACTCCTTTTGTATTTGTCAGGATATAAATTACAACTTGTCAAATGAAAAAAAAAAAAAAAAAAAGCTTGACATGTGGTGTAGTTTAATTGGCTGTTACATCTTGATTTACAACATTGACTGTCTTAATTTCGGCTATGTTTGTTTCCAAACTAAGATGAAGGAGAAAAAATTTAAGTGATTTGAATGAAAATAAAAATTACATTTGGTTAATAAAATTTAGATAGGTAGGAGAATTATTTTTGTATATATTTAATATTTAATAATAATTGTATATAGTTATATGGTAAAAAAAATGAATATGAGTTGAAAAATTATAGAAATAAACGTTGATTGACTATGAATAGGTATAATAATTAAAAAATTATTAATTAATTATAAAAGGTCAGAAGGAAAAAATTTAAATTTAAATTTAAATAAAATTTTTATAATAAAATATTTAAATTATAAAATTTTTATTCGATAATAAATAATGGTGAATTTGGAAACAAAACATAGCCAAGGTAAAGAGCTACTACCTTTTTTTTTGTTTTTTCTTCACCGTCACACACCTCCACAACTCACACATTCACATATTTAAACTCAAGTCTCTCGTGAATGACATGTTGGCTTGAAAGCCCCAGCTTCCCACTTAAAATAGAGGGGCGAGTTGTTTAATTTGAGAAAAATAGGCTATGTTTCTTTATCTCTTTTAACATCCATATAATTCATCAAAGCATTATTATTTTACATCCATGCAGTCAATCTATCAAAACATTACCACAATGTTTAGAACATTATATTTCAACTCTTAATACTTTTTCAAACCTTACAGCCAAACCTCTAATATAACAAAATTCTTATTTAAATTCAAATTTAAAATTTATCTTATATATATATATATATAATTAACTAATTATTTTTGAACTATTAAACTTATTCACAATCAAATCAAAATATATATCTATATATACATACACGCACATTTATATATATATTTATACTTTACAAACTAATTATTATTTATGCATACTATCACATTATCCAATTATTATATATTTTACACATTTATAAATAGACAAATTAAAATAAATAATACTATTTTATCACATCAATCATTCTTTCCAAACATACACTCATACTAACATATCTCTCACCAGACATCATTCATCACCAAAATACTCCTTCTAAATATATACATATATTAAAAGACAATAAAAATTAAAATAGTTTTGCATGAAATTTAAACACACTAAACTTAAAGGGCATTTTTGGTATTTTTAGAAAATAAAAAGAAAAGTAAAATTTTGATAGGGCGAAAACTTTTTATTTTTTAATAGTATTTTTATATAAATGTCTATAATAATGATTAATTGATGTAATCATACCTGGGGATATTAATTAGTATCCAATGCGTAAATATATGTTAATGTGAGTGTGTTTGTATGCATATACAAATTATTGAGTTGAGTGCAGATGAAGGTAATAATTGAACTTTAAATATTTATATTTATATAAAAATGAATAATTTAAATTAAAAATTAAATGAAAATTTTGTTGAAAAAATATTTAATTCATGTAAATTTTAGTGAGATAAATTTTGATAAAAATATAAAATCAAAGATAGGGAAATTAAGGTATCAAATCAATAAAAATCCTTTTCATGTGCACATAATTTCATGTGCATGTTGGTTTTAAAGTTAAAAAAAATATAGAACTATTGGGGCGTTTTTTTAAGTATGTGATTATAATTCAAATAATTGTTCAAAAGGACAAAAATGTTTGCATAAATTAATTAATTTTTAACAATTATATTTAATAAGTTTAACTATTTGAAATAATTATATTTATTTTTTTATTATAAATTTATTATGCAAATTATTCAATCAAAAGTATAAGGTTAAAATAGTTTTTGCATAATTTATAAAACAAATCAAACATCTTGATTAATTTATCATAGCTTTCAAATTAGATTATTTATCCAATAATTTTATTAGACTCTTATTTTATTAAGAGCTTTAATCAATTAAAAAAAATTTGATTAATACGGATAAAATAATATATCTTACATAATTAGTTAATGTAAACATGTTCTTAGAGTACTGATGGGTGGAGGGGAAGCACATTCTTTCTGTGCCTTTGAGTTATGTTTGGAATTCAACTTTCAACTCCAAAATATCACTTTCAAATTTTACATTATCTAACAAACCATTTAATAATATTTTTATTTAAATTTAAATTTAAAATTTCCTTTTCACATATATAACTAACAAAATTTTTTTCTAATCATTACACTTATTCATAATCTAATTAGTACATATATATCACACATATACTCACATTTATTCTTATTTATACGTTAAAATATAAATATTATCTTTATAAACTATCGTATTTTTCAATTATTATTATACATTTTATATATATATATATATATTTAAATAAATTATATTATTCATTCCATTAAACATTTATTCCAGACATATTGCCCATCCCAACACCACTCTTACGAAATATCATATTCAACAATAACCACTCTCCCAAACACAGCCTTGGTTTCTTGAATTGTATTGATTGAAAGTACACACACTTTAAACAACAGTGGCATAAGCACCACAATACTTGAAATAGAAAACATGATCACTGTTTAAAACATAGATCGGGACTTTACGAATTTGCAATTAACGTAGGTGTCAAATCCCTAGGCCATGTTTGGTTGGAGATTTTGATAAGAAAGATGATGGAAATTGAATTTGCTTGAAATTTTAATAGGAATGTAAATTGTCATTTGTTTAAATTTGAGTATGTATATATAATATATAAGAAATAAAAGTAATAATGTGATAAGATATGGAGATAATAATTAGTTTATATGGTATAAATATATAAAAATATGACCTTATATGCATGTGTGTGTATATGTGCATTGATTTGATTATAAATAAATGTAGCGATTTAATTTTTGATTTATATTTATATATGAAGAGAAAATAATTGAAATTTAAATTTTAAATAACAATTCTATTCTCTCAATGTTTAAATTATATAAATTTTGATAGAAAAAAAATATTTGTATATCTGACAATACGCATACCCTTCGGGCACCAAAATTCTTGTTAATAAAGGGTTAAGATTTGTGAAAGGTGTAAAGGGCATGTTTGTTTTCTCTTAAGGGAAAATTTTTTTGGTGATTTGAATAGTAATGAAAATAATGTTTTTGATTAAATTGTAAGAGAGGAGGAAATTTTAAATTATATTTTTAATGTGTAATAATGATTAGATTATAAGATAGTATATATGATTATAGAGTACTAAAATCTACGAGTGTGAGTGAAAAAATTGTAGGATATATATTAACTTGATTGAGAATAAGTATAATGATTAAAAAATAATTAGTTAGTTATTAAAAATAAGAGAGAAAAAAAATAAATTTGAATTTGAATAAAATTCATAAGATAAGATGTTTTATTTATAAAAATTTTTAAATAGTAATAAATAGTGATTAAAAACCAAAGATGGCCAATATTTCAACGTCTACAGAGTCCATACTTTACAATGGCTAGAGCATAATCAACAATCCTTCCAATTTTTTTTCCATTTTTTCATTTTGATTAAATTCCTCTAAACTTGTTAGATCAAGTATAGAATGATTACAAACTTAAAAAACTTCAAATTATCATAAATTGTGACTTCTAACCCAAATGAAGAGGGAAAAAAATTGTTTAACAAAAACTTGCATAAATTGGCGACAATATACAGACCGAAAACAACAGAAGTAAAAATCATAGGCTTTGTTTTCCATACAATTTTCTGTCGATTTTATCTCATAAAAACGGACTCTTCAAACATAATAATATTTTATTTTATTTTATTTTTTATGTATTATTCTCTATTACTTATACATTATTGGTAAACTTCTTCATCAACTTTCATATCCAATAACTACACATACCCAAACATGCCTAGAGAAGCGCAAATAATTGTTACTTTCATGTATGTTTTTATTACCGACTATAAGTATTACATGCTAAATTAGCACACATTGGATGTGCATTTAAGGTCTGTGTTTGAACGAAATAATATATATGAAGATTAACTACATAATTCTAATATTTATTCATATTATTTTTTATTTATATAGCATATTTATCTTTTTAAAAGTATATTATATATACTTTTTTTATGTTTATTATATGAAAAAATACCAATGTCTTACTTTGAAAAATAGTTTAATAAGTCACATAAAAGCTAATAAAAATTTAAAATTTAGATTTTAACATCAAGAGTTTTACTAGTAAATTGATTTTTTGCTGCATCTTTTAATGACGTAAAAATAATGATTAAGAAAAAATGTCATTTAAGCTTAATTTTAGTAAGTAAATTTTGAACGATAAGAAAATTTGTTCATCATATGTGTCATCTAAATCCTTTTAATAAAGTCAAAAAAATTAATAAAGAAAACGTTATAAATTTTGATCTATACAAATCGATGAGAAAAAATATACTTATATTTATTATGAAAATAGATATTAATAGCGAGTATGAATAGATGAGATGTAGGCTTTTACATATTATTGATGGTAGCAATCTCATTTTCATTCCCCACTTCAAGTGCTTCAACGCTTTTCCTGTTTTGAGCTTTAAAGGGGGATGAAAAACTATGTTTTGTTATGAAGTTTAAATGTGGTAGAATTATTTTAATATTGTTTGAATTTGAGTGACTATACACATGAATAATATAATAATAATTAGATAATATAATAGTATATAATGATAATAACTAATTTTTAAGATTTATACATATAAATTAAGACTGTGTGCATGCGTGCATGTGCATGTGCATGTGTGTGTGTATGTGTGTGTGTGTATATGTAAGTATTGATTTAAGCATAAATAAGAGAAATAATTATATTTTAATTTGAATTCAAAGAAAATTTTATCGGGTTATGCATTTGGATGAATTAAATTTTAATGGGATAAAAAAGTAATGAAAATTTTAAACTAAATAATACCTAAAAAAAACAAATATTCCACTCACCCATTTCATCGACAAGATGCACTCGTAACAACTAGTGTTAATAAGCGAATAGCTCAAATATTATTCATTTTAATTTTATAAAATTTAAAATTAAATTAAAATTTGAGTTAAATAATAACATTAAATTTTAAAAATTTGTTTAAATTTAAATTTAAATTTGATTAAATTCTGAAATATGATCTAGTCTAATTGAATTTAACTCTAGTAGCTCGCTAACACCCCTGGCTCGCAATCCCAAGCAGGAGGCCACCCATAATACTCTTTGTTTACGTACTTGTCTCTTTATTTTCTTTATATAACTTTTTGGTAAGCTAATTTTTTTGTGTTTCTAGCACTACTATTAATAGTTCACTCCAGAAAATGGAGTCCTACCACCTATCTGCAAAATCTAGTATTAATAATTCAAACTTGCATTGCATACACTTTCAGAATAACTATTTTGCGCGCGCGCACACACACGTGTATTTGTCAACCCGGTTATTCAGTATTTCTTACAAGGGAACTATTGAACGCTCCTAATAAATTTATCCAAATTATACTCTCACTTAAAAATCATTCCAAAATCCAGTCCCAAATCCGACGCAAATAATGTCTCGTATGATACGGAATGGTTCATGGGACGGCTTTTAGAAAGTCTTCCAAAAAATTTTCCAACGGTGGCTTTTAAGGACAGCTACAACCCAAAAACAAAAAAAAAAAAAAACTATTACTTTATGTGTGTTTTACCCAAAAAAAACAGAAAGTTATCACAAAAACCTATCTCAATTATAACTTTTTTCTTGTAGTGATGCCTAGTAACACCATAAATAATAATTAGTTTGCGTGTATGTTTTTGTTTGGAGGGTTGAGCGATACGTGGCACTCCCAATGCATTAGTATTTAACAACTCATTAGAGTTGTAGTCCCACAGTCTATTAGCAACACCCGGTATTAATATAACTCAGTACCCATAAAACTTCCACAATTACTCTTCAACTTTAGCTTTATTACATTCCCTAAGTGGTTTTTGTGTGCATGCATAGAGGTATCTGCAGGTGAACCACTCAACATTTGACATTGAAAAACTGTCCCCCTCAACCATACCCATTAATTCTATACATCTTGCAAGGTAACTGTTAGATGCTATCATTACATATTTCTAAATTATACTAGCTTTAGCTAAATCCACAAAAAATTATATTAAGGCCGCAATAACATAATGTCTGGCTTCTTCTCTATACAACGATTGATATGATTTTACCGCGGGTAGTATTGTACTCTTTAATAATGTCATTGCACAGGACACGCCAGTCGGCATTCCTGACCTTCGTTCAGACATCAGAGTTATGATGGGATCCCTGCGGCACTGGCAAAGTCATTAAGCACTAACTGTGGGGTTCGAAAATATTTCTTCAATTTTGGCCTAATTTATGTCAATAATGAGTACTTTAATGCTGAAAGCACGGGTAATTTTTCTGTGCTCATTGAACCGTAGAAGTAGATGAATACTTGAGCGAGTGTAGCCCGGTTCAGATCCATTAACTTGCCTGGAGAAAATATGCATGCACATGAAGCGTGGAATCTGGTTTTCAGGGCAATTGCAACAAAACGTTGGCAGAAGGAAAAAGTAAAAATTTTTCACTGGCTCTTAAATGCTAACTAAATTGTTAGTATTTTGATAATTATCAATCTAGCAATCCGTATACTTCATTCCCAGTTAACCTGTCCAAAAACTTTGGTTATAAAAAAATGGAGACAGCATGCGGAACATTGGTTTTGTTTTAATCATTAATTGGAAGAATCGATATGTTATTTGGGTTTAGTAAGATAATTAATCGTACCATTGACTACATGCTGAAGTTCGACTGCAAAGTAGGACTCAGAGTCCAAATTTGGACATGAAAGACATGTGAATATATATATATATATATATATATATAAATAAATGAACAAATCATAGTATGTGCTCCACGCACTCGTCTGTGCGGAAGCTGGAAAATAGCTAATTTAATTGGTCACTTGTTCATGATTTTAAGCCATTTGGGTGCTGGTAGATATGTGTGACAGTTTTGACCTGGGTGACAACAAGAAATGCTGAGAACAAAAACTTCACTGGGAAGCCGGCGTAGACAGAAGATGGGATGAAATATTATGATGGGACGGTGAGTCTGGATTTTTCAAGTATGATGACGGTCACAGGATATCAAACCAATTGCAGACATATGGTTGAAACATATTTTTTTTCATGCAATAACAGCGGCTCCAGTATATGTTCCAATACAGATCTTGCACCATGCTGGTAGCTGATAGCTTCAGCTATGGCCAACATAGACTTTATTCAAACACCACTACTTCAGTAACCCCTCTCCTCCAAGCAAGAAGAAGCGAAAAAAAAAATTAAAAGAACCGAAGTAAAAAGAACGCTTAAAGATGACGAAAGTGAGAAGTAGAAATCGAAATTAAGCACATCCTAATATGAAGTGGGAACTTATTCCGGGCCAACAAAAGAACCACTGCATGGCTACTTCTTCCACACAGCGTAGCTATGCCCACTGGTCGCCAATGTCCATTCCTTTCTGGAGGGGCACCACGAACCATCTCCGATTTTCATGCATATTTTGTCCCCAATATTTGCAGCATACAGATTTGGCTGTGCTTCGAGGATGTTAATTGAGGATCGACTGTGTATTCCTCGAAGCCTCCTTATATCAATCTGCAAGTTCAGATACATAAGCTGAGTGAACACTCTAAATTACTATTCAGTGGATAATAAATAGTATTTAGATGGCATACCAGATTCACAATTTGGTCGTGAATAGAACCACCCCAGTCATAGAAATGGTCATAGAATACTGCAGGTATCCTCTGTTGTATGACACTCCTACTGTACGTATCATTTAACAAGAGAAAAATGTATTCTGCCTCTATGGCCAATCTACCGCAACTGGCCACAAAGATCGGGTGTCAAAAAAGAAAATGGCAGCAAAATCTTCCACCCATCGAGCCACAATTTTACATGACCCCCTGACAAAATCATTTTTACAGCACTCTCAGTCATCAGCAGTTACAGAAATACTAACAAGTATTAATACCTGAGTTGATCCAGTGTCATGGTTATCAAGAAATGGGACAGCCATTGATGGCCACCACCCCATGACATGGGATAATAAATTATCCCGCATGCCCCATACCATGACTTCTCTGAATCAATGGGTCAGTGTCCTTAAAACCAACATAGAGAATAAGAAAGATCCTAAAGTGCAGCAATGTCATTACCTTTCCCCAGTACAGGCTGTCTCAGCATGCTCGTTCCATGGTAATGGAATTCCATCATAACGGTTGTACATCCCACCATGCCCCTTGGTGGGCCCAACTCGATGATTTATGACTATGTCTGCCATTGCTCTAACTTTGTGTGTTTTCATCTTGTTAAGTAAAGCTTTCAACGTGTGCTCGGAACCATATGAAGAGTTAAGTGAGTATAAGTTCTGAGGAAGATAACCTGCCAGTTTTTAAGATAATGAATCAGAAGCAAGAAGAAGCAGACAGAAATAAATACAATCATCAGTTTACTTTTTCTCTCTGCCTTCTGGTGAAAATGATTGTGATGGTGGTGGCAACCAAGCTGATGTGAAACCAGATTTTGCAATATCTGGAACCTTTCTCTCTAAGTTCCTCCACCAATCATGTTTACGAGACTCCCAATTGAAGGCCTGTAACGCAACTTATCACCATATACTTTTACATGATTATACAAATTTTCTGTTTCAAAGCTACAATCTGTTTGCTAAACATTGGGTTCTTATTTCTTGGCCTCCATTTAGCCTAAGTTCCATTTCCATTGTAATCTAAACAATTATTTTTCTTCTTATAAATTTAGTCAGAGATTGGACAAATTTAATTCTGAATTTACATAATTGATGGAAATTGTTCCGTCACTTAACAACTACTTGACAATATCATGCCTTAATCTCAAATGTCGACTTTTGGAGTACAATGATTTATTTTTACAGATAGTAATAGCCACCTTACAATCACAATGTATGTAGGAAACTAATTGAATTTTAAATTATTTATAAATTAAGTAAAATTAAAAAATAATGGAATCTTACATTTTAAAATATTTTTAAATTTATATTCAAAATAAACTAAATTAAATTTCATAATTGTATTTTAAAAAATAACAATGAATTTGTTGAAGGGCGTTGACTTCATATCTATATAATCAAATAAATTGAAAATGAATAAATATAATAAAAATTTATAGATATAGATATCAAATTAGTTGATCAAACCATGAATAACAAAATAAATAGTTATAATAATAAGCTAAAATTTAAAAAAAATAACAAATTTCATATATAAAGGCATCACTACTGTTATAACAATACATTATAAAATATTTAAAATGAGGGAAACTTTGTTAATCAAATTTATTAAATATGTGGTGATTCATTTTATATTAATATTTGATTTCATAGTTACTTATATTTAATAAATAGTACAAAGAACAAATAGCAAGAAAAATAGAGTTACAACAATGTGTTAAAATTTTAAATAAATAAATTACATATGTAAGAAATCAATATTCTTGTGAAAAAAATAAGATGGTATAAAACGTTTAAAACAAATGAATGTATGACTATTCAGTTTATTTTATATCATATTATTGCATAATTATATTTTTCAAAACATAACAATAAATTCATTGGAAGACATTAATGTCAAAATTATATCACTTAATAAACATAAAATAAAATAATTTGTTAAAAATATAAGTATAAATATTAATTAAATTAAACTAAAAAAGAAAGACCAATGGCAGCATAAATAAAGTTGTAACAATGAAATAAAACTTTGAATAGATAAATAAAATTTATATAAGCTACAAAATATTTAAAACAAGTGAACATTTGCCCATTAGTATTATTAAATCTGTAATAAGCTAAAATTTTAAAAAATAAATAAATTTCTTATATAAAACACACTATTCTTGTACTAATATATTATAAAACATGCTAAGTAAGTCAATACTTGACCATCAATTGCATTAAAAAAAATAGAAATAAAATATGGTACAATAATGTGCTAAAATTATATATGATGAAAATTCAATTACAAAAACTAAAAATATTTTTAAAAATTATTAATTAGAACCAATTTGATGCGATATTATGGATTGAGAATAAAAGGGAAAAAAATGAAATCAAATTTAGTAATGCGTAGAAAAAAATTATTAAGAATTTTAAATGTTTATATGCAATAGGTGATTAGATGATAAATTAAAATCAATGCAAAACAACAGATAATCAATATAACTAATTTAATTATAGTAATTGATAATATAATATTATAATTTTTAATTTTAATAAATTTATCTAAGCACTTAATAAATTTTTGTTTATAGTGTATTAATTTAAAAATAAAATATATTGATAATAAAATTAAAAAAAAACCAAGAACTTAATGCTATAATAAGATAATTGAAAGATCATTTTCCTATCAAGATTAAAAGAACAATTTTGGATCTTTGTATTAAATTATTTATAAAACTAGGTTAATTTTAATATAAAGTGTTTTTTAAAAATAATTATTTTTTATTATTCTATAAATTACATTTTAGTATATTATCCTATAGTTGAGCAAGTAATAACCATAAGTGCATATTTCAATTAAAAAGTCAATATATTAAACAATAAGATAAAACAGTTTTGATTTGATTTATCCCACTATAATGTTACATAAAGCCAAAATTCCTATATGGTAATTATAAAAAGTTTTTAAAAAATATAAAATGGTGTTCGTATATAACGGTGTCATATCAAAGTTTAATTTAAAAAATAATTCAATGGATGTGAATTTATTTTGACTAAATTTCGTGAATGTGATTGTTATATTTTAAGAGTAAATTTGTAAATATAAATGTACTTTAAATGCAAGAAATATTAAATTTTAGTATTATTCAGAAATCTCTATCTTCTAAATAACTAACAGCATAATAAATACGCATTTATTTTTCTCATTGATTTGTATAAATCAAAATTTAAACAAAGTGTTCTTCACATAATAAATGTAAGATGACGTATATAATCAAATAACTTCCTCATCATTAAAAAATTATCATAAAAATTAAAATTTAATAATCATTATTGTTATTTAATTAAAATACACCACTAAAAAAATAATTTTATCATTGAAGCACATGATGTTAAATCTAAAATTTAAATTTTTATTAGTTTTCATTTAATTTATTAAAATTTTTTTAAAAGTAATATAATAATACTATTTGTTGTATATAATAAACACAAGAAAGTAAATATATGAATCCAATTTTCAAAAAATAATTAAGTTATATAAATAAAAAATAAATATTAAAATTGTGTAATTTGATATACTTTTATATTATTTGATTTAACGCATATTCTATATTATAACTTTTTCCAGTATACATGATTAAAAGCAGACATTAAAAATCAAAACAAATATACTCTATGGTTTACACATCATTGTCACTTTTAATTAATAAGTTATATATCTAGTCTTACATACCGAAATAAATTTAGTATATAATAATTCAACATTTTGTTCGTTCAAGTTTGATTATGCCATAGCTCTATAATTTAGGATTAGATTCCTCATAAATCACAAATTAATTGAAAGACCTTTCAACATTTTTTATGCTGACTTGTTGAAATTTAGTATATAATAATTTTGGTATGCCCAAAATGCTCATCAGAAATCAAACCAAATTATACATAAAAACTTGCAGCTATTAAATTTCCCACCCCTTATCTTGACGTATACGCAGGGATCGAGCAGAATTTCTAGACTGGGATTAAAAGTCACATACTTTAATTTATATAGAATCATTACAGATAGAGTAAGAGCAGGCCGGCGGGCATCGATCTGTTTAATTTCTCACCCAACCGTATTGGCTCTGCCTAGTGCCTAATCCATATTTTGCGTAAACAAGAGCATGTCCATGACATTTGGCACTATAAATAAACGACATCATGGAAATTCACTCTGTGCAAAGAAAAAAAATGAAGACTCCAACAAGAGTTTCCACGCAGTCACTTATTGTCGTATTCTGCCTTGTTCTTCCCTTATCCTGCCCTGTCGTGGCTCAAAGTTCCGACAACTTTCTGCAATGTCGTGAGTCTCAGGGCTCAAAGTCAATTTCTGAAACTATCTACGCCCCAAACAGTTCCTCGTATACGTCCACATTGCTCTTCTCCATACAAAACCTACGTTTCGCGTCACCTTCCTTGCCTAAGCCTTCGTTTATCGTGACTCCTTTGACCGAGTCTCAAGTTCAGGCTGTAGTCGTCTGCTCTAAAGCCAATGGCTTGCAGATTCGAGTCAGGTGCGGAGGCCATGACTACGAGGGGCTTTCTTATGTTTCTGAAGAAGTCCCATTTGTCACCATCGACTTGAGAAATGTCACGTCAATCGGAGTCGACGCTGAAAGTGGGTTTGCATGGGTTGGGGGCGGCGTGCTCTTAGGTGATCTTTATTATCATCTCGCACAAATCAGTTCAAATCTCGCTTTCCCCGCAGGACTTTGTCCCACTGTGGGGGTCGGAGGCCACTTTAGTGGAGGAGGCTACGGCACGTTGTTCAGGAAATACGGTCTGTCGGCTGACAACATAGTTGATGCTAGAATTGTTAACGCCGACGGCCAAATTCTCGACAGAAAATCGATGGGAGAGGACCTCTTCTGGGCCATAAGGGGCGGAGGGGCAGCCAGCTTCGGGGTGGTCACAGCCTGGAAGATCAGGTTGGTTCAAGTCCCCGATACTGTCACTGTTTTCACTGTCGAAAGGACCTTGGAGCAAAATGCAACCGACCTAGTTCATCGGTGGCAGCACGTTGCACACAAGTTTGATCGTGATTTGTTCGTCAGAATCGTCGTAACACGAGTCAATTCTGCCCATCATAAGGGGAAGACCACAGTTCAGGCTGCGTTTAACTCGATTTTTCTTGGAAGGGTCGACGCACTGCTTCCACTGATGCAGGAAAGTTTTCCTGAACTGGGGCTGGTGAAGGAAGACTGTAAGGAAATGAGCTGGATCGAGGCAACCCTCTACTTTTCCGGACTTCCGGAGGGATCGACTCTGGAGGATTTAATGAACAGAAACCCTAATCCCAGGTCGTATTACAAGGCGAAATCTGATTTCGTGCAGGTACCCATTCCCAAGCAAGGGTTGGAAGGGCTGTGGGAGTTCTTCAGGGAAGACGAAGCTGAGGCTGCTCAGCTAATTTTTGCGCCATACGGTGGGATAATGACTGAGATTCCTGAATCAGAAATTCCATATCCTCATCGAGCTGGGAACATATACGACATTCAGCACCTGGTCTATTGGGATGAAGAGGGTAACAAAGAGGCAGGGAGGTACATGAACTGGATCAGAAGGCTGTACGAGTATATCACACCCTTCGTTTCCAAAAACCCTCGAGCTGCATATTTGAACTACAGGGACTTGGATTTGGGAGTGAACCGTGAGGGTGGCAACACAAGCTACGCACAAGCAAGTGTTTGGGGGGTTAAATACTTCAAAAACAATTTCGAGAGGTTGGCTCGAGTGAAGAGCAGGGTTGATCCGAGTAATTTCTTCAGAAACGAACAGAGCATTCCCCTTGTTTCAATGTGATACTACAAAACTTGGAGAGTGATTATGTTTGCTAATAAATAATACGTAATTATTGATCCACTAGTGTTGCGTGGAATATACCTAGAGATAAACGTAGCTGTGTTATCTGATGACATGGCAGATTTGATGAGATGTGGAGTTGCTGTATTAGCCACTGTTTGCCCATGATATACAACATCTGTATCTACATCAGTCGTCCGAAACGCATCCCACAGGAAGGACACCGCCTCATTTCACTACTTTTATTTCTACCGTACCGTTTGACTTTCATTGAGAAATGAGAGGTGAAGTTGTGCACCTCAAATCCGAAATTGGGTTTGCAATCATTAACCAGGACTTAAAATTACAATGTTTTCTGAGGTAAATATATAATAATTGTTGTTGCTTAAACAAAAACGTCAGAAGCACATTAGTGTTCCCAGACACAGTTTTTCGCTTTACCGGACCGGTACATTGACATCTGTCTGTATCAACCAGATAAATTTCCAAGGGACAAATTTTGCATCGTACCAGCCGATTTTGAAAGATGAGAGATTAATCAATCCAGGATGCACCGACCACCGTTGCCATGAAGGCATATCTATCTGCAGCTTCATCAATCTGAAATAGAGGTTAATTCATTCAGTCATGAGCACTATCAACTTTGATAAAACGAAATGTGAATACGCCACACGGAGACACGCACGTCACAGTACTCACCAGTTTCTGCGTTGGCATTCCAGCTCCGTGTCCAGCCTTCTGTTCTATGCGCCCAACAATTGGGTTGGTTTGGGGACTTCTCTCCACGCTTGTGCATAGAACATGGTGCATGGTCTGTAATAAACAACGAGTGCACAAGTAAAGCAACGTAAATGGCATGAAGATATTATATAATATAACTTGAATTTTGGTTAAAATTCCCTAAGCTATTTATAAATTGTTTCACTAGAAACAGAGAACATGTATCAATGTATTACAAATAACATTCAGGAACGGAGCTGAACTCAAAGTTTCTCAAAGTCCATTCTGCGGAAGTTTGTGCTGAAACTAAAATGATTAACAAATCTAGTGCACTAGTTCGTAGAAAAACCAAGTTATTAAATTTAATATACATAGACTTAGATGATTTAAAGCAAACTACAACTAGAAGAGGAAAAAGATGTTATGTCACTTTTATAGCTGACTTCTTTAGATATGCTAAATTTTATCTGCTTAAAATAAGATATACTTTTGATGCCTTTATTTCTTACAAGAATGAGATAGAAAATCAGTTTGATAAGAAAATAGAAAAGGGTAAGGTTAGATAGAGGACGTGAAAATCTATCATTAAGTAAGTATTTTTAAAAAATAACGGAATAATACATAAAACAAGGAGGTGAATATTTATCATTAAATAAATTTTTTGAAAATGAAGGAATAATATATAAAACAACACTCTTTAATCAAATAGAGTAGCTGAAAGGAAAAATAAAATTTTACAAGAAATGATGAATTCTTTGCTAGTTAGTTCTAATGCTTCTAATAATTTGTGGGGGAAGCAATACTAACTGCATGTTATATACAAAATATAATGCCACATAAAAGTATTGGTAAAACTCTATATAAACTCCATGTTCAGGAACAGAGCTGAACTCAAAGTTTCTCAAAGTCCATTCCATTATCCCTCCACCACCCCCCCCCCCCCCCCCCCAAAGAGAAAAAGGGAAGCGGAAAAAAAGAAAGAGAGATGGGAGAAAAAAGGAGGATAAAAACTTAATTGATAATATACCCACCGCTAATAATTTCAGTGAGTGCAATGGGACAACCCGATCATCATGGTCCGCTGTCAACAACATAGTGGAAGGATACTGAGTGGCCTTACTAGAAGGCTCATCCCAAGGTCTCCTAACATTATGCAGAGGTGAGTACCTACAACAATATGAATAGGATAAAGAAAGTGAAAATTAGGAAACTTATGCACATGGATCAAGATAGCAAATAGTTGCAGGAAAAATGGGTTACAGAATGGATTGAAGCATTTCTCAGATGGATTATAGAAGTGATTTTGCATCCATAAAGTGCATTAATTCATTAAAATCAAATGAACTAAACCAATGTTCACAACAAAAGGCTTCCTGACACACCCAAGATTTGGCATTAAGAAAAAGGCAATACAATCACTAGCTTTTAACTGTCTCCAAGTTTTGAATCACAAGGTTCACATCAACATTGATCACAAAGATCTTCAACTAAAAGTGACTTCCATGGTTAAAAAAATGTATGTTAAGTAATGGGATGCCACTAGCAAGTTCATAAGTGAAATTTAATTTGAAAAGTCTTGCAACATGGTTCTAAATACAGAAATATGACTCACTTGATTAGCCAGTGGAACTCTTCCTCCTTATCTGAACACCCAAAGTCTGAGGTCCAGGCATGGCCTGAACATGACACATGCACACACACAATGAAAAAGGTTAAAACATATAAAGAGAGATAATATGAAAGATCCTTCCCAGAAAAATGTTCCCTCACCGATTGTAAACTTATGAAACCTTAGCATGTCCATAACACCAACATGAGCAAGAGCACACCCAAACAGATCAGGTCTCTGCAATCACAAAATTTCTAAATATTTTACTGGAACATTCAGTAAGAAATAAAGAATTGTCTGGAAATAAAAGTCTTTAAAAAATGATGGAAATACTACCTGATTAATACAAGCCCCAACAAGCAGCCCACCATTGCTTCCACCTTCAATACACAATTTCTTGGGATTGGTGTAACCAGCAGAGACAAGATATTCAGCAGCTGATATGAAGTCGTCAAAGCAATTCTGTTTCTTTGCAAGGGCACCAGCTTTATGCCATTCTTCTCCATACTCTCCTCCTCCACGTATGTTTGCAATGCAGAAGACAACATCTAAATGCTTTGCAAGCACAATACGGCTAGAAGAAAAATATGGTGTGATACTGATATTAAATCCACCATATCCATATAGTAAACAGGGATGTGATCCATCCAAGTGAAGACCCTTTCTAGCTACTATAAACATTGGAGTCTTGGTGCCATCTTTACTGGACACAAATGCCTGAAGAAGGAAGATGCCAATCAAGGAAGTGATAATGAAAGGACAATAATGAAATTGATGAAATTCATACCCAATAAAAACAACGAAAAGAAGTGAATTTTATTCATTGTCGACTACACAAAACCTACATATTTAATTTGTGTATGAATAAATGCAGATTACTTTACAGATGTGATTCTTCCGAACGTACCCACACTCTTATGCTTAATACTTTACTCACAGAGATAATGAAGACTGTCACTAACTAACACCTAAAAGTGAAAAAACCAACTTATTCAAATGCCAATCCAACTCAACAACTTAGATTGAAGACAAGGTATACAACTGTTAGCCAAACCAACAGGTAGGAGCTGCAGAATTTGGTAAGAATTATCTAAATAGACAGAACAATATAAATATAACAATGTTTTTTAGATTGGCAACATGGGATCAACATTGTACCAGAATGGATTTGCAACCACATCATGCATCCCAGTGCTCAACAGGAAATTATTGATAATCGATCATTTACCTGAATAGCTTCAAATTCAGTCCTGTCAAAGCCAGAGACAACTATTTCGTGAAAGATCCTCATGTCTGGGACCTCGCTTTCTAAGCTGCACATATATATAATGCCCGGAACAAGGAAGCTTGTAAACCCAACAAAGACTACATTGTCTTCACGTCGGGAAGAAATCTCAGATACTGATCCAATATCTAGTGGTAAATCATGCAAAAGGGTACCTGTTTCCAAGTCCCTTATTTGCAAAACATTTTTCACATCACTCAAATAATTCACTACAATTTGATTGCCATTTACTGCCGTAGCAGATTCAAGCACATCTTTTGTATCTTCTTGAAGTACTTCAGTCCAAGAATCAGGTTCATTCAGATCAACTCGGACTAGCTTGTTTCTTGGAGCATTCTTATTAGTGAGGAAAGTGAAAATTGTGTCATCATTCGCAATATAGTGATAGGAAGCATCAAACTTATCAACAAGCTTGATGAAAGGAAGCAATTCCTTGGTCCCTTTATAACCTTCAAGTCCTTTGGGGAGTAATGACAGGTCACAGTAATAAATCTTGTTGACAGGATCACAATTTTCATCAATATACAAAAGAGCATACTGCAAATTCCAAAAAATAAATGGAATTCAATCAATTGATAGATTTATAAGATATTGATAGCAATAAAATATAAGGAAAACCGTGTCTCTGAAGCATGACTATCAATCTGCTTAACAAAAAGATCATACTTATGTGAAAGCACAACTATTCTTTGTTGCAAATATGCAAGGATGTTGGAAGAACAAACTTTATACAGGCAAATATCAGTGTGGTAATCTAACTTCCCCATAATACCAGCCAACAGATTTAAAACCCAGAAACTATCATCAATATCAGATTGAACTTGTTCTTCACATGTATTGAATTAACAGTCAAGATGTCCCTCTATGGCACAAAACAATCAGTTCAAGGAAAGTAATCTTAGACAGCTTTTCTGCACTACATCTCAATATCACAGGTATGTCATATATAATTCTATACACAACTTGTTCTAGTTAAAATTTGAAAAGGTAATCTCATTACTTCAAAATTATTATAATGTTTACAACTTTCTTTTTCCAGTGAATGATTGAGCCAATTGCACTTTCAGAAAGAGTATTTTTTGTGTCAATTTTTACTCATCAAGACATCAAGCAAATAACATATTGCAATCCTCTTGAACAATGCAGCCAAAGTTACACTACCTTTCCATCTTCTGTGACTGAAGCAGAACGTGTATGTCTAGGATTTTCTGGATCACTCCAGCATAATATATCTTCAGACTGATCAGTACCCAAAAAATGATAATAAATTTCATGGTTTAGATTGGCATCAGTCTCTGTGCCCGCATCCAACTTTTCTCCATCCCTTTAAAACAAAATATTTGTTATGAAGATCACAATGAACCCACCATTAAAACAACACATAGGAACATCTAAAGAGCATCATCTCTGAAGAGGAATTCTTAAAATTCTAAATATTGGCTTAACAGGATTCCAGATTAATCTAATTTCTAAACAGGTCAAGTCTGAAACAGATCTGCAGCTCAATAAATGCAAATATTGAGGGTTCAATCCTTCAAAACCACAGCAAATCTTTAATCTGACAACTATTTACAACAGATTCAACAATATAAGGAAAGTCAGACATCTTTTTCATAAGAAATTATCACTTACTCAGGAGCTGGATAACGGCTGTAGAAAAAACCCTTGCTATCATGTGTCCAACTGATAGATGAAAACTTGACCTGTGTCAAACAAAAAATTTTTTTTAGCATATATCAGGTATAATCCATCCCAGAAGTTTATTTTTTAAAAATGCAAAGCAAATATCGTGACAAGCAATGAATTACCCATGAAATTGTGTCAGACTCAGTGTTCTTATCATCAATCCGCATAACTTTAATGGTAACCCAATCGCTTCCGCTTAAACTAGTGCCATAGGCTAGGTACTTTGCATCCTTGCTAACGGCATATGCACTCAAAGCCACGGTTCCATCTTCACTTAATGTGTTTGGATCAAGCAAAACTTCAGGGTTGCCATCAAGACTATCCTGCAATACCAAAAGACTACATTCACAGCGCAATATGGCTCATACAATCACATTAAAGAAATTGAGAAAGCTGAAATCTTGTCAAAGAACCTGCACATATAGGACTGTTTGTGGTTGTAGACCGGTGTTGTGGAAGTAAAAATACTTGTCACCTTCCCTGAATGGAGCATTGTACTTGGGAAAGTCATATAATTTGGTAAGCTCTTCACGAAGCTTTTCCCTAGTTTTGCAGGATTCAAGCACAGAATCCGTCAATTTCATTTGCCTTTCAACAAAGTCTTTTGTCTCGGCCGAATCAGGATCCTCCAGCCTAGCCATATCAATTCGAATTATTCATTAGAACTTTGCTTAAACAAGAAAGCACAAGGAGAACCCACAAAAATTTTCCACGACACCAAATCTCAAAGTACCGTCAGAAAGTCTTAAACAACACTTCAATCGAAGCCCCAACAAATTCAAATCCATTGAATAAAAACTCACAGAAATTATTAAAGAAACATCAATTCAAGTGGGCCTTCCAATTCTTTTTCAGTTTGAATTGCAGTTTTCAATTATGTTACTTCCAAAAGTTAAAACGCATTTTCACTGCAAGATTTTCTACCGCCAAATCATTAGTCATTACCATCGATAAGGATCTGAGACCATAACACCGTGATAATTATCAACCACGGAGTCGTCTCGACGAGCGACGGGATACTCCAGAGGCGCGTCGAAAGCGGAGACGGATCCCATTTTCGGAGCTGCTGAGAAGAAAGAACACGAGGGAACGAGATAAACAGAAGAGTATTTTCTTCGTGACGGAATCTGTTTGTGGAAATGCCTACAAGCAGAAGGACGCGAAACACTTCTCGTACTTGGGGCGAGTAATATAAGGTGTGACGACGACAGAATGGCGTGTGCGTGTCGACCGGATGACAACATTGTAGTTCATTGGATAGACTTCGACGGATTATAGGCGAAACGCTGCCTTTTTGGAAATATACTCTGACGTCAATTTGGGATTCTTCCGCTTTGTTTGGAACGTGCAAAAATGAGAAAAATAAAAAGATAAAAGGAATAATTTTATAAGGTGGTATATTTAAAAGTACAAATTTTAATAAAAAAGAAAAAGAAAAAAGTTCACACCTAAACATCAGATTTTATATATTCTTTTTCTGATCATGATAATAATCTATCTATTATCAGTGTGATCAAAAAATAAATAAATAAATTACCATATCAATAAGAGGTAATAGCATTTTATTTGTAAGATCTTGATTCTATTTCCCACCTTTTCTTTTGAATATTAGTTTGGCGTTGTTGAAAGAAACAACTGTTTATTTTTGTTATTATTTGACAAATGAAATCCATCTATCATACCTAACATGGTGACTATAGAAGACATAAAATAAAATGTTGTTAAATTATGCGATTGCATTTTGAAGGAGAGTTGAAATGATATAATTACATATGTACTTTGTAAGACAACAATAATAACTATGTTTGTTTTTAAAATTTGAAGCGTGTTTTTAAATATTTTTGTCTTAAAAATTTGTATAAAAATAAGAAAGATAAATAATTAAAAATAAAAAAATATAATAATTAAATATTTATTTTTAAGGTTTAAAATTGCAAATTAGGCATAGCTAAAGAAACCACAGTATAAACAAATATTTTATATTACGTTTTTGTAACTTTGGCTAACACCATCTTCACGCACAAAGCAATGCAAGATTACTGTTTACAAAATTAAAATTGAAATTTCTTATCTCCTTTATTTCTCCTTTGTAAGCAAATGACCAGTTAACAAAGCAAGAAAAAATCCAAAAATAATATACACGAAGGTGCATTCCAATGGAGTTTGTAGCCCCAAGCACACAACGAAAGTGCCCTCCAAAGTTTTGTTCTCTCATAGGTTACCACCCGCCTTGACACGCATAATCACACTCTCTAGGTTATCAATTAGCCTGAAGGAGATTGTATTTAGAGACTTCATAGAAATCGATCTGATGTAGAATGACTAGTACTTTACTCTCTAATTTGAGCTTCTGCAACGGGACGCGGGGATAGTGCAGACAAATAACAAGTCTAACTTTTCATCTCACACCTAATTTGATCTATCATTGCACTGATCATGTGACAAAATAGGATCAATCGGCTCAGGGTTCATGCTGCCTCATGAAAAGAGATAATTTTAAAGTTTTTAAGTATTAAGATGTAGAAAAATTATGTAGTATGTGATTTGAATGTTAAGAGTTTAGGGTTTTGAAAATGTTGGAAATTAAGGTTTTGGTGGAATAATTTTCTAAGGTGTGATTTAAGCGTTGGGAATTGAGGTCTTGGGAATATTGAAAATTAGGACTTTGCTAGGATAATTCATCTAGAGTTTAAGGTTTAGGATTTTGTTAGAATAATTTTTTAGGCTTAAGGGATCAAGATTTTTTTTTTGGGATAATTCATCAATAGTGTGAGCATTATCAGGGTTTTTGTGTCTTAGGAATTAAGATTTTGTTGGGGTAATTCATTTAGGATGTGAGCATGATTAAAGTTTTTGAATGTTGAGAATTAAAATTTTGTAGGAGTATTGGGGTTTTTACATTCACGCAATAAGAATAGTATAAACGTAACTATCTAATAAAATATAGGGTTTGTAAGACAAAGTACATAACACTTCATTACTAAAAGTAAAAGATACAAATGTCGACAACATAGCCTCAGACAAGCACATAAAGTGTAACAAAGACCTGTGGCTACAGTAGTAACAAAGATTGATGGCGACAATGCCATCATCGTCATGGCTATTAGGAGGATGATGGCATATTTTCAAGTTGACAACGGGTGTCTTGTTCACTCTTTCTTCGTGCTCGATGCTCCAGTCAATTCATCTCTTTGGAGTCCTTGTACTCAAATTGCGCGATCTACACCTAATATATCGCTGATGGGAATTGTGAACAAGTTCACAATGAGGTTTTTCCCAATAAGCCTCAAATCAAATTCAATGAAATTGCTCTATGCACGTGTTAACATAAGTTGTGGTTGAGAAGTGGGCTTACACAAGAATCTTCGGCTAAAGCCTCCATTTTCTGCAAACCTAAATGACATTAGAACGAGGAATACCATGCAGTTGCCACTTCTCACAAGAGCATTGTCGATTTTTAATCGACACAGTTTGAACATTGTCACCTCCACAACCTCAAGTGCTCATAGTGACGGCCTAAGCTATTTCCTTAAGCCTATCAAATAACTACACACTATGTCCAATTGATTTAGTCTTAATATCTACATAAATGCTACTCTGCCACATTGGCCAATGATTCCCTACTACAGTCATTCTTTATGCCTTTGGAGATTGCTTATTAAAATACGTTATAACATGATCAAATGTTAGCTTTACTATGGTACAGATAGGTAGCTGTATGCTTCTCTTGATGACCCAATTTGTGGATTTTGAAATGTTCATCTTCAATATCCCTCAACCCAAGCCACCATCATGAGCAAGAGTCCACTTCGTGAGATTGATCCAGGACATCCAATCATGTACACGTGGCTCCAGCGCCATGATGTACTCCATTGTATACTTAAACTTAGATACTTAAGTATGCCTCCCAACATACCAGCACAAGCCTCTAAGTGGCAATTATTAAATTTTTTTCAACAGATTCATGCAAACATGCCCCAAGTAGAATCAATGGGCACCTTGAGGGAGGAAGGTTTGAACTCATCAAACATCTACATCGCTAACAACAACCCTGGATGGCGATTGGATAAAAGACAAGTACCTGATTTATCTCAAATTACATATACAACAATCATCTATAGAAATTAACGCCACAATTCGAAACTCTCTTTATCTATCAATGCCAATACAAAAGGTAACATTTGTTAGTTCGCATTAATAGCCACGATAATTAGCAATTTATGGCTATATTTGACATACAAATGAGTCTCATCAACATTAATAACCTTTCAACAATAAGCACACTTATCTATGCACGATCTAAATGCGTAAAATACATAGTGCAGAATCTTAGTCGTGGACGTGTTAGGGTCCCTTTGTTGCCATTTCTCCACTATTTTACGATTTTACCTTTGTAGCACAAACATATATGTAGGCAACTTTTTCACAAAATCCTCCCATATGTTATACTCCTTCTCCACTACACATTTCAACCCATATCATGCCTTTCCATACTTTATAAAACCATACTTGTCCGTCACTGTTTGAATAACACATTTAATTGGATAGGTAAGGTCATGATGAACCATCCCAGTCATGAGTGACGTGACCATATTCTTGTCGAAATTTGCAATGTCCATCGAAAACTTCTGTAGAGCACAAGTGTATTCAAACCCATATCAAGTAATTCTCTACAATCCTAATCACTAACTATAAGAAGCGGTCAAATATCAATATACTCTCCACTACTAAATATTCCTTATAAGTAACCCTAACTAAATAGTCTTTCACAGCTGCCTGTACGTGTTCCTTATACTTGAAATTCATATTAATGCAAAGGTCGACACTATGTCCGTCATAGTATGCTCCTCCTCTATTACTCAAGGTACCATAACTATCAAAATAAATCTCATTACTCACCTGTGTAAAGAATAAAACTAATAGGTACATAGATCTCCCAATGGGAGATATTGATGAGTACATGAACATGCTAGCAGATGGTATTGATCTAACCGATGCTTGGGATGTGACTGAAGACCTCCATTAGATTATGCCAAAACCTCATCCATGGCCACTATGTTAACTGCATCACAGTCATTGTCCTCATCAGACACACTGCCTCTAACACATTTTTCTTAAGACACAATTTATATTGTCTAGTGACCATGCTTTTTTACATGTTCTAAAACCTATATCCTACTCTATCTAGGTCACCTTATATTACTATTAGTAGGAGTGACAATTTTTGACCTGACACGAAATCTATAAGTTTCGATCAACCATTCGTGGTTTCGGATCAAATTGACTTAGATCCTTGAATCTAAAAAGAAAAATGGGTCAATTTCAAATTAACTTGCGAACCTGTAAATATATTTTTAATAATTTAATAAATATCTATATAAATAGAAAAAATTAATTAAATAAAATTAAATAATAAAATTGTAAATATTTAAAATATTAATCTTTAATTTTAATTAAAAAATTATTTTTTTTGTTAGCAAATCAAATTCAAGCAACCCTTGACTTGCCAGCACACTAACCAGATCTGTTGCCACCCCTAACTACTGGCCATATATCTACGTGTCATGTGATGGTTCGCCATATAATGGTTCGCCATATATCTACTTCATAAACAGTGCCTCGAATAAAGTTTAACGTTCAAATCAAGTACCCCCACTAAATCACAAACACCGAACTAAGATAACGCCTCAATGACTTCCAGCACACTGGGAACATCCTTGCCAATTGAGAAAGTCTGATTCGATGACGTGCTTATATCTAGTACTCTTGGAGGATGTGTAGATTGATAACTAGACGATCCAGGCTTTGTTTATAAATACAGCTCTAGATAGTTTAATAGATTCCTAGGGTTTAGTAAGAGGTTCAATTATAACTTAGTGTTAGCAGTAAATACTATTAACCTTTACCCGCTGAACTAATCTCTGATTACGTAACCAGAGTAATTCTAAGTAAAACCTTAGCACTATCAAACCTAAAAAATTGATACACGATAGCCATGAATTGATCAAAATCAATATCACAGGGCATGAAAATTACCATTAATAGACCACAACCATAACTCACAAAAATTGAATCCTGCAAGACAATGTCTCTCTAATACAAAACAATTTGTATATCATTCTCAAATGACATGGCTACACTAATAATAAAAGTTCACAAAACAAAATTTATGTCAATATAATGAATATAAAAAAATTACACTTCTCTTAATGCAAGACAATGCCTCACCAATACAAAACAACTTGTCTCTCATTTTTAGATAATATGGCTACACTAATAAAAAAAGTTCACAAAACAAAATTTATGTCAATATAATAAATATAAAAAAATTTACACTTCTCCTAATGCAATATACTAAACTAAAATCTTACAATAATGCATGAAATTAAACAAATTAACAAATGTAACGCCCAATCAATAAGATATAATGCACTAATAAAATATTCTCAAAATATAACGTATGTCTATATTAAGAAAATGTATTATATCATAATGCAATATACTAAATCAAAATTTTATAATAACACATAAAATTAAACCAACTAACAAATATAAAACACAATCAACAAGATGTAACACACTAATAGAATGTTTACCAAACATAACTAATGTTAATAATACAAAAATATATTAAATCATAATACAATATATTAAATCAAAATCTTTTAACAATATATGAAATTAAACTTATAAACAAATATGAGACATAATCAACAACATACTTACTATACTTGTAAATGCTGGCATAAATTTTTCAAAATTTGAACATTTTATCATAAACTTTTCGATATTTGTAAATAATATCCTAAACTTTTCAATGATTGAATATTCTATCCTAAATTTTTCAAAAATTGTAAATTCTACACTAAACTTTTCAATATTTGTAAATTCTACCCTTAAATTTTAATTATTGTAATTTCTACTCTTAAACTTTTCAATAATTATGAAAAATTGAGAAATTTGGAGTAGAATTCACAAATATTGAAAAGTTATAAAAATTTCATTATTATAATTTCTACACTAAAATTTTCAAAAATTATGAAAACTACCCTAAACTTTATAATAATTATGAATTCTACCATAAATTTTTCTATATTTATACACTATCCTCACATATTCCTTGAATTTTCATATTTAACCCTAAAGTTTGCAATTTCTCAACATGTGTCTTTAGTCTATTTATTTTGTCAGATTTGAACAGTTTCACCCTTTCAAAGGATAGAATGAGTCATAAAAATTTTGATAACAAATAATTAAACTACACACTTGAAATGAAAGATGCTCATTTGAGTGGAGTTGGAGAGGAGAATCCTTGCTCCCGCATGAGGAAATTTGGGGTGAAGAAATGGGAAGAGCCGATGTTAGGTTTTTTTTAATGTAAAATTCTATTTTTACCTTTTTCAAAATACCTAAATTGAAAACACTTGAATGAAATATACTATTTTGTCTTTCCAAATGTTGGAATCCAATGGTTCCAACACTTTCAACATTTGGAAAGATGGAATCTAAAAGAAAATAAAAAAGAAAAAGAATGTCAAGTGGGCATTATGTCATTTGAAAAAATGAAATGCCTAGACTGATGGAATGTAATGGTATTTGTGAGTGTAGCCTACACCATTTAGTGTATTGTACGTAATCCACACATAAGAGTAGTGATTTTTGCATTGTGGTGTAATTTTATTACACAATTTTGTTCGTTGTAATGACTTTTCCTATTATAGGTACACTACCTATAGCCACAAGTTCCGTGAGAAACAACCTACGCTGTAAGCAACATTCGTGATATCTTAGAACCTAGACCCAAATTTGCATTAATACATCAATATCTATTCTAATCAGTAGCATATGCAATACACATAGTAATATGATTTTCATTATATGAAATTCATATCGCTTTCTTATGACGAGCAGGACTTTGTGTCGTTACTCGATGAGAGGTTATGTACTCGGTGGACATGTTCAGGTCCCCTTAACCTGTACAATGTAATTGAATATCACTACCCCAAGAGAGTAATCAAGTAGTTCGAAGCAATACAATTCATACCAGCAAACCCTAACAAGCATCATGATGCACTACATTGCATCAATCAATGATTGAGTGCAAATAAAGATTTAGCCCACGAGCATGAGTTTTACATGCAGTAGTGGCAGGATCCAACTCTAGTGCTCCACTTTGTCACATCCCTACAACAGACCCTGCATATTATTATCAACCCCCCCACAGCATTATGTTCAAAGGATATACTAACTGGGAGATGCTAGAGTTTTCGCATACTTGGTATGTTATCTTCAACCTCCTAACATTGTCTATACATCTATCTTACTAAACATAATGCATATATATTGATGCTTGATTGTCTACATTTCATTACATATGCAGGGTATGACAAGGCAGTGCTTGGACATCTTGAGACCATTACCTCTCAACGACTTACCCAGGATTTCCAACTGTACGATCAGATCTCACCTCTTTATTCGAACATGTCCAAACTGTTGCACCCACCTTGTCATCTGAACATGCTCAATCCGTCAAGCCCACCTCTTCATCCACATATGCTTGGGCCTTTCTCGTTCGCTTCCGCATTTAGTGATGTATTTGACATAAGACTATCAATTAGTATTGGATCCGAATGGGACTATTACATGTTGGCACCACCAAATACTGATATGCAGTCTCTATATACGCTATTGAAATTCAATTCATTTTAACTACAGTATCCCTACGTGCCATCAAATTTACAATTGGGATTAGAATTTAACTCCTCGATGCAGTACGATACTTCTCGTCAATATCCTATGTCTCATCTACCATTCTATGATATTTTTTTCACTATCATCAATGTATTATATAGGAGGTCCTACTACCATAACAGTGACACCAATCAAAACTCAGACATCAACCAAACATCACAGGGACATAACCGACGTTGTTACACACGGCTACAAGGATGCGGCCATAAGAGCCATTTATAATGTTAGATATTTTTTGTATATTTTTTACAATTAGTTATTTTTTTATTACTTGTTTATACTAACAACACATTTAAATGAAATTAATTATTTTTATATTTTTTATTATTAAATTATTAAATTATTTTTATTGTGTTAATTAATATACAATTGTCTAACTATGTCACATTTCTTTTGAATCTTATTTAATTTGTATATGTATAGATGCCACAATTAATATGCACATGTATAAATTCTAATATTCTCTCAGCCAAAATTCTAATTAATATGTATATGTATGGATGCCATAATTTTCTTCTAATAAAATCCTAATCAATATACAAAATATAAAATTTTATCAACAAAACCCTCACGACATTGCACACACATAAAACCCCAACTTCGAATACCCCGTAAGCTTATAAAATCCTAATAAGTGAGAATAATTATTCAGTCATTGGACATATCATTGTCTCAATCATGGCTGGCTTGACGGTTGGACCAATTTTTTTTTTTTTTTTAGTAGACTCCATTCCGTTGTTTCAAAGAATAGAATGGCACATTCCGTAAAACCAGCTACAAACTGGTTATTTTGAATAAGTAAAAAAGGAATATTAACTTAAAATTCCCCTCAAAATCACACAATAATGCATTCAAGAAAATACCACATTTCATAAATTTATGCAATTTATTGTGACCGGACTCCCTGAGGTAGCTACTTTTTCATACTTGAAGTATACATGCACGGTCATTTTATTTGACATCTCATGCTTAACTAAGTTTTGTGAAATAAAATGTCATATTAAATTGTATATCCAAATAATATACATTTATTTTAATCCGAATAGACGTCGCACAATTTAACTAAAATTATATGCCCCCTACCAAACACCATTTATTTTATTTGACATCTCATGCAGTGATTAAGTTTTAAGAAATAAATAACATATTAAATCGGATTTCCAATGATTTATTAATTTAAATTCCACGACCGCACTGAAAAACAACAGTCAAATAGCAAATAAGGAAAGAAGTAGCGAATGAAACGAACTTCTCTAAATCAACCCAGAGGACAAATCGCCCCCATAATAAATAGGCAAATATTAGGTGGGCTAAACATTTAATATATTAAAAGAAAAAAAGGTAGCACTGACCACTAGCAACATTTGATAAATCATCGAATCCGAACCTTTTCTTTTAAGGGTTAATCTCACATATATCAACTTATATGCCACACCATCCAAAGAAATCAAGAGCCCCACGACATGAAATTTCTTAAGTCGGCCCACTGGACCTTTTTTGACTTTTGTGCGGGGAAGGAAAAGGAAAGACGTTTGGTCTTAAGACTCTAGAAAAGAAAAGAAAATTATAAAATTTTATAAGTTGTTTGGTAGAATGATTTTTAAGATAAAAAGTTTAAATTTTATAATTTTTTATTATTTAACAGAGAGAATTTGATGATAAATGAGAAAAAATAGAAATAATAAAGATTTTAAGAAAAAAGGAAATGAATTATTTGATATAGAGCATTAATTAAATATCGTAACCGTACACACAGGACTGTTTTTGGGGGAAGAGTCACAACCAGAAAACTCTTACATGTAATCCTCGTTCGTCACCGTCTCCAATGTCACTACAACCTAAGAAGACGCCCATTGGTCCTCTCCACGAGAAAAGAAAGAGGAAAGGCCCTAAGCCGAGTGCCGAGTCATGTCCTAGTCAGCTATTTTATTGCAGCACAACCACAGGCCTGCGCAGATAATTAATCTCAACATATCACATTTCGTAACCATGTACACAAAATATTAGCCAAATTTGAATTTGCTGCTGATTTTAAAGACTTTGCAAAATAGAGCATTCTTAATTAAAAAATATTAGGAACCAAGGGATACAAAAAAAGAAAAGGAAAGGACCAAACCCATTCAAGAGAGAGGTGGTCGATGAAGAGTGGATCTGCAGAACTCAAAAAGGAGAGAGGACGACAGAGAGACGAGAGAAATATTAGAGTCAAAAGAAAAATAAAAAATAATTTTTAAAAAGAAACAGAAAAGTCAGAAAACATAATTTTTAAAAGGACAGAGAAAAGTCAGATATTCAAAAGGTGTACAGGACACGTGTCACCTCCATAGAATACAAGAAATTCATTGACTCGTGTTAACAATGTTTGTGTGCATATATTCATATTTGATTATTTTTTATTTCATTCATCTTTTAAATGTGTTTCAATTATAATTTTTTAAAATAATGAATAAATAATCTGAAAAAGTAAAGAAAAATATAGGGATACCAAACAAAAAAGAAAACAGAAAATATATAAAGAGAAAAGACATACTATATAAAGGAAAAATAAAAAACACTGAAAATAAAACAATAGTAGTTTGAAGTAGTGGAAAACCTGCATAAATTAAAAAAACAGGGAATACAAAGAAAAAAATAAAATAGTGTATGAACAAGTAAGAGAAAGGATTAAATAATTGATAGAGGATGCGTTTCACTGTTTAATGTTCCCGTAACTAATTAGTATAAAAACCAACGTAGGTTCATCATCTCATTAAAAAGATGTAAACTTAATTATTTATTTTTAAAGATTAAATAAATAATAATTCATTTATTAGCTTCCAAGTAATTAATTAAATGATTTATTCACTAAGTATATCCAGACTAACTATTAATTATATGAAGAGGCAAAAAATACGATACATATTCGAAATAAAAAGAATTATAATAAAAATAATTTTTTCCTTATCCATTTTTCACCATTTCATACGCACAGTGGAGCGCCCCTCTTGAGGTAGATCCACCAAATCCCTAGGCTATGTTTGGGGGAGAAAATTTTTTTGAATATGGTGTTAGTAGGGATAAATGATATGCTTGAAAGCAAGGGCTATGCTTGTTTTCATATACAACCTCTTAAAAATATACTATAATTATTAATTTTTTAAATTTTTAGTTTTATCTTTTTTTATTTTTATATATTTTTTAAAAAATATACCTAAACACATAAACTTAAAAAACCAAACGTAATTAACATTTTTAATAAAATAAATAACATAATTAATTTAAATATATACATAAAAATATAATAATAATTAAATAATTAAATAATAATTATGTTTTAAATTATACTAAATGTCTTGAAAAAAATTAATTATATATATCTGTGTGTAAATATGAAATAAGAAATTTTAAATTTTAAATTTAAATAAAAATATTATAAAATAATATATTTGATAAAATAAAATTTGAGAGAGAATAATGAAATTGAAAAATAAGTTCCAAACATAACCTAAGATTTAATGGCGTTTGTCAGAACTTCAATCATGCGCCTTCGCATACTGCCAGGCTGTGCAGCCAAGACAGATGGCACTGCCCTAATTAATTGTTTGCAGCCGTACCAGTACCACTACCATCCGCAACGTGATCTGTGAAATACCGTTGCTCGTAGCTGGAGTACTTCTACCATGGCTTGATATTTGTGAATATATGCAATGCCTTAGAAAAGAAAGAAAAAAAACTGCATCGATCCGTAAAGAAGGTGGCATGTAATCAAATAAGAAGGGATCTGTTTCAGGAGTAACAAAAATGGAATTGACTGAGTTCATCAGTTGTGTTGTAGAAGACAGAAGAGAAATGGAAGGAACGGAAATTCTCTATCTCCTTATTTTTGCGTTCAGCCCACAAAATATATCAAAACCCCATTTCTTACATTCTCAATTCACATCAATTCCCATACACATCTGGCATTTGATATGAGCAGACGGCCACGAAACCGATCATTACAACCAATCTTCTCATGCAGATAAAGCAGCCCGCTGGCGCTGTAGAGAACAAACATTGATTCGGCAAATCTAGTTCCAGAAAGAATTTAAATAATTTTCCCAAATGCGAGGGTTTCAGTTAATTGATGGATTTATATCGTAATACTTCATTATCTGCAAAGAGAATTGTTCGGGGTTCTCCCTGCAATACATGTCGAAGGAGCCATAAAATACTTAATAAACTGTATCGGCGCACTAAAATTTCACAAGATAGCACGATCAAGCAACTATCGGTTATCATTTAGTCAACCGAAATTCCTTGGCAGATGCATGGAAGAAACTCAAGATAAAGAATAAAAAGAACAGAGACAACAGGTGCAGAAGAGCTTTTACCTTGATCTTTGAACAAGGAACAGTAAGAAACGCACATAAGACAAGAACCTTCGGGAAGAAATAAGACAGCAAATTTCACGAAGGTTTTGCAAAGAGAAGCCAACAGAGCTCAGTTGGCAGTATGTCCACCTCCTCCGCATGAGAGAACTCAATTGATTGGTTGTACAAAAGCTTCTCATTCCTGGCTTCTGTTAAAAGGATTTCCACTTAACAGGAGGCGGACAGAATGCCAATAAACTCTGTCAGAAACCCTTTGATAAACCTACCATGAAACCCAACTCCTTAAAGACCATTGATGTCGTTCAGATACGGACTGTGAATACCATTACTGAAACACTCTCACAGGAACAACTCCGACTCTGAGTAGCGTGATAGATGGGTAGCGATGAATACATACAGACGAGAGGTGGAAAAAAGTGGGCAGTTGCGGTGCTATTTAAGATGTGGGGTGAGCTGCTGTAGTACATAAGAGTGAGAAAGAAACTTGAGACCGCGGAGAAGAGAGAGTTTATAATAATACTACGTGGTTAAATCGGATTGGATGGTTCACTCCAGGGCAGCATGTTTACAAGGAAAGGATCAAAAAATAATTATGACAAATCTTGCCTTTATAATTCGGGTCAGACTTGGAGCATACTCCACGGTTCTGATGAAACACGGAAACCTCTGACTGATCCTTCCTTCTAGGCAGCTTTTCAGTAGACGCCGTGGAGAAAGGACATTCCAAAATTGACGATCCACCACTTCCAGCCTCCTCACAAATGGCCCAAAAACTCTGGAGAAAGGTGCTAAAATGGTTTTTCGATTTTGGGCTTTCCATCTAGGAAGCTTGTTGCTCACTGTTACAGTGGGAAAGAAGATCTGTATTTGTATTTCGCTGTATGTTTACCATGTATTCTTACTGTATTTGTATTCCATTTAGGGTAATATGTTTGACCTTAATTTTGTCGACTTGGCTTTACGATATACGATATATGTGACCCTGATTGAAGAAAAGAAATTCAAAATATTAAAATGACAATACGAGAGAAGAGACGATTTGAAATTGCCATTTTGCATAATGATGAAGCAATATTCAGATTACAATCAATTCAATTCCCATGGTCATCTCCACTAGTATATTTTTCACAGAGATGATCCAGAGCAACGCATCAATCTGCATTATTCCTCGTAATGATTTTCAGAATCCAATTCAAAAAACCATGTCAGAATAAAAAATATTATCAGCTGATTGTCCGTCTAGTTTTGAAAGTTAGATTGCAACTAGATACCACGCCACTCTTCAAAATTAATTTTAAAATAATTAAAAATGATAAATTTTTAAAAATAAATAGTAATAAATTATATATGATTAATTAAGATTTGTGAGAAAAAGTATAATAATGCTATTTTATAAGGAGTAAAAATGATAACTAATTAATATGATAAGTAATTATATTTATGGACGTGGATGATTTAATATGTAAGTGACGTTAAATATTATATAATATTAACGTGGGATAGTTATATTTGTTGAAATAAATGATTTGATATTTAAATAATATAAAATATTATATATTGATATATTATTTTTGGGTGTAAAATATATTGTTAATATTATTATTATGAATTTTAAGGGGTTTTTGGATATTGTAGGGCAAACGTTGTTAATGTATTTGTAATTGTTGAACTATTTGGTAATGATAATAATAGGAAAACGTATAAATAATAGTAATGATAAAATAAACTATAATATTAATAACAATAATAATAGTAGTTGAAATAATAATATTTAAAATTAATTAATAAATTTCTAAATTATGTAACTACTTGTATATATATTATGATTATTACTTATCTGTATTACATTCTAAAGTGGTTAATTACCTTTTAAATTATATAATAATTAATTTGTTAGAAAATACTAGCAACCATATCACTTAAAAAATTAAAATAAATTAATGTCTAAAAATCGTAAAAAGTAAATTTCAACCCAATAAAATTACATATGATAAAATAAATAGCAACACAAATAATGTTACAATGAGTTATGATTTCAAATAAATAAATAAGTTATTGTCATTAACAACTATTGTTATAAAATAAATAATATATTATTTAGTAATTTAAATGTGCAAAAATTGACTGCAAATTTAATAACATGCATGATATTTATTTGATACAAATTAATTTTATTTTAAATTTTAATTGTACGGAATATAATAATGTTGAGGTGTCATAATAATTACTAGATATGACACATTTTATTGTAATGAAACGCTTTGAATGTTATTTAAAGAACCTAGTTAGGATTGGAGCGACGCATTGATCTTCTTTGACGCCGGTTGAAATTTTAAATAACGTTAATCTACGAATTTAAAGACCCAAAATGTGAATTAAACATCAGGATTTGAGAAATTTTTATGAATAGCACCTTGAACTCGATGACGAAATCCTTAAAACTTCTTGAAACTTATGGAAAGGATTTAAATTACTTGAATGGTTATTTATTTGAAATCTCCTTTTTCTTTTTTTTAACCATCAAAGGCTACCTGTATTTATAAGGGTTGAGAGGTTTGGCTGTCATATTTAGTGAGTGACGTGCCATAGTTTGATTGGACATCATTGATTGTCATGATTTCCTCCTTTTATATTTGTGTAAATTCAAATGAAAAAAATTTTGACATGTGGTGTTATTTGATTGACCATTACGTCTTGATTTACGGCATCAATTGTCATGATTTACTCTCTTTATACTTGTTAGGGTATAAATTACAACTTACCAAATGAAAAAGGCTTGACACGTGATGTAATTTGATTAACCATTTTAACACGTGTCATTTTTTGATTGATTGATCATATTTGTAGTAAAATATTATTTTATTTTATTATTTAATTTTAAGATTATATTTGATTTAACTCCTAAAATATAAATAATTAGTAAATTAATATTTTATTACAATAAAACACCAGATGGCAGCATTTAATTAGGCAAAAAAATTTCACTTGCTTACAGATACATTTGTCTCATAGTGAAAAAATAATAAAACAAACATTATTAATTTGTGATTAATACAAATGTGAGGGCTATGCTTGTTTCCTAAAAATTTGGGCTATGTTTGTTTCCAAAATAGGATGAGAGAGAAAAATTTAAGTGATTTGAATAAAAATAAAAATTACATTTGGTTAATAAAATTTAGATAGGCAGGAGAATTATTTTTGTATATATTTAACATTTAATAATAATTGTATATTTATAAGGTAAAAAAAATCAATGTGAGTTGAAAAATTATAGAAATAAACGTTAACTGGTTATGAATAGGTATAATAATTAAAAAATTGTTAATCAATTATAAAAAGTAAGAAGAAAAAAATTTAAATTTGAATTTAAACGAAATTTTTATGGTAAAATATTTAATTTATAAAATTTTTATATAATGATGAATAAGGGTAAATTTGGAAACAAAACATAGCCAAGAGAACTACTGCCTTTTCTTTGTTTTTTTCACCCTCACACACCTCCACAACTCACACATCCACATATTTAAACTCAAGTCTCTGGTGAACGACGTGTTGGCTTGAAAGCCCCAGCTTCCCACTTAAAATAGAGGAGCGAGTTGTTTAATTTGAGAAAAATGGGCTATGTTTGTTTTTCTCTTTTAACGTCCATATAATTCATCAAAACATTACTATTTAACATCCATGCAGTCAATCTATCAAAACATTACCACAATGTTTGGAACATTATATTTCAACTCTTAATACTTTTTCAAATCTTATAGCCAAACATCTAAAATAACAAAATTCTCACTCAAATTTAAATTCAAAATTTATCATATATATATATATATAATTAACTAATTATTTTTCAATTATTAAACACATTCAGAATCAAATCAATATATATATATCTATATATACATACATGCACATTTATATATATTTATACTTTACAAACTAATTATTATTTATGTATACCATTACATTATCTAATTATTATATATTTTATATATTTATAAATAGACAAATTAAAATAAATAATACTATTTATCAAATCAAACATTCATTCCAACACATACACTCATCACAACGTATCTCTCACCAGACATCATTTATCACCAAAACACTCTTTCCAAATATATTCATATATTAAAGGACAATAAAAATTAAAATAGTTTTGCATGAAATTAAAACACACTAAACTTAAATGGCATTTTTGGTATTTTATAGAAAATAAAAAAAAAGTAAAATTTTGAAAGGGTGAAAACTTTTTATTTTTTAATAATTTTTTATATAAATATATATAATAATGATTAATTGATGTATAATTGTGGGGATATTAATTAGTATCTAAAATATAAAATCAAACATGAGGAAATTAAGGTATCAAATCAATAAAAATCCTTTTCATTCGGTCATAATTTCATATGCATGTTGGTTTTAAAATTAAAAAAAAAAGAAGAAGAAGAACTATTGGGGCATTTTTTTAAGTATGTGATTATAATTCAAATAATTGTTCAAAAGGACAAAAATTTGCTTAAATTAATTAATTTTTAACAATTATATTTAATAAGTTTGACTATTTAAAATAATTATATTTATTTTTTATTATAATTAATAGTTTTTGCATAATTTATAAAACAAATTAAACATCTCGATTAATTTATCATAGCTTTCTAATTAGATTATTTATCTAATAATTTTATTAAACATTTATTTTATTAAGAGTTTTAATCAATTAAAAAATATTTGATTTATATGGATAAAATAATATATCTTACATAATTAGTTAATGTAAACATGTTCTTAGAGTACTGATGGGCGGAGGGGAAGCACATTCTTTCCGTGCCTTTGAGTTATGTTTGGAATTCAACTTTTAAATCCAAAATATCATTTTCAAATTTACATTGTTAAACATACAATTTAACAATATTTTTATATAAATTTAAATTAAAAATTTCCTTTTCACATATATAACTAACAATTTTTTTTTTCAATCATTAAACTTATTCACAATTAAATTAGTACATATATATCACACATATACTCACATTTATTCTTATTTACACGTTAAAATATAGTCATTACATTTATTATTTAATCATTATTATACATTATATATATATATATATATTCAAATATATTATATTATTTATTCTATTAAACATTTATTCCAAATATATTACCCTTCCCAACACATCATATTCAATGATAACCCATCTCCCAAACACAACCTTGGTTTCTTGAATTGTAATGATTGAAAATACACAGAGTTTGAACAATAGTGGTGGTATAAGCACCGCTATAATTGAAATAGAAAACATGATTACTGTTTAAAACATAGATCGGGACTTTACGATTTTGCAATTAACGTAGGTGTCAAATCCCTAGGCCATGTTTGGTTGGAGATTTTGATAAGAAAGATGATGGAAATTGAATTTGCTTGAAATTTTAATAGGAATGTAAATTGTCATTTGTTTAAATTTGAGTATGTATATATAATATATAAGAAATAATAGTAATAATGTGATAAGATATGGAGACAATAACTAGTTTATATGATATAAATATACAAAAATATGATCTTATATACGCGCGCGTGTGTATATGTATTGATTTGATTATAAATAAATGTAATAATTTAATTTTTTATTTATATTTATATTTGAAGATAAAATAATTTAAATTTAAATTTTAAATGACAATTTTAATCTCTCACCTAAGATGTTTAAATTATATAAATTTTGATAGAATAAAAATATTTGTATATCTTACAATACGCATACCTTTCGGGCACCAAAATTCTTGCTAGTAAAGGGTTAAGATCTGTGATAAGTGTAAAGGGAATGCTTGTTTCCTCTCAAGGATAAAATTTTGGTGATTTGAATAGTAATGAAAATAATGTTTTTTTATTAAATTGTAAGAGATGAGGAAATTTTAAATTAGATATTTAATATGCAATAACGATTAGATTATGAGATAGTATATATGATCATAAAGTATTAAAATATATGAGTGTGAGTGAAAAAATTGTTGGGATATATATTGAGTTGATTGAGAGTAAATATAATGATTAAAAAATAATTAGTTAGTTATTAAAAATAAAAGAGAAAAGAAATTAAATTTAAATTTGAATAAAATTCATAAGATTAGATGTTTTATTTATAAAAAATTTTAAATGATAATAAATAGTGATTAAAAACCAAAGATGGCCCATACTTCAACGTCTACAAAATCCATACTTAACTACAGCTAGAGCATAATCAACAATCCTTCCAATTTTTTTTCCATTTTTTCATTTTGAGTAAATTCTCTAAACTTGTTAGATCACGTATAGAATGATTACAAACTTAAAAAGCTTCAAATATTATCATAAATTGTGTCTCCTGACCCAAATGAAGAGGGAAAAAAATTGTTTAACAAAAACTTGCATAAATTGGCGACAATATACAGACCGAAAACAACAGAAGTAAAAATCATAGGCTTTGTTTTCAATACAATTTTCTGTCGATGTTATCTCAAAAAAACGGACTCTTCAAATACAATAGTAATTTTTTTTTTTTATGTATTATTCTCTATTACTTATACATTATTGGTAAACTTCTTCATCAACTTTCATATCCAATAACTACACATACCCAAACATGCCTAGAGAAGCGCAAATAATTGTTACTTTCATGTATGTTTTTATTACCGACTATAACTATTACATGCTAAATTTGCACAAATTGGATGTGAATTTAAGGTCTGTGTTTGAAAGAAATAATATATATAAAGATTAATTGCATAATTGTAATATTTATTCATATTATTGTTTATTTATACAGCATACTTATCTTTTTAAAAGTATATTACATATACTTTTTTATGTTTATTATATGAAAAAATACTAATGTCTTACTTTTAAAAATAGTTTAATAAGTCAAGTAAAAGCTAATAAAAATTTAAAATTTAGATTTTAACATCAAGAGTTTTACTGGTAAATTGATTTTTTGCAGCATCTTTTAATGACGTAAAAATAATGATTAAGAAAAAATGTCACTTAAGCTTAATTTTAGTAAGTAAATTTTGAATGATAAGAAAATTTGTTCATCATGTGTATCATCTAAATCCTTTTAATAAAGTCAAAAAAAAAAAATTAATAAAGAAAACGTTATAAATTTTGATCTATACAAATCCATGAGAAAAAATACATTTATATTTATTATGAAAATAGATATTATTAGCGAGTATGAATAGATGAGATGCAGGCTTTCACATATTATAGATGGTAGCAATCTCATTTTCATTCCCTACTTCAAGTGCTTCAACGCTTTTTCTGTTTTGAGCTCTAGAGGAGGATGAAAAACTATGTTTTGTTATAAAGTTTAAATGTGGTAAAATTATTTTAATATTGTTTGAATTTGAGTGATTATATCGTATGGATAATATGATAATAATTAGATAATACGATAGTATATAGTGATAATAACTAAATTTTAAGGTTTATAAGTGTGTGTGCATGCGTGCGTGTGCGTGTGTATGTGTGTGTGTGTCTATATATATATATATATATATATATGTAAGTACTGATTTAATCATAAATAAGAAAAATAATTATATTTTAATTTGAAATTTAAAGAAAATTTTATTGGGTTATGCATTTGGATTAATTAATTTTTAATAGGATAAAAAAGTGATGAAAATTTTAAACTAAACAATGCCTAAAAAACAAACATTCCACCCACCCATTTTATTGATACGATGCACTCGTTAACAAGGGACTTCGAGTATAATTGTTCGAATATTATTAGTTTTAATTTTATAAAATTTAAAATTAAATTAAATTTTGAATTAAATAATAAAATTAAGCTTTTAAAAAGTTATTTAATAACTTGCACTGCAAAAACTTTCAGAATCACTATTCAGATTTCGATTTATTACATTCCCAGAGCGGTGTTTGCGTGTGTGTACACACACACACACACGTGTATTTGTTAACCCTGTTATTCAGTACTTCTCACAAGGGAACTATTGAACGCTCCAAATTATACTCTCACTAAAAATCATTCCAAAATCCAGTACCGAATCCGATGCAAATAATGTCTCGTATGATACGGAATGGTTCATGGGACGGCTTTTAGAAAGTCTTCCAAAAAATTTTCCAACGGTGGCTTTTAAGGACAGCTACAACCCAAAAACAAAAAAAAAAAAAAACAATTAGTTTATGTGTGTTTTACCAAAAAAAAAACAGAAAGTTATCACAAAAACCTATCTCAATTATAAGTTTTTTCTTGTAGTGATGCCTAGTAACACCATAAATAATAATTAGTCTGCGTGTATGTTTTTATTTGGAGGGTTGAGCGATACGTGGCACTCCCAATGCATTAGTATTTGACAACTCATTAGAGTTGTCGTCCCACGGTCTATTAGCAACACCCGGTATTAATATAACTCAGTACCCAAAAAACTTCCAAAATTAGTCTTCAACTTTAGCTTTATCACATTCCCTAAGTGGTTTTTGTGCGCATGCATAGAGGTATCTGCAGGTGAACCACTCAACATTTGACATTGAAAAACTGTCCCTCAACCACGCCCATTAATTCTATACATCTTGCAAGGTAACTGTTAGATGCTATCGTTAAATATTTCTAAATTATACTAGCTTTAGCTAAATCCACAATAAATTATATTAAGGCCGCAGTAACATAATGTCTAGCTTCTTCTCTATATAACGATTGATATGATTTAACCGCGGGTAGTATTGTAGTCTTTAAGCATTCCTGACCTTCCTTCGTTCAGACTTCAGAGTTATGATGGGATCCCTGCGGCGCTGGCAAAGTCATTAATCACTAACTGTGGGGTTCGAAAATATTTCTACAATTTTGGCCTAATTTGTGTCAATAATGAGTACTTTAATGCTGAAAGCACGGGTAATTTTTCTGTGCTCATTGAACAGTAGAAGTAGATGAATAATTGAGCGAGTGTAGCCCGCTTCAGATCCACAAACTGGCCTGGAGAAAATATGTATGCGCATGAAGTGTGGAATCTGGTTTTTGGGGCAATTGCAACAAAACGTAGGCAAAAAGAAAAAGTAAAAATTTTTCACTGGCTCTTAAATGCTAACTAAATTATTACTACTATGATAATTATCAATCTAACAATCCGCATACTTCATTCCCAGTTGACCTGTCCAAAAACTTTAAAAATGGAGACAGCATGCGGAACATTGGTTCTGTTTTAATCATTAATTGGAAGAATCAATATGTTATTTGGGTTTAGTAAGTTAATTAATCGTACCATTGACTACATGCTGAAGTTTGACTGCAATGTAGGACTCAGAGTCAAAACTTGGACATGAAAGACTTGTGAAAATATATATATAAATAAATGAACAAATCATAGTATGTGCTCCACGCACCCGTCTGTGCGCAAGCTGGAAAATAGCTAATTTAATTGGTCACTTGTTCATGATTTTAAGCCATTTGGGTGCTGGTAGATATGTACGACAGTTCTGACCTGGGTGACAACGAGAAATGGCGAAAACAAAAACTTCACTGGGATGAAATATTATGATGGGATGGTGAGTCTGGATTTTTCAAGTACGATGATGATGATGACGGTCACAGGATATCAAACCAATCGCAGACAAACGGTTGAAACATATTTTTTTTCATGCAATAACAGCGGCTCCAGTAGTACATGTTCCAATACAGATCTCGTACCATACTGGTAACTAGTAGCTGGTAGCTTCAGCTATGGCCAACATAGACTTTATTCAAACACCACTACTTCAGTAACCCCTCTCCTCCAAGCAAGAAGAAGCGAAAAAAAGAAAAATAAAAGAACCGAAGTAAAAAGAACGCTCAAAGATGACGAAAGTGATAAAGTAGAAATCGAAATTAAGCACATCCTAATATGAAGTGGGAACTTATTCCGGGCCAACAAAAGAACCACTGCAATGGCTACTTCTTCCAGACAGCGTATCTATGCCCACTGGTCGCCAATGTCCATTCCTTTCTGGAGGGGCACCACGAACCATCTCCGATTTTCATGCATATTTTGTCCCCAATATTTGCAGCATACAGATTTGGCTGTGCTTCGAGGATGTTAATTGATGATCGACTGTGTATTCCTTGAAGCCTCCTTATATCAATCTGCAAGTTCAGATACATAGGCTGAGTGAACACTCTAAATTACTATTCAGTGGATAATAAATAGTATTTAGATGGCATACCAGATTCACAATTTGGTCGTGAATAGAACCACCCCAGTCATAGAAATGGTCATAGAATACTGCAGGTATCCCCGGATGTGTAAGGATGTAGGCGTAGCCCTGTGAAGAAAGCACCATGTATTAAAACACCACCACATCTCCAAAAATGGAGTTTTTGCTACAGCAGTGATATCAGTACATTATACCATTAGCTACAAGCAAAAGGAAGAAGGATACAAATGGTTTCTTAAGTCATGAGAAAACAAAGATAGCATGACATCTTGCTAGAATATACGTCCAAAAGTACATGAGATTAGTACCTCCATAATATGATGTGATGGGAAAGGCCAATGAGCCTACAAAAAAGAATCGTAAATGAGCATTCAACTTTGATCGAATAATTTTCTGCTGAAAGAAAGTTGGACAATGCAATCAAGCTAAGCATTAATTTAGCATGCTGATAGCATCATAATTTTCATGCTTGCCTCTGTTGTATGACATTCCTACTGTACGTATCATTTAACAAGAGAAAAATGTATTCTGCCTCTATGGCCAATCTACCGCAACTGGCCACAAAGATCGGGTGTCAAATAAAAAAAGGCAGCAAAATCTTCCACCCATCGGGCCACAATTTTACATGACCCCCTGACAAAATCATTTTTAAAGCACACTCTCAGTCATCAGCAGTTACAGAAATACTAACAAGTGTTAATACCTGAGTTGATCCAGTGTCATGGTTATCAAGAAATGTGACAGCCCTTGATGGCCACCACCCCATAACACCAGGTGGCTTCCCTTGAGGATCACGCAAACGCCAGAGTTCTCCTTTGACAGCTTGCTGTAAGCAATATTTCACATACAGAAAGGTGAAGAACTGGGAAGGAACTAATTCTGTGGTACTTGATGGCAATATTTCAAATCAAAATTTGACAACTAAAAGAAAGGGAAAAGAAGTCCTTTCTAAATTTCGACAGAAAATAGCGTCATTATGTTAAAATGCCTTCGATTTCTGTACAGACTGATGACCATGCAATTTTCATGGATCACATTTAATTACCTGCAGAATTCCCTTGGTTGTGAAATCAAATGCGGCTGATTTTTGGCCTGTGCCATCGATCCAGTTAACTATCCTTTGCCTGTGACTATCTGCAAATGAGTCGATGACAAAATAACTTAAGGTGGTCAGAAATTATCAAAGAAGCAAAGCCCTGCCGGAAAATGTGCTTTTAGCTCCTAGTAACCCTGAATTTGCAAAGAAATTAAGAAATGCATGCCATGCAAAAAGAATACTCGAGTAAAAGAGTCGAGAACTGAAAAGGTCTCAACAATCAAACTCAAAAACAATCCAATCAATATCAGTCATAACACATGAAATCAAAACAGAGCACACATGTTCAGCAAAACAATAAACAAACAAATAAACAAAAGGACTAGAGTTTAGAATAATTAATTTCATACATCAGCAGACGCAGAAATATGTGCCCTGTTATTAAAAATTTATAAACTAGTGAGCATAATTTATGCAGAAAGCTTATACCTTGGTTGTATTCCAAGTAGCTGCCCTTGTAGTTGCAAGAATCCCAATATTCCCCAACAGAAAATACAGGCTTTGCACTCTCAATATACTCACCCACAAATTTTGGAGAATAACTTCATCAAAAAAAGAAACAGTGGATTAGCTACAAATGTCACCAATCACTTGGAAAAGTGCGCTTCTTAAAATTTGACTATATTGCATACCCTCGAACAAAATCAAAGCGAAAATCCTGGAAACCAACACTGTTGTGCAACCATCGAAGCCACTCAGAAATGTCTTTCCTTACAAATTGTTGTGTATGGTCAATATTTGGGACTCCATGAAAATTGTCCCCAGTACTTCTGTTACCCTAATTTTTAATCAAAACAAAAGGAATTTAGATATTCTACAGAAATAGATATTAAAACTATGAATAATAAAAATACTGAGAATTTTTCCAGTTAAACATGCAATTCTACGTTAATGTTAGTGAAACAAAGTCTAACTGTTTTAGCAAGCTATTTATCAAGGACCACATCTAATTAGCTCTTCTCCAGCTATTTAAATTATCCCGCATGCCCCATACCATGACTTCTCTGAATGAATGGATCAGTGTCCCTAAAACCAACATAGAGAATAAGAAAGATCCTAAAGTGCAGCAATGTAATTACCTTTCCCCCAGTACAGGCTGTCACAGCATGCTCGTTCCATGGTAATGGAATTCCATCATAACGGTTGTACATCCCACCAAGCCCCTTGGTGGTCCCAACTCGATGATTTATGACTATGTCTGCCATTGCTCTAACTTTGTGTGTTTTCATCTTGTTAAGTAAAGCTTTCAACGTGTGCTCAGAACCATATGAAGAGTTAAGTGAGTATAAGTTCTGAGGAAGATAACCTGCCAATTTTTAAGATAATGAATCAGAAGCAAGAAGAAGCAAACAGAAATAAATACAATCATCAGTTTACTTTTTCTCTCTACCTTCTGGTGAAAATGATTGTGATGGTGGTGGCAACCAAGCTGATGTAAAACCAGATTTTGCAATATCTGGAACCTTTCTCTCTAAGTTCCTCCACCAATCATGTTTACGAGACTCCCAATTGAAGGCCTGTAAAGCAACTTATCACCATATACTTTTACATGATTATACAAATTTTCTGTTCCAAAGCTACATTCTGTTTGCTAAACACAAATTCAAAGTCAAATTCGTAATCAAATTGATTAGTTTTTCAGTAAATTTAATATTAAGTCATAGGGTGTATAATCACAATACCAAATCTTAATTAAATTAATGAAAATTTTAAGTATAACTACAATATTAATAATTTCTATGTTGTTTAGAATTATCTAATTACATTTTGAATAAATTATCTGAAATTTTTACTATTGCATTTGCTGCATTTGAGAAAATAGTTGACCTGACCAGTCAATAACACCAATAGAACATTAATTTTGGGACAAAGGCATATTTTGTGAGTGGATTTCTTTTCCTATGATTTTTTTTTATTTTACACTCACGCACTCATTTCACCCACATGTGCTCCCCATGGGAGTTCAACCCAACACCTCAAAGTTGAAATATTGGTTAAGGAGCCATTAGGGTGTCCCCTTGGAGACTCCCTATGATTTATAATAAAAGATTATTGCATAATTGTGTCACCTGCAACAACACTTCTTTTCCATTGCGTATCGCAGCAACTGCACAAAGACAAAAAGGCATGTTACGCCATCATATTTATTTAATATCCACCAGAACAACGGGTAAACTTAGAAAAGGACTTGAGGGGAGATACGCTTGTTAACTAATGATTTTATAGGTGTTATTTATGAAACAGTAGGATAAACTATCCCGAGATTTGCCAACCTTTTACCAGTTATCTTGTTAGACCAAACACACCAATACAATTTCTTAGGATCCCTTCAATTTTAAGAAGGGCAGGTGAGAAAATCCAAATTGACTCAAACAGAGAGAGACATCCAAGGATTCCTAAAGTTAGACAGAAATTCAAACTCAATAAAAGACATACCAGGATCATTCTGCTGATTATTTGGGTCGAACCCCTGCATTCAGTGAGGAGATGTTATGAAAAGAGCAACCTTATCTGGCTGCAGATACGAAATATACTCATAGAATAGATAATACCATCAATATGCGTAGATCTTATGCTTATGCACATGTATTATGGCATCAATATCCACAGAACACCAAAAAAACCAACAAATATATCAAAAGTAGGATGAGCCTACATTGCTTACGTAACCCATGCTGTATCACCAAAACTAGCTAAGTGTCTGGCTGTGAAACAAATGAAGCCCCTGCATTCACCAAAAAAATGTCACAATCCAGTCCAACCACTCAGTGAACTATAAGTCGAGAAATCAAGTGCAAGAATTGTCCAACATAAAGCATGAAACTTGAATAGGGAAAACACCTATGGCAAAGTGGATTGAGCATTCCGTAATTTCAAATCCAGCGCCCATTTCCATCCATCAGGAGCAAGATTGAAATGAACTAAGACCATTCCAAATTTTGTAGACTGTCTAATTACCAATACATTCGCACCATACGTATAACTATATACATTTAACTCTATAATAATGTCTGTGCATAATTCTACAATCACTCAATTCAGCTGCATGTAACTTGAGCATTAGGTCATTTTCTTTTAATCAGTCTCATTAGTTGGCAGTCGTCGATCGTTCATTTCCAACACATAAGCAACATTGGAAGCATTATAAAAACAGAAAAATATTTCAAGAACTTTAATCTAAAATCTTGTACGTTACATTCTCACCAAAGAGTGTAGATAAGCTTAGCCAAACACCTTATAAGCAGGGTACATTTCAAGAAAACATAAAAAAAAAAAACACTTTAAAGATTTAACAGAATTTTCTGTAGTTCTCCCGGGCGTCAATTCGTTGATATTAAACACTACAATCTACATGAACCCAAATTATTGGAAGAAAAATTAGAAGCTGAAATCAAAGGTAATATCCGCTTTTGTTGTCGAACACCACATGCAATAACAGAGCAACACGCATTCTAACGATGATTGTGAACCAAAATTTAGCAAATTAAATTGCACAAGCGAGAAAACGCACCGCTAATCAGCAGGCTCCTGAATCAACCAATCGCAGCGAGAATTGAAGTTGTGATCTTCACCCCATATATAGTTTCAGAAAAGCAGAAGGCGACGAAATTCCCACGGTGGAACAACTAATATCCAGCCGTGTAAAATAATATAAAGTGGGGAATCGCAAAAGTGGGAATTTGCGCTCTGTAAAATATGGAATAGGATTCAATGAAGTGAAATATTGAGCGAGTCCTAGCAAAATGGAGCGTAGATTCGAGGTTCTATGAAAAGGGCTTTGGCTTTTGAGATTCGATTTGTGTTGAATTTGAGTGGGCATTATGTTCCCATTCGATTCATCAGCAACGTCAAACGGAGATGGCGCTGACAGCGGAGCCGCCTTATTCCCAGATAGATTATTCCCCATGAAATATAACAACTTCATGGATTTGAGGAGAGAATTTTTATCCCGACATCACAATCGCATTGTCAATTTCTTACATGGCGAACTATTCTAATTCTGCACTTCGCCTCAATCTGATTATTTTAAGTAAATTACACCTATAAATTCTCAATTACAGGTAAACTAATGCATTTATTATTTTCATAAATTTTAAGAAGTTTACTTTATAAAATCCATCGACTTGAGTGTGGAATTTTCTTGGCAGACGCACCTTTGCTCCCGTTGATTGTGTCCTCCACTAATGTTATACTGGAATGATTTGGGCTAAGAGGGTGTTTTACTCCTCAAAGTATCTTTAAAATATTTTATAATATATTTATAAATTTTTAAATTTTTTAAAAAATAACTTATAAATTATAAAAATAAAATATTTAAAATATATAAAATTTATAAAATTAAATTATCTTGTCCTAACTTATTTTTAAATATGTTATGAACTTTTTTATTATTTATATTTCACATTATATAAATATATTCAATTATATTATATTAATAATATTTAATTTATTTTTATCATTATTATATAAAAAATATACTTAATTATAATTATAAATTTTTATAAAATTTGATATATCATTTTATCTAAATACTTTATTAAGTTATTTTAAAAATAAGATATATAAATTTGTAAGAATCAAAAATATTTTATAAACTATAATTAATCTTATAAACAATTTAAAATAAATTTAAGCCAAACACCTTTGATTAGTTAAATTAGATTATGAAAAAAAATAAAAATAACGTAAAATGTGTTGCCACTATCTTTTCAATTACAGAAGCCTTAATAAAATCATTTTAGAAATTATTTAGTCTATACTAGATATAGAATGTCTATATTATAGAGAATGCGTCTGAGCCTGGTAACTTGTTTGCTTTGGTGGGTAGAACTTTAAGAATTATTTTAAAAAATAAATTAATTATATAGTAATTTAATATTATAATTATTAATATAAATTAAAATATAAAATAATTTAATAATAAATATATTAAATAAATTAGTATATTTAAATTATTTTATTATACTTATTAAGTTGAATTTTTTTATTTAATATTTTGTTAAATAATAATAGATTCATATTTTATTATAAATTTTTATTATTTAAAATAAATATTAATTAATTTTGATAAATTATTTTGTAAAATTTAATCTAAAAAGTAAAATAAATATTTCATTAGTTTTAATAAATTAATTTTAAAAACTTAATCTAATAAAGTAAATATGTGATTAGAAAAACTGTTTTTTGTCAGAAAATCTATTTACAAAAATAGCCTCAAACAATTTATTCTTTAACATCACATAAAGGTTATAAAAATAATTTGACATAAAAATCAGTTACAATTTATGATCTGTCTCCCCAAAACAATCCCTCTTCTCCATTTACAGTTTTTATATCTCTTCTTTCCCCTTTTATTTTCCCCCAATATTTTTTAGCTAAACTCTCCTCTTTAGCTCCAAATCAACACTTTCTTCACAAAATAATTTCATGAAATTATTCCCAATATCACAAATTATTAATCAAGACCCATTTGCATAATTTTTTCTGTTGATTGTGAGGTTTAATCTGAATCCACAAATGAAGGAGTTGTTGGCAGTGAGAGAAAAGAAAAAGAAAAAGATGGAAGAAAGGAAGAAGAAGAGGAAGAGGAAAAGGAAGAGGAAGAGGACAAGAATGCGAAGGCCAAAGCGAAGAGACGGAGGAGAGAAAGGTGGTGGAAGAAAGGAGAAAACAGGGAACAGAAAAAAAAAAGGCCAAAAAGAAAGGACGACTAGAGGATAGAGGAACTAGAGAGGATATAAGAAGAAAAGAAAGAAGAGAAAGATAAAAAAGTAAAAATAAAAATAATTAAAAAGAGAATCAATTTGATTTAATATATATATATATATTTTTTAATAACGACATCAATAATTTTAATAATCATTTTTATACGTATACCTTTAAAAAATCATAAATATACCCACACTACATTAGAACACAACAATGATAAAATCAACAATCAAAATAATATTATTAACATAAGTATTTTAAATATTTTTGAAATTATAAAATATAATAATGAAAATTTATTTTGAAAATTAATCGTAGCATTTAAATATTATTTTTTATGTGTATAGATTTATTAAATTTACCAAAACATATCTAATATAGATTTGATAAAATACTTTTAAGTTATACACGAAGATGAAGGGATTTAGAGTAACTAGTTTTTAATCGAGTTGTTGAGTGCTTGGTATTAGTTATTTGTAAAGAGTAATATGAAAAGGGAATTTCTCTTTATTAATTCTTAATCATAAAGCATGTTATATTTTAACCACTCTATTTTTTTTAATAAATAAATTATATTTCTCATGTTGAATATTTATATGAAACAATCTTAACAGCCCTTAGATTTGAATATAGATGCGAAGGGAACAGTGGTTTGTAGACAGAAGGTGGTGACACGATGGAATTAAAGCTTCATTCCAGACTGCATTAGAAATTAAACATTAAATAAGAAAAGAAAACCGAACTTTCACAGTTCCCTAATCTTAAAAGGCACTTTGCCCAATTTCGTCAATTTCTATTGGAGCAAATGAATTTGTCAAAAAGTCGATAAAAAAGAGTTTAAAGCAATTTAATATATTTATGCCAAAGTTAAATACAGCTGTTATAGAAAAAATAACCTTGTCCAACCAATAGGGTTGAAAATCTTTCTAGCTTATGCTCCATCTTTTTTCTACAAGCAAATATTTTTCAATATTTTATGAGGACGATAATTTTCTTGTTGGTTTTATTGTTTATCACGATTCAAGGTTGTAAGCCCACACCTGAGATATTACGCAATTGGTCATTATTTATATATAATGAAATGTGCAATTATTTCTTGGTGTCAGAACGAGCATGTTCCTTAATTAAGATTTGAGGGTGAATTATTTTTATGCCAATTTATTGAAATTTTGCTTGATAATTAATTCTATTTATTATACGTGTTACACATACCCATTCATAACTCGTGATTCTTATTATTCTATATATTATGTGTGTATATATAATGCTTTAATTATTTTTCACACCCAACATGCATCGATGCCTATTATATATATGTAGTGAGTGGCAATTAAATTTAGCCATTCTTTTCCCATTGTTCTCTGAAAATTTACTTTTCTCATTTCTCGTTCACGCAAATTTGGTATCAGAGTCATTGGATATTTGAATAATTTTCATCACATCATGAAAAGTGATACCCGATTGAAAGGAACTACAATAGGCTCACAAAAACTTGAAAATTAATTTCAAAAACCAATTTAAAAACATTGTTAGAATTGCATTCCTCCATACTTACTTTGAAAAAACCTAGCAAGTAATGTAGCGATGATTGACCAGCGTGATTAACTAACTTCAATTGTACAGTAAGAATAAAACAATTTTAGATGGACTTTCAACTAGAAAAGAATCAAGTTCTAACTCTTCAAATCAAAGTCATCGAGTGGTAGATCTTTATTCTTCTTTTCTAACAGTGGAGTTTTCTTATTTTGAAGGAGATGATCCTAAACTTTGCCGTGAAGATGCAGAGAATACTTTTAAATTGTATCTACTATCCTAAAAAATCTTAAAGTATGTAAGAGAGCATTTGGGGGAGGGGGATTACAGTTATGATATCAAGGTTAATTAAGGGGAGGGAAGGAATTACTTGACTGTGATTTTTGAAGCTATCCATGAGAGGTTTGATGATTTGGATTTAAACTTGATGATAAGGAAATTTAAGAAGACACAACGAGGAAGATTGGCCTTGACTTATCTTGAAAGATTTGAAAATTTTAAGTCATACATATTGATTTTTTAGCAGAGAATTTTTAGAGGAATTTTTCATTGGCAATTTTGCTAGTGGACCGAGAGCTGATATCAAAGGCCTGTGCCAGCCCTAAAACCATATCATCCACAACAAGAAATATTCATGATGCCATTGTAAGGAGGGTTAATAACAATTACAAAATACCTCGATAATTTGAACCTCCATGCAAAGATGCCACCGTGAATTTTAACATCACATAAAAATCACTTCACTTACTAAACCACCAAATAAATTCAACACACAGGCCATTGGTCCACATAAAACTTTAAGCTGCTAAAAAAGTGAGTCGAGCGAGAAGAACTTCTGTTTACAAGCCAATGTAGCTCCATTTGATGATAATGATAGTTCATACACAATGGTGATCCTGTTTTCCCCAGATCTCCTCTCTTTTATTCTTGTCTCATTCATTCTACAAGGTTGTTAGTGTGTTATTGCTCGTGCACATGCACGTGAAGAATCATGTCTCTAAGTTATAGCCCATAGGGACAAAGATAAAACCGTATTATTGTTCGTGCACGACCACATAAAAGAGTCATGTTTCTAAGTTATAGCCCATGCCACTAATGGTAGCTGCAAGTACGACCTTGCCCATTACTTCGCCCTTCCCTTATAGTCCTTTAGGTGGCTACAACGCTGGAGAAAGAAAATCTGCACGCATTGATCAATAGGAGAAGAAAGCGTTGACAAATTTTGCCATTATGACAGTGTCTAAATAGACATACAACCACAGGAAGAAACTTCCCTGAATTTGATTCATGGGACGAGGATCTAAATACGAGGGGACAGGGCAGGGAACATCACTAGAATGATTTAGGATTAAATTAGAAGAGTTGAATAATTAAATTAGATTATGAAAATTTAAAAAAAAAAAAAAACTTAAAAATAAAGTATCATTGACTTTTTAATTACGAAAGTTTTTGCTATAGAATCATTTCAAAAAATAACTATTTTGATGCGTTATAAAAGAATGTATTGGGTGGTCATAAAAAAGAATTAGAGAATTAATAGATAATAGCTCTAATTCTTCTCAATTTTCTTCCCTCTATTATCTATTCCTACTCCGAAAATTTGTTATTTTTTTCTCATCTTCAATGCTCTCTCGTTTTGTTACATTGTAGAATTCAAATAAGAGCTCCAAGTTAGACCATTGAAGAGTAAACCTACCCTCCATTAGAATTTGAGGGGTTTAGACTCCAGTCAGACAGGAATACTAATATAAAATAATCGAAATATTTGAGTTTAACTCATTCTCGAATTAAATATATTTAGTTGAGCTCAATTTACAAATCCGTATATCATAAATAGTTCAAATAATCATTTATTCAACTTCCCCCTACACATGCAGACTGTAGAACAAGTGTTGATGCTCTTGATTTAGATTAAAACTCGACAAAAACTGTGTTAAATTAGCAACGCTTAAAGTTTCCTCTGTGGGAATAAAAAATTCCGTTTTTTTTCTTAATCTTTTTCTCCTTTTTATTTTCATCTCTTCAGTCTTCACTTCAAGGCTAATATGAGAATAAGATATAGAAATACGAAAGGGACAATCGGCATACCATAGCGTACAATCACTTCAAGCTCAAGCAAGAGAGAATCTGGGGTTTTTTTTAAAAAAAAATTCCAAATTAAATAATCATTTAAAAAAAAAACCCCCCCCCCCCCCCCCAAAAAAAAAAAAAACATTTACAAATCTATGCTAATGCTTGAAACCCAGTTTCGGAATCGCCATATTCAACCGACGCTTATCGCCCCACTGTTGGTTGTTCCTTTTTTTTTCTGTTCGAATCTTCTACCTCTTTAAGTATTCTTCTTTCTTTATTTTTTTTTTTAACTAAAAAACACTCATTCCAGTCATTTCTTCATTTTCAGATGATTTTTTTGGTGCTATCGCTGCCGCCAAATTACGAAGAAATCTAAATTAAAGTATAGTTTAAACATTGGATGTCATTGATTATTCCTATTATGTTATGCTAATATTTTTAATAATACTATTTCTATGTTTAGATTCACTAAATTTGTTATTAGTTTTTAAATTTAAATATTCTTAGTAATATTATTGATGAAATTAGATTTTTAATTGTTGTGAAAGTTTTTGAGTGTTATTAAACATTATGGGTATTATTAAATTTGTTGTTAGTTTGTAAATTTACATATTTCGGGTGTTAGTTTAATTTTTTGGGCGTTATTAAATTTATTGTTAGTTGGTAAATTTAAATATTTTTGGTAATGTTGCTATTGAAATTAAATTTTTGAGTTGTTAAAGGTTTATAGTATTGTTAAACATTTTAGGTGTTAGTTATATTTTTTTTTGGACGTTGTTAAATTTGTTGTTAGTTTGTAAATTTAAATGTTATCAAAAATTTTGTCGAGAAAATTAAATTTTTGAGTGTTGTTAAATATCTTGAGTGTTAGTTAAATTTTTTAGGTGTTGTTAAATTTGCTATGAGTTTGTAAATTAAAATGTTCTCAATAGTGTTGTTGATGAAATTGGATTTTTGATTGTTGTGAAAGTCTTTGAAGGTTGTTAAACATTTTGAGTGTTAATTAAATTTTTTGTGTATTATTAAATTTGTTGTCATTAAATAACTTTAAAGGTTATCTGTAATGTTATTGTTGAAATTGAGTTTTTGAGGTTGTTAAAATTTTTGAGCAGTGTTAAATTTTTTAGGTGTTGTTAAATTTATTATTAATTTGTAAATTTTAGTATTCTTGGTAATGTTGTTGTTGAAATTAGATTTTTGAATGTTTAATTTTTTAAGTGTTGTTAAACATGTTGAGTATTGGTTACATTTTTTGGGTATTGTTAAATTTATTGTTAATTTGTAAATGTAAATGGTCTTAATAATATTGTTTTTGAGTATTTTTAAATTTTTTGTGTCTTAGTTGATTCTTTTCGGTGTTAATTAAATTAATGTAAAATATAATATATGAATCAATGAAGATAAGTGCGAGTTTGTCTATAAATAATGCATAATAGCATCTACCTTTTTAATATTATTTACAGGTTCATTTTAATTAATTCTCAATCATTGAAAGAATACAAAAGAAATAATAGCATTAAGATATGGTCTAATTATGAAATTAATTATTTAAAACTTTATTATATTGTATTTGTTGTAATTCTATATTTGAACGTATATATAGAGGTTATTTAGTGTTTGAGAATTTTATTTTCACATTCTTTGATATCTTGTTCATATTAAATGTGTTTTAAGATTATATAGATTTAGGTAACAAGATATGTTTTATTATGTTAAGTATATGCATTTATTTATGTTTGTGTTTATTATATTGTGATATATGTAACAGGGTTAATATACTTATAGTGTGCACGTTTGTTCAATAGATTTGTATTTTTATTGATTTGTGTTTTTATTATTTAGTACTTATGGATAGTATATTTTATTTATTATGTATTTCAATTAATTTAGAATTTTTGTGTTAAATTATTACACTGTTGTTAATTATTTAATTGTGTTATTTTAATTTTGTATTAGTAGTAAATGATTGTAACAATTAATTGAATTTGAAAGGATTTTGGATTTCTTAATTAACTATTTGTTATAAATAATTATATGTAGATTATAAAAATGTGTATTAGCAAAAAAAGTTATATCATAAGTAAATAATTAGTAGATACAATTAAATGTCAGTAAAAACCTAAAGAAATTATTTATTTAGAAATTAAAAACCCGTGGAATATTTTATTATATATTAATTAATTACATTGACATTTATAAAAAAAAAGTGAAGAAAAAAATTGTGTAGTGGAACCAATTAAGTATTAGTTACTACAATAATTTCTAATAATTAAAAAAATAATAAAAATATTATAAAAAAATTGAAATAATAATAATTTTTTATAGAAACAAATAGTTATTTATTAATAAAATAATTTTTAATAAATAAAAAATAATAAAAATATCCAACAAGCATGGAGTGATCATTTTGTAAGGAAACTTAGTCTACTTTAGATACGTTTTTTTGTTATTTTTTTTAATTGGCTATGTAATTTGAAATATTTTTTTATAAAACCCGAGAGAATCCCATTCTAGGGTTTTGGGAGGAGGTGAGAGTAGGCGCGCTTTTTCATTTCGTTGAGAGTTGATCTCATAAACATGGCTGCAGAGTCTTCTCCTCCACAAGAAGAGCAACCAGACTCCAAAAGACTAAAAATGTCCTCCACAACCACGTCCGACGGCGAAGAAAATCAGGAGAATACGACGACACTTCCCAGAAAACCCAGATACAAGCGCCGCAAAATCGCAATATTCTTCGCCTATTGCGGCGTGGGCTACCAGGGGATGCAGAAAAACCCCGGTGCCAAAACCATCGAAGGCGACCTCGAGGAAGCCCTCTATTTGTCCGGAGCGGTTCCCGAACAGGACAGGGGTCTACCCAAGCGGTTCGACTGGGCCAGGTCCGCTCGAACGGATAAGGGTGTCAGCGCCGTTGGCCAAGTGGTGTCGGGCCGGTTTTACGTGGATCCTCCGGGTTTCGTTGAGCGACTAAACTCTAATTTGTCGCCGCAGATTCGGATATTTGGCTACAAGCGGGTGACGCCGTCTTTCAATGCGAAGAAGTTCTGCGATCGGAGGAGGTATGTTTATTTGATCCCAGTTTTCGCGCTTGATCCATCGTGTCATCGTGATAGAGAGAGTGTTTTGGCTAGCTTGGGGTCTGGAAATGAGCTTGTTAAGTGTTTGGAGTGTTCAGAAAGAGGAAGAAAGGTTTTTGGTGTTATGGGGAAGCGTAATGTTGATCCGAAAACTGCAGTTGAAGCTGTCGAGGGTTGTTCGGGCATTTCATCGAACTCTGGAAGTGCTTTAGCCGAAGAGAAGATTGAAACAATGTATTCTTCCGAGAACAATGAAACTGCAAACAATGATTCTGACAAAATTTCAAATATTGAAACAGGAAATATTGTAGCAGCTCAAAATGAGGAAATCGAGGGCAATAAAGCGCTTCCAATGGATTCAGCCTACGTTACTGTTTTGGTAGAGAAAAAGGTTGCGGTAAATCCTTCAGAAAAGGGGAATGTTGATGCCGATCCTAACAATGCAAGCAGTGACACTGGGAAGATATTGGAACACGGAGCAGATAATATTGAGAAAATAAAGGAAGATAGAGTGGAATGTCATAATGCTAATGGCCATGAAAAATCACAAGAGAAGAGTGAGTTCTGTTATGGGGAGGCGGAGAGGGAAAGGTTCAATAGAATACTCAAGTATTATGAGGGGACGCATAATTTTCATAATTTCACTACCAGAACAAAAGCCGAAGACCCTGCTGCCAAGCGATACATTGTGTCGTTTAATGCAAACACCATAGTTAATGTTGATGGAATCGACTTTGTCAAGTGTGAAGTTGTGGGACAGAGCTTCATGCTTCATCAAATTCGGAAAATGATTGGTCTTGCTGTTGCAATCGTGAGGGACTGTGCTCCTGAATCGTTGATTGAGAAAGCTTTTCAACAGTAAGTATTTGATTGTTCCAAATGCTGCATTTCAGTACTAGATATTTCTGTTTCTGACATTCGTTCTTTAATTCAGGAATGTGAACATTAATGTGCCCATGGCGCCCGAGGTTGGGTTATACTTGGACGAGTGCTTATTCTCATCATATAATAAGAGATGGAAAGACAGCCACGAAGAGCTGTCCATGAAAGCATATGCAGAAGAAGCTGAAGATTTCAAAATGAAGTACATTTACTCTCACATTGCATCAACCGAGCAAAAGGATGGGGTTGTGGCCCTCTGGTTGCACTCTCTCAACTATCGCAATTATCCAGATTTGCGTGCTGCAGACAGTGCTCCAAGTTCTGATCTGCTTGTAAATGAGGTTGTAGATGATTGTCCAAGCTCCTGTGTGAAGAATAGTGAAACTGTAAACATGGATGAGTGAGTTTACTAGCAGACAACTTGGCGCCCCTCTTCCCTTTTACAGTTGCTTTTCCGACGCTTGCCCTTTGATTTTAAATTTATGTACTCTAAAATCTGGTATAGAACCTTAATATAATTTTGGTTTAAGAGAGTTATTGCTGTCTAATCTTGTTTTGTTTATTCTGGAAATTTAATTTCTGAACTATGGAGTGGAGCTGGAAACAACGCCGAGTAGAATTTCTGCTATGTTCGAGAACAATAACTTATATTGTTTTTTAAATAATAATATTTTAATGGATTCCATTATCATTGCACCAGCGAATTTGCTCCAACTTTTACAACTAAAATTCCAGAAAATTGGTTTGAAAATATGTTACTATATTAGCATAAACTTTGACATGATTGAATGGAACAATTGGGTGAGAGATTAAAAACAGAGCAATATACTTGTCCATCATGAACCTTGGTGCTCTTTAAATTCTCAGGTGAGCATCATTTTGTCTTGTCAAGGCCAGACTGTTGTTTCATTTGGTTGGTTATTAAATTTACACTTAACTGCTTGGGATCATTATTTCAGCATTACAATTTGGTAGATTGGAAGTAGTGAAGCATTTCCCTGTTGTCCTCAGAATTCACGCTGCACAATTTGGATCACTTCATGTTTATGCTAAATATGTAAGCTTTAACATTTATTTTCTCAATCTTATAAATTATGAATCCATGATTTATGTTCAATGAAATTTGTATTGTCATAAATGTCAGCTGTTACTATTTCTGCACTATATTTCTGTTCATTGTTTTGTGAACCTTGACTTTGAAAACTGCAGTTTCCAAGATGCACAGAAATTCCAACTCTTTGTTTTTCGAGCTTGCATGCCACATTTATGTCTAATGTTGATTAGCCAGAGCAAAAGTGAGATATGGCTTGATGAGTTGGAGATTGTCATGAATAGTCTAGTAGAAGTTGACATCATTTAATTGATTGGCTTTCTGTTGCAAAATTGAGTAATATTGTAGCTTGTGTGTTACAGATGCATCTCCAATTCTCCATAGCACTCCAATGTGAGGCGACATTCTAATGGGCCTTAGCCTGTAATGTGCAGATCAATATTGCTAATTTCATGGTTCTTTTCAATGACTTTGAATGTGATAGTTCTTAATTACTTGTCTTTCTGGCATTGTGTGGAATTGGAATCTTGAATATTCTATACCACGGTGTTACTAGATTGAAAATGCATGCATGCTTTTGTGACCATCAGAGATGTGTGGTGAGTGAGTTGCAGAGGAATCAAAATTTCAACAAAGGTGGTTTTCTCTTTGCATTCCCAGTTCAATTTGGAGTTCGGCTTGGATGACTGTTACAGTTACCCTAGTGCTTGTTGTGGGAACAGGACACCGATTACTTCAAGTCCTCTGAATGGAACATGCAAATAGCAAAACAAGGTAAACTTAAAATTAGTGGCCTAATCTATGTGCTGAAATACGATTGGTGTAAATCTATCCGAGTGTTAACATGTTACAAATGCTAGACAACTTGAAAAGTAAAACTTCCCCAGTTCACTCGGAATTGTTGTTGTGCTCTCTATTTTGATTTTTCTTAAGAGATGCTGCTCGCTAAGGAAGCAGAATTGATTATATATGTGGTCACATTATTCAATGTGATCAACGCATCCATCAAATAGAGAAGGGCAGCCAGTTAATGGGACTGGAGACTGGTCCCAAAACAATTACATGAAGGATTCTGACTGGCTGTCTTCTCTCATGGAAATGCATGAGGGATTCTGGAAATTCTGTTACAACCTTATATTATTGTAGCACTTGTGAAATGCTGTTAAAACAATACGAAGACTAATAGTGAAATATAAGATACGATATTAATTTAGGATAGAAAATACACGTACACAATCGGAGTGAACGCACCGCCGCAGAAAAGTCTACCATTAATTCGAACAGATGGACCCTTAATTGGATATTCTAAAAGAGAAAAACAAGGAATGCAAATTTGCCGGATTTTGTGGCTGTGAAATTATCTATGTACAGGTATGGATGGATTATCTATATACAAGGAATGAAATTACCTGCATGAGTACTTTAAAACAGAGTAAACTATAGTAAATTCTTCACAAAAGAAAGAGACATTGATAACTGTTTGAATTCCACGCTTTAATTCGCGTGTCCATGAAACCGATTGAAAAATAGGAAACAGCTTTCCATCCTTCTGCAAACACTGATTATTACAAGCACTACAGCTTTCTTCTATACAACTATATCTGGCTATTGTTCTTCCTTGATATTTACAACTGCTACCGTTCTACATATTTCACAACCTTACCTCGAAATTCCACAGCTACAATTATAAACAGACATTTATGGATAATTGTAGAAGCAGGCCTAATAGTTTTTCTGGTCAGAGAAGACCCTAACTACATATGTACTAGGAAATACACCTGGTGGAATAAGTAGAAAATGCAGAATCAAGAGGAAGGGCTGCTCCATACAGGATTCTGGGATGATCACTTTCCAACCCATAATCCATAGTTGGACGGTATTCCATCTCTTCCTCTAACTCGTACACGAACTCCGGCATCTCCATTCCCTTTCGCCTCACGTTATCCCACAGGAATTCCAATCGGTTCACGTATTTCACCTTCCCGTACAACCTGCTTAAACCGAAAAGCTCTCATCATTATCAATTCATTAAAAGTATATTATTTCAGACTGGAAATATTAAGGAGTGGTGGATTGATTGTTGATTACCCGCCGCCGTCGCCGGTGAATAGGAGACGGCCAAAGGTGGCCAGGAAGAGGCGGGACTGGAGGCCCGGGTGCAGGAAATAAAACGTCTCCAGATTCTCCCTAACCTTGACCGGGACGGCGTCGTAGATAGATTTCAGAGGTGATATTCCAGGGAAGTTCTCGCCCCTGTTCACCCCCGTGTGCACGTACACCACCGAGAACGGACGTCCATCTAAGCTTGGAAAAATCTCATCCTCCAAGTACTTCTTCAGCGAATCAACAGACACGAGCCTCGCTATTGCCCATCACGAAACATAGACAAAACAAAAAAAAAAAAAAAGCATTATGTGGGAGTTGTTTATAACATATACCTGATGTCAGGACATGGTGAGATGGAACGTTAGATTACTAGGGAAGAGTTTTCCGATGATGCGGAGGATGGGACGGCCACGTTTGTCCGTGCCTTGAATCTTGAAGATCTGCAGTTCCCGGATGAGCTTTACTTGTTCCGATTGAGAGGGAGGAGAAGTCATGGTGGAATATGAAATTGTCTTTCTTTTTCTTTTTCTTCTTCTTTTGTTTATATAGGAAGATAAAACAGGAGTTGCAGGGGGAGGGACGAGAGTGGTAATGAATAATGTTGTGATCCAAATAGGTTGAATTGGAAAGTAGATTAATGATATTAATTAAAATCAGAATTCTAATGACATTAAAATTAGGATTAAGATTCTAAAGCGGGTTGTTTCGGTTTAGTAGATCCTAAGAGTAGTGTTTGGTAACAAGTGTCCACTTAACTGTATTTTCTATTTTTCTGTTCTTTCCTTCTCTTTCTTTATTATTTTCCTTATATTTCTTTTTTCCCTTTCCATTTTTTTTTTGTTTTTTTGTTTTTATTGTGTATGCCTTTTCTCAATTTATTTAATTCTTCATCCATATTTCTGTTTTTAATTATTTTTTAATTCTCTGTCTTTTTTATTTTCTTTTGACCTCTCTTTTCCTCTTTTCATTTCTTTACGTTTTTTCCTTTTCATGTTTTCAATTATGTTTTTACAAATTTTGTCACTTATTTAGATTATTTGTTAATCTTTTGATTAATTATTTCAATAAATTAGTAATCGAAAAAACCATAAAAGTAAAAAAAAAAAAACTAAAAAATTTATCTCCATTTTGATTTGATTACATATACATTTATACAATTAATAAGAATCCATGAAAAGAAGAGAAAAATGAAAGAAAAAAATTAAAGAATAACACAACCACTAAAGAGGAAAAAAATGAATAAATAGGTTGAAGAAGTTGACAAAAATTATCAAAACAAAAAGCAAATACAAATCAGACAAAAATTTGAAGTAGTGAAAAGACTAAACATAAAAACCAAAATATGAAATATATTAAAAAATGATTTAAAGAAATAGAGAAAAAAATGCACAAAACAAGAAAACAATAGAAAACAGAAAAAGAATTGAAGAGAAAAAGAGAAGTATAAAGAAAATAACGAAGAAAGAAAAAAGAATTGTTTATAGTTACATATGACAAAACCTTAATTTTTCAATTGATTATTTTCTGATTTTAAATGATGAAAAGTCTATTAAATGGAACAGGATAAGGAAACATCAAATAAAAAATTTAAACTAACGTGAACTAAAATAAAATATTAAAACTTTTGTTGAATATAGTTGCTTAATTATCAACTATTTTTATATAAAAAAATACATTGTTTTACCATATAGTATTTAATATTTCATATAATTTTATATTTAAAATATTACCTAAATAAAAAATTGAAAGTAAACATTTCAAAGGTTTTTCTAATTATTTGAAAATTTTTATTTTAGACGATGTTTTATTTTAATAAATTTTTTATATTTAAAAATGAAAAGGAAAAAAATTGATTAATTGCACGTTGAGACTTTGCCATTTGGCAAAATCTGCCGCACCTAGTGTATTTCTTTGAGGGCAGATTAGTAAACTCCATTGGTCTCTTGAGAGTGTATCTGTCAAACCCACGGTTTCCTTCCTTTGTAAATATACCTAAATCTGTTTTTCCACTAATGCGTGGTGGCTGCAGTTGCCACGTATGATGCACGTGACCATTAAAGGTTAATGGCGCTCAAAACTTGACGGGGTAATTAAGAGCGTGCTTGTGCAGACTCGAGTCCTTTTACACCCATTTTCAAGCAAGAGGCTGTTTGGCTAAATCTATAAGCTTTTCAAAAGTACATCACAAGTATTTTAATAAAATAATTTTATTTTTTAAATTTATTTTTAAATATTTTATAAATCACTTCATTATATATGTATATATTTAAAATGATATAAGTATTTTTATATTATATTGATAATATTTAATTTATTTTTTATTATTATTATATTAAAAAAATTATAATTAACTATAATTATAAATTTTAACAAAATCTCATAAGATGTTATATTCAAACACCTTATAAACTTATTTTAAAAATAAGATATATGAATTTATAAACTCCAAAATATCTTATAAATTTTATGATATTATAAATTATTTAAAATAAGTTTAACCAAACACCCTCTTACTAATGACAAATTATCATGTACTTTTACTTTTTATTCTTTTTCAACTTGCAATTTTTTTGGTGTAAGTATAAAATAAATATTTCAAATATACTGATATATACTATAAATACAATAAATTAAGTCATTATTTTAATTTAATATTATATAAATTTAAGTACACGTACGTAGCATACCAAAATTATTAGTGTGTATTTTACTTGTGGAGTCACAGGATGGTGGGGATATTCCGAGAATCTCCCTTTTATGCATGAAGAAAGACAAAAAAGGCCATATTTGATTTTCTTGTAACTTAAATAATAAACACGCTTTGGTCATTAAAAATTTTCAAATTCTATCCTTTTCTTTTTCATATTTTTATATAATTTTTAAAAAAAATAAAAAAACACACACAACTCTAAACATCAAACCAATTATGTTTTGAAGTCGGATTATAATACAACAATATTCGTAAATTATTTTAATGAATACTAAAATCAGCATATAAATAGAGTAACTTATCCAACAATATAAATTAACTATCATTCATGGTAAAAGTGTAATTTTCATGAAAACAATTCGAAGTCAATACACAATGGAAAGAAATTGGAAAATTGAAAATATTTGGTGTGGGTTACCCAAACATGTAATCTATTTAACGTTTGCAGGCCTAACAACTTTGACATTTAGGTTTGGGACCACAGGGTCTTGGTTCGAGTTCGTGGTGTCCAATCAAGATACATATTGTCTCTGTTGCAGTCAGATTTGCGATCGCGAAATGGCGCTCCGTGACTGATAGAACTGAGGTCGCAATCATGCCAGGAGCTCTTGAGATTAACTATAATTCTTGCACCCAGTTTCACTATTGGTTCGCACAGGCTTCTACTCGATTAGGTTTTCCTATCCCACCTCAATTCAATCTTCAAAACTTGACTATATTTATGTTCCGAAATCTTTAGGCATATTTGTATGGATTGGAACTCGTGAAAACAAGAATGCATATATATATTCATGATTTTTGAAACATTTAAGATATATTTTCAATTATTCACGTGTCATGCTATCACACTTTTCTTGAGATCTTCACACATTATTCAATTTTTAATTAATTTTTATGTTATAACGCATCTAAATCTTTAAGAATTCACGTTTTTAATATACTTATGCATGTAAAATTAATGACTTTTATGTGTATGCATGATAATTAATCAACTTAGCATGAAAATTGCAGTACAACCAAACATTGGACGGTCAAGAAATTTCTCCCACGGCTTTCGCACACCGTCCTCTCCATTTGGCCTAAAGTTAGGGTTTTAATCCTTTAAAACCAATATTTATACCTTGGTAAAACCCTTAATATTTTAGGCCTTTATGATTAAATACCCAATTTTTAGATTTTATGGGCCATTTTCATCCGAATTTTTAGAGGTTTTTAAACTCTATTTTCTTGTTTTCAAGGCTTGAAAATTATCCCTCCTTATTTATTAGATCTTATGGCAAAATCTCATTAAAAATTCCTTCTTATATTTCTTTATTCTATTCCCAATATTTGCACTCAAAAAATAGAAAATGGCAAAATTAAAAATAAATCAATCATAATTCTACATAATTTAATTCAAAATAATGTACTATTAATACTCAAAATAACGCACTACTGGCATCCAAAATTTGATATGGTCTGATTAGCTTAATATATAGGCTACTAATTCCCAAAAATTTTTCCCACTTATCTCCAGACCAATATTAACCTTAATCCAACTTATTTAGTTCTTGATTTTGTCTAGTAACTTCCTCCCAACATCCTATCAAAGTATATTAACCCTTCACTTGCACTGTCGTGAGCAATAATTTCATCGAAATCCATTTGGATATTGTTTCCAGCTTTTTCTATAAAAATTCATAAATAATTACAAAGAAAATTACGTCGAACCTCCGACCATAATTAGTAATAACATCATTCCCATTATTTTTATTCGTGCCGTAAAGTTGCCAGTTGCCACTGTATATTTGATTTCGGTCCATGCCATGGTCCGGTACGAGCCACTTTGTCTTCCCAATCATTGCATCTACTTGAAAGTGACATCAAACTTATCTTAGAATGGCTTAAGTGCTCCCAATATTAATTCACCAATATAAAGAGAAAGGGAGATGCTGCACCACCAATGGATTATGGGAGTCAGGAGTGCGTGTAGTGGCAATATAATCATTATTTATTGTCAAACCTCCTCGACTGAGGCATTGAAATGCATCACTTCTATTTATTTAGAATGAGACGTACACAACCTTTCACACTGCATTGTAATTTAAAATGTAAATGGGCAAATAAGTCCCTTGCCAAGTCTTCATTTTATTTATCCTGGGAACAGAGAGTTCCCTTGTTAAGTAGCGTAATAATCTTTCTACCGACCCTAGCCGCCTTTAACTAAAATTTCTTTTCGAGATCCTCCCTAACATGAAAAAAAAAAAAAAAAAAAAAAAGTAAAAAAACATATTTACTTTATGTGGCCCATCAAAATTTTTCCCAGCAAAAAAAATATATATAAATACATTTTGTATTAAATCTGAATGTGATGGGGCATGTGAATATCTCCCCCATCTCCAAAATTCTTTATCTTTCCAATCTTTTGATGCATTATTAATTGCAAAGTTTCAAACATTCGGACATATGGTGTAAATCAATAACCCATTTAATTGGGCCACGACATCATACGATCCACCGAGAAACGAGTGGGGTTCTGACACTGCGAGACCGAAGGTATCGGAGAAGGCCACTAGTGCAAAAGCCATATGTCCTTTTCAAGTCCCTACAAAGATTTTTCACTTGCCATGGTTGCTGCCTGATACCCAGTTCGGCCAATAGCCAGAGGACAATTGCCGAAATCTGGGAAACCAGTTACCACAACCATTATTTTAATACCCGGACGGGCCGGTCGTTCGGCCCAGGTGTCCGCTTACCACTGATTTGATTTGTTTTTATATTTATATTTATATTTTATCTTTTCTTTGGAAGAAAAGATAGAGAAGAGGAGGAAGAAGAACAAGTAAAGAATGTAAAATACCACAGCAAGAAATCCAAATAAAGAAAGAAAGTAAATGTATAAAAGAATTTTTCATTTTATAATCTTTTTTCTAACAGAACTTCCAAATTTTACAGAACTAAAGGCCCAGTCAAAAGCCATCATCTATTTCTTTGACAAATTATGTGTTCGCCAAAAGCACTGAAAATTGTACCCTCGGATATCATCGACACACTTAAAAGCATTGCCAAAATTTGCAGGCAGGTTGCCAAGCCATTTTTCAGAAACTTCCTATCGATATTTTGAACTGGTCTTTCAATGCATAATTATCATTATATAGAAATGCTAATGCTTGCAGAACAGAGCGGTGCCAATATACAGCAAATCCTCGTAGAACAAACATGACAGGCCGGGCAACCAATCTGATGTCAGCCATTTCATGATGGGGTATATTAATTGCAGAGAATTACCAACAACAATATCCCATTATAGGAATAAAATTTTGGTAGGGCTATAGGCAAATACACAAGTCATTATAAGGCAAGATTTCCATATTCACTAGCCCGCTTACCTAGACTTATGTCAATTTCTGTTAAGCAGATCCAAATTGACTCAACAAGCAACGCTTGATGAATACAAACTCTTAACAAGAGAAAAGGAGGTGAAAGAAGCGAGCCAAATCAATACAATTACTCCTCCATGCGATTGTCCTCTGTTTGCTGTCGGGAAACCTTGACCTTGATCTTCGGTGTAAAGTGAGTGAGGGCTCTTGTTGAAGAGCAGCAGGAGCTTTGACCTTGTGAATGCTCTGCTCCGGTTCCTTCACTGCCTCTCTCTGTAACTGGGCCCCCTTTCCCTTCATCCTGTATGGTTCACATCGTTGGCAAATAGATACTAGAAAAATTCACGTAGGATAGATAATTGTAATAAACAGGGAGGACAAAGAACCTCTTCGCATGGTGTCTGGCCTCCCTATCAATTCTGACTTTATCCATTTATTTAATGGCTTTAAGAGTGTTTTCCGTCACATTCTGTCATTTCTCTCAGTCCTGTTCCGCTTCCTCTCAAACTCAAATGTTGTATCCTAGAAATTTTAATGGATGAAGAAAGAGATATCCATGGGTTTGTCCATGAATTGACTCCGCACCTGAACACTCTAAGAAATGTTCGGTCTGGTGGTAGTCAAATAAAGTAGTCTTCCTATCATTCTTTTATACATTGTTAGATCATTCAACGATTCTTCCTCTATTTTGCTTAACTTAAAATTTTGCTTCATCGAAATTTTGGATGGTTTACATCCCACCATTCTTCAATTAGTTAGAATATCAAGAGCATACTTTTTTTAACTGACATGTATTCTAGAATCTCTTTACACTTCTATTCCAAGGAAGTAACTTAACTTTCCATGGTCTTTGACTTCGAATTTCTCATTCGGAAGAGTCTTCAATTCCCTTACAACATCTGAGTAGTCAGTGATTATAATTATGTCATTCACATAAACCAATAAGGTTGTGAATAAATCATTTGTTTTAAGAGTGAATAAATGTAGTGAACCTTATATTAAGTGAATCCAAAACTGACCATTGCTTCACAAAATGCTGAATTCCATTGCCTGGAAGTTTGCTTCAACATATTTATGCTCCTATTAAATTTACAAATTTGATAAGGACCTTCTTTGTTGTATTTAGGTGATTTTTTTATATACATCTCTTCATTTAGCTTTACATGCAAAAAAACATTATTCACATCTAATTGATGTAGTTTCCACCCCTTCACTGATGCCACGGCTAACAAGCATCTCACAGTAGTCAATTTAGCTACTAGTGAGAAGGTTTCTTAGAAGTCTACTTTTTCCTTTTGTATGTATTCTTTTGTCACAAGTTTAGTCCTATATCTTTCCACAGTCTCATTTGAGTTGTACTTTATTTTGTAAACATACTTATATTCTATTGGAGTCTTTTTTGGTGGTATATCCAGTGTTGTTTGTTCACTTTCTATTGTCTTGTACCATTAATTTTGTGTTGCAATGCCTTCTTGAAGGTTTGTGGCTCAGTTTGTGAAGATATGGTGTTTGCAAAAGTTTCAAAATTGGGACTTAAATGATCATAAGTAAGAAAATTTGATTTTCAAGGTCCATGGTTGGATTGGATCCACTAACTGAGAGGGTGTCACAAGAGCAGCTTGTTGGCAATGGTAATCTTTGAAATACTAAAGTACATTCCTTATTCTCTAAGACCTTCAAAAAAATGCAAGATTATTGATTTGAGGTAATGGTAATCTTTGAGATACTAGGGTACATTCTTTGTTCTCTAAGACCTTCAAAGAAATGCAAGATTATTGACCTGAGGAGGATGAGCTGAGGGATAAGAAGTTGACATCAATAGTGAGGGTAAAATCTGTTCCACTTGCCTGTTTTGTTGTAATGAGGATACATCAGAAGTGGGTTTTGGCTTTTGAAATAGGTTGGAAATGAGGTTTGATTAGTGGGGTAGGATTAAGAATGACTGGAAAGGGATTTGGCAATGGAACACTTGATGTTGTGGCTTGATCATGTGAGGAGTTTTCAGTACATAGTCTTACACCTTTTTATTTTTGAAAAGGGAAAATGGTCTCATGAAATATCACATCCCTGGATATGAATATATTGTTGTTTTTTGAGTCCAAAACTTTGTATCCTTTCATGCAAAAATGACACACATTTTCTACTTTTTGGATTTAACTTTCTTCTATTTGTTTTCAGGGTGGATGCAAATCATAGACACCCAAACACCTTCATATGTTTATAACTTAGTTTGATTTTGAATAAAAGTTCATAAGGAGTTCTGTTTTCAAAGAAATCCCTTGCTACGTTTAAAAGTTGTTGATGCTTTTTTTCGATCACATCATTTCGTTAGAGTGTTTCTACACAACCTTTGGTGCACTATTCTTTTGCTGTGGTAAAAGTTTCCTAAATAAAATTATGGTTTTTAATTATAAAAATTAAGTTTTAAATCAAATATAGATATGTAAAATATCAATTTAATTGAATTAAAAAAGGAAGATTATTGTTGAATGCCGACTGGTGATGGAAGAAAGGAAAGTTGACCGAGAGAGGAGAGGGATTGGTGCCGTAGAGTGAAGAGGATAGTGTTGATGCGAAAGGTGTGAAGGAAGGAGTGGCCCAGGCTGAGATATTGAAGAAGATGGTGTTAGTGAGAGAGGAAGGACTGGTCGAGGCCGAAATAGGAGGAGGCATGCGAGCTCGATCGAAAACGCACTGAATGTGTCAGAGATTCGTTGTCATTTATGTGATACGAGTTCATGGAAATAATTTCATGAACTTGTATCACAAAATCACTTTTTTTAAAAAATTCATTTCTGGAATTTTATATCACAGAAATTATCATTTTTGAAGTAATTTTGTGATTCAAAATTAAGAAATTTATTTTTTTAAAATTTTTAACTAATTCTGTGGAATTGAGTTAATTTTATAAATAATTTTAAAATATGAATATTTCGAGCAATGAAAATTTTTGAAGTTAAACAGGCAAAAACCACTGTATATTTGATTTGGGTATTCACCTTTGATATTCTAAAGAGTCGGTCCAGTTTATACCAAACTAAAATTATAAATAAATAGAGTCGGTCCATGCCATTGTCCACTTTCTCATTCCAATCATTGCATCTACGCGAAAGAGGCATTAAACTTATCCTAGAAAGACTTTAGTGCTCCCAATATTAAAGTGAGAGTGAGATGCCGCACCACCAATGGATGATAGGAGTCAGGAGTGGCAATGTAACTGTTATTTATTCTCAGATCTCTTGAGTTGAGGCGTTGAAATTTGTCCCCCCCCCCTTTTTTTTTATTTATTTAGAAAAAGACCTGCACAACATTTCACACTGCATTAGCTGGATGAAATTGATTGCAGAATTTCAAACATTCGAACAGATGGTCCCCAATGTGAACCAACAAACCCTGGAATTGGGCACGGACACCATACCATCCAACAAGATACAAGTGGGTTCTGATGTGATATGACGAAGGGTATGGGAGAAGGCCACTATTGCAAAGGCTAAAAAATGCATATGTCCTTTTCAAATATGGGCAAATTCCTCCCTTCATAGATTTTACTAGGTGGTGTCGCTGCCTAATTCCCACTTTAGCCAGAGGGCAATTGCCGCTGTCCGAGGAAACCACTATCTTAAAACCCGGACAGGGCGGTGGTTTGGGCCAGGTGCCCACTGGTTTGATTTGCTTTTATGTATCTATTTTACTTTTTGTTTGGAAGGAAGTTAGGGAAGGAGGAGGAAAGGGCGGACGAGGAATGACGACGAGGACGGAGAAGTGAAGGAAAAAAAGGATTTATTATGGGAAGGAAAAAAGAAAAATGGAAATGACCATAGATTGTAAAATACCGAAACAATAAATCCAAATAAAGAAAGAATATGAATATATAAAAGAATGTTTCATTTTATAATAATAATAATTTTTCTGACAAATATTTATTTTTTTTGTCATTTCATTGTTAAATAATTAATTATACATTTTTTTTACTCAAATTACATTAGTTTTTATAAAAAATTAGTATGCAATTTTAAAATATTATCAATATTTTTAAAAAATTTATTTAAACGACACACACACACATATATGCATGTATATTATGAATTGGATAATCTAATTTTTATATACAGTTGAAATAGTTGATCAGAATTTTACAAACATTGACCAAAACCCTATCATTATGTTTGGGAAGGGTTTTGTTGTGTGATGATGTCTAGGTGAGAGTTATGTTGAGATTAGTAGAGTATTTATTTGTAAAATTTTGATATGTTAAAGATTTTAATTTATTTAAATACATATATACATATATACAAATAATATATAATAATAACTGAATAATATGATATTTATAAAGATAATGATTAAGTTATAAAATATAAGTATATATAAATATGAACATATATGTTTTATATATTAACATTGATTTGTTTATTAATAGAAATAATAATTAGTGAGATATATAAAGAGAAAATTTAAATTTGAATGAAAAATTTTATAAATTGATATATTTGATAGTTAAGTTTATAAGATGGGTTCCAAACATAGCCTGTACTTACGAATAAATATCCTCTGCCGAAACCCTGTTCAAAACGACCGCCCAGCATTTGTTGGCAGCGCGCCCCGCTGAGCTTTACTTCGAAGTTTCACAGACCCAAAGGCCCACTCTAAAGCCATATATTTCTCTGACAAATAATGTAATTGCCAAAAGCACTGCAGATGGTACCCATCAGTCATCAACCTATCACCGACATCTTTTCATGCCAGGAAAGAGAATAACAAATTATAAATTCTGTCTAGGACAAGCATTTATATTACTAGAAAATTCAGAGAATAGACACGACATGCCAGCCAGCCAATCTGATTTCATCTATATTCTGATGGGGTATATTACTTGCAGAGATTTACCAAGAACAATATCCCATAATAGGAACAAAATCTTGGTAGGGTTATGGGAAAATACAGAAGTCGTGATAAAACAAAATTTCCACATTTGCTAGCCCGATTGCCTAAGTTCGGAAGACTTAATGTCAATTTCTATTAAGCAGATACAAATTGAATCAATGAGCAACGCTAGATGAATACAAACTCTTAACAAGAGAAAACCAGGTGAAAGCAGAGAGCTAAAACAATACAATTACTCCTCCATGCGATTGTCCTCTGTTTGCTGTTGGGAAACCTGGACCTTGATCTTCGGTAAAGTGAGTGAGGGCTCTTGCTGAAGAGCAGCAGGAGCTTTGACCATGTGAATGCTCTGCTCCAGTTCCTTCGTTGCCTCTCTTTGTAACTGGGCCTTCTTCCCCTTCATCCTGTATAGTCCACATCATTGGCAAATAGATATTAGAAAGATTTCACATAGAATAGATAATTGTAATAAACTGGGAAGGGCAAAAAACCTCTTAGCATGGTGTCTGGCCTCCCTATCAATTCTGACTTTATCAATTTTCTTAATGGCTTTAAGAGTGTTTTCCGTCACATTCCTGTCATATCTCTCAGGCCTATTCCGCTTCCTCTCAAACTCAAATGTTGCATCCTAGAAATTTTAATGGACGAAGAAAGAGATATAAACAATATCCAGAAGAGAAGTTAGATTGCACCAATTTGCAGTGTCAGGACAGACAAAAACATCAAAACAGACTTGGTACACCACCTGAGTCATGTCCTTTCCATGCAACCGCCTGTAAGCCTTTGTCCATTTTACTTTGCGAGGATTTCTCTTCATCTTGAAGTTTTTGTGGCATTTAGATCGGCAAAATCTGAAGATCTGGAAAATCAAACTGTAAGGAATTCATGCTTTTAAACTACAAATAAGACTCATAACAGACACGAATGGTCTCAAAGAACAATATTTTGGGGCTGGAACACTAAAACCCAACAACTCCAAATTAAACTCAGGATAAACAAAAATTGTTAAATGACAAGAATAAGTAATCATCAAGCCTTCAATTATTCTTTGACAACGTACCACAAAACTGACCATAAAAATCAATCAGCATAGACCACTTGAAATAAATATCAAAGTGTTATAAACCTTAGGAAGAATGCAACTGAATATATAGCCTCTCTACAAAAGTATAAAATTTATTAGTAGGCCGGTTTCAGCCTGACAAAAGTTCTTCATAGCTTTGCACCATGATGTCAAACTCACTTGACCATATTTCAAGTGATCCATGGAATGTAATTAACAAGGGAGTACTTTAACTCACAGTATTGCTATTATATAGAGCACATAACAAAAATAAGTTAAACATTTATCAAAGTGGAAAATTCCTAAGTCCTAATATGCTCCTTTACAAATCATCAAATTGGAGATCCTTTATAAAAAAAATCTGTCATTTGATGACAAGAAATGAAATTTACAAAAACTAACAGTTTACATACGGAGGAAATTAGCATAGGCAAAGGCTCTCACCTTTGCATCATTACGAACAAATTGAATCCCATGCCCAGGATATATAGTTGAAGAACAGAACCAGCATTTCTCCAACCTCATCTTTATCTCGAGTTAAAAGCCAACCTGTTTATGAATTCAAACAATAGTATTCAGATCGCATACAGACATTAGAATGCCAAAATAATATTATTTTCTATAAACCATAAATTCTGAACAATGGTTAATAGATATATTTACAAATGAAATCACAGGAGAGCTAGAAATTTATCACAGAATGTATAGAAATAGAAGGAAAAACGGAATCACAAATCAAATTGAAAGAAGAAAAAAACAAAAGGAAACTCAAGGAAAGAACTCAACGAAATACAGAAGATGCATCACGAAGCCATTTCCTCGGCAAGAAGGAGAAGAGAGAAAAAAGGATCGAATATGGATTAGGGTATTATCGGTTCATACAAACTTAGAAAAGCAAAAAACAATTAACAATAATACTTTCCACATACCAAAGACACAGGGCAATGGTAATTACACAGATTTACACGTGAAACACAAGGAAAGCTTGAACTCATCCATCAACCCCGTAAATTAAAGCACGGCGAACAGAGAGAACATCTAAGAATAATTAGGCACAATCACGTTAACCATGCAGGAAAGATTACGCTTTTCACATTATAAAAAGAGGCATGACAAATCAAATTAACGAAGAAAGTGGAAATTCGAGGAAAGAACCACATGAAATCCAGCCGACGCGACGGAGGACTGCGTACCTGTAAGTGCCGAGGACGAGCAGAGAACAGAGGAGCGAAAGGAGAGGGATAGGGTTTTATGCTGGCTTAAATTTTAATTACTTCAAAAATAATAAAATAAAATATAAGTCTATGCTATAAATTGGTTTTTAATTTATTATTTTTTTATCTTCAAATAATAAATCATTAAATACCTTTATTTTATTTTATATCTTTACCTGTTTCTGTTTTTTCTCTCCTTTTCCGCGTCTGTCTTCTTTTCAGCTATTTTGTTTTCTTTTTAATTTTTAATATACATTATTTCTATTATCGAAAAGGAATCAATTTTATAATTTTTATAACTAAAAAATTATGTAACCCACATATAATTTTATAAAAGCATATATGTATGCGTCATTAGATCATACAAATGTACAGAAAATTAGATAATGTTATAGAAATGTATAGGGAACTCAAAGTCGTCAAAATGTATTTTAGTGTAAATGCTAGGCTGATCTTAAGCCAAGCCAGTCCATATTGGTCAACGCTACCATTAGCCATTATTTTGACTCATAAAGGTTTAGTTGGTGATGGAATTATATTTGAATTTTTTTAAAAAATTAAAATTGGCTTAAGATTGGTTGAATTGGTTGGTTTTTTCATATTTAGGTTAATCATTTAGCATATTTACAAAAACAATTTACAAATCGAACACATTGATAAAACATGTTATAAAAAACAAATTAATTGGGTCGGCCTCTGTGGGTGGCGTTACAATTTTAATTATTTTCTTAAATAAATAGAACCAGAAAAGAAAAGAAATACTGTGACATTCTCAGATTTAGAGCATTTTATCACAAATAAAAACTAGATTAACCGACATTAACTAGAGACAAAGTTGGCAAGAATCTAAATAATTGAAGACATCTATTGGCTAAAAATAACAAATAATGTAAAATGTTAATGAGTTGAATTCAATTATTATTCAAATTTTACTTGATTTGATTTTGTAAAATTTTAAATCAAACTAGAATTTGAGTTTAACTGTGGTTGGGTCTAAAAAAAATTAATGTAGTTTGAGTTCAAACTTAATTAAATTAAAAAACAATGTTAAGTCTAATTGAGCTTGAGTAACAGAACCACGCGCACGAAGAGTCATTATCGTAGACCATGCTTGAACAAGTTAGCCATAAAAGATGAATTATTATGCTAGATGAAAACATCTACGCCACAGCACATCTCAGCATCAGGAAAATACTAACTGTTCCAACTTCCAAGCATGTTCATTCTGTCTGCATCACCAATGTAGCAGCTCATGGAACGCAAGCAGTCCAATTAGATGGTAGTCTACTGGAACTTATCGGCGGCATGTTGCGCACATTTACGTCAAGAGGCAGCAAGCGATATTCGATATCAAGCTCTCTAAAAGTCTTGACCATTTCTTCTACCAAAAGTCCTCTCCTTACCCACCTCTCGCCCATGTCCTGATGATTCATTTTGTGCGAAACCCACATCGAAAACTTCAGCCTGTTCATGTCTTCCACGTCTCGCATCACTATGACTGGTGCTGGGTACCAGTGCTCGCTCTTATCAATATACCTGCCATTGTACGTTATAGATATCAAGGAAATGTCCAAGTGAACTGTGCCAAACTGCATCAGCATGTTGCTTAGTATTGAGTTAAGGCGTCCATAGAGGAAAGAGGAAAAGAATTAAGACGAATCCTGCATACCTTGTGATTCTATCCTTCATTGTTGCAATCTTCTCCACAGGAGTTGAAATATGGATACAAAAGTCAATGGCGTCTCCCATGTCTGGGCTGCGGTAATAATTACCGATCGGCATTGTGGATAGGACGCTATTTGGGTAGTAGATCTTGTGGTTGTCCCACTTTAAAAAAACTGTTGTCAATATATTCATCTCTTCGACTACCATCTGAGATTGAGACAATTAAGTTGTATGCAGGTCATAAAGGAATTCATAGACATATGCACAGCTTGACAGAAGAAGACATTGCATGCCAGAAAGCTTACATGAACTCCATCAACTTCAACACGGTCACCCACATCAAACGGGTGCATCACGAATAGGAAGATGATCGCTTCAAATGTAGTCTTGCATGTATTACCAAACATGAACGCCACCAAAACGAGCTGGGAGCTTAAGAAGATGAAGAATCGTGTCGTCGCAACTTTGAGTATTAGAAGCCAGATGATAATGATGAGTACTCCGATCAGCACGTTCATCATTTGATGTAGTTTCTTAACAGCAGTTTTTGTGTCATTTAGAGACAAAGCAAGGGCCCGGCGTTCTCTAAATGCATTGACCTGTGGCCGGGCATAATCAGGATGCATACCATGTCTTTTGTCAAAAAAGGGTCATGTAAGAAGCATCCTTTTTAAAATTGATGCCCGAGTACGTCCTCTGAAGCAAACACCAAATAGAATACTTGTGCAACAAAAATCCCTGAAGATAATGCCTTTGTTTGCATTCCATGATTTATATTTTAAAGATGGTGGGTATTCTAAACTGGTCAAAAGAAAAAGAAAAGTTCGAAAACCACCATTTAAAAATTAGCACTATCAAGATGACTTTGTCGTAAGAGGATGTACTGGAGCAACTCTCACATGGTTAACTGGTCTTTTGCGTTGGTAAAGCTGAGTGCTCTGGTTCAGGTTGAACTTCGCTGTCAGCTGCTAATTGGATTACAGCAAGCATTCCACTAAATGTACCCATCATAAACTCAGGTTCCCTTTGCGTGGGGGTTGGTGATTTGCCATTCGGGTAGATTTCTAAGAAATATATGGCAAACCTTGGCTTAAGAAGCTAAGCGGTACTAGAATATGTTTAGTTAGGCGCAGCTGTAATGTTAATCAATCAATTGGATGAAATTACATAAGAAACTGCTATAATCATATAGACTGGTGTTGCTATATTAGAGTAACAGTATTAAGAGTTGATGCTACCTACCACCCAATTTTTAAGAGCCCGCTTGCTGATTCCCTTTTGCTCACTTGAATCTTCAAAAAGCCGCATGGTTTTTAAAGCCTCATCCTCCCGCATAAACCGCATCAAATCCTCCTCATAAATATATCTGATCATGGAAGACATGCGATCATATGAGAAGATTAACAAAGCAAACCCCAGATAGCTCATAGAACTTAACACTAATTTGAATTATGCGTTACAGATGATCTCTTAAGCCAAGATAGGCAGTTTTAGCAGTGCTACATTGAAATGGGAATCTCTAATAGATCTAAACACCAACATGAGAGCCTGGTCCATTTGACTCCTTATAGAAATCTATAATGCCAAGCAACACCGGTCTAGTGAAGAAGCATAATTTAACATAACATCAGAAATATTATAGCACATTCAGCTTAAACAAAATTTCAAGACAGAACTTAAGTCGGGCATAAAGAAAGAAGTGAGCAGCAAACACAGTTATAAGCCTAAACCAAATCTTCAAGAAAAGGAGCTTACTTTGATCCTGGCTTGGCCACATTCATAAAGATTTTCTTTGCGGCAGCTTTGGCCTGGTTTTCATTTGTGATCTGCACCTTCGTCTCGTCCTCACCAGTAGATCCCTGAATTTTCTCATCGAGGGTGGTGGAGAGCATTCCTTTCCTCACAATGTTCACCAACCTTTTCATATTCCAAGCTGATATGTTCTTCTGATTCAGCCTGTGTAGATGATCAATGGTAATTCCATTCTCCTCTTCCTTCCTCAACAGCGCTTTAGAGAATTTGGGACTCTTAGCACCCGGGGACATGGCATTCGTTCTCGGAGTACCAATTAGTCTCTCACTCCTAGGAAGTACATTTGCCTTCAGATCAGGTGGAAGGGTTGCCCCTGCCCGTTGTAGCTTTTGAACCTCAACTAGCACCCTCTCCTCTTCTTCCCGCACTTGCTCAATTGCAACCAATGGTGGCCCTGAGAGCGTCTCAATCACATACTGATTGAACAAAGACTCTTGAATCCGATCAAAGAAGGTACTGACATGAAAAGACGACGCTAAAACCTTAACAAGCAAAGTTTTCAGTAGCCAAAACAAAGTTCCCACCAAAAGACACACCCAAATCTTAGTTACATATGGCAAAATTCTCCCATGCGTCACCCTTTGCACCCTCTTGTCGAAAATGCACTTCCAAGCAATCAAAACCAGAGACAACCACAGGCAATTTCGCACGGCGTTCCTTAATCCGTACACAAAATACAAAACCCGTTTACGCAAAAGAAAATTCCTCTCAATTAAGAAAACCACAAACCTAATCGCCCATCCAGAAACCAGTCTTCCAGAAATCAGGACCAACACCATCAGTTCCCATTTCCAAAGCTCCAACTGAAAGACTTTTCTCCTTTTCAGCACATTGATAGTCAGACTACAAACTAATGCCGCAATTATTACAATTAAACTCAGCAACTCCATAACGGAGAGGAAGCTAAATTTCATTTTCTTATATTCCTCAGGTAAATCCTCTTCCAGAAAAGGATCGTCTTCGTCAATCTCGCTCGTTCCTTTCCCTAAAACCTGTGATTTAACCGCTCTCTGAGTATGAGATTTCCAATTATGTTCCTCCGGCGGGTCGAGTAACCTCGATTTAGTTTTAGTCCTCATCAGACCAGATTTTCTCCGGAAGGAATTGTTTGAACTGCAAACTAGAACCTCTTCCGGCTCAGCGCTGGACCGGAGGTTAGCAGCCGTTTCGACGCTCTCTTGAAACGAAACACGGACGTCTCTCGGTGTCAGTTGACCGCAGTTATTAGTACTCGGGCTCTCGGGTATCTTAGACAACGGAGATTGCTGGGATAACGCAGGAGATTCCGTCACGAAGTCGAAGTCCTTAGAGCTGGAGGCGGCTCTCGTAGCGGCGTCGTTGGAGAAATCGTAACTGCAGTCCCTCCAAATTCTATTGGAGCTGCCGTCATTGGCATTACTGGTGCCACTTCTTGTATGGGGTGAATCTTGGCCGTCGATTCTGACATCGGCTTCTTTGGGAGGCGAAGGGGAGGCAGTGGAGGAAGAAGACGACATGGTTGCGGTGCGTGTGGGTTTCTAAGTTTAGAGAATTTGGCGTTCTTCTTCTTGCTGCTGTAGTGGGGAAGATTTGAAAGATTTGCGGGGTTGGTCCATGTGCGGAGATGAAGAACTCCGCATAAATATTTGTTTTTCTATTTTAAATTACCGAAAGGGGTCATAATTACGTCTGTACGACAATGAATATAATAATGCCGAGAAGATGATGACTGGTGAGTTGTTATGAATGCGACGACTGATGAGTCGTTATGACTGCCGCACAAGGTTGCGGCGAACAAAAAATAAAAATGGCGGTGGTGTTGGAAAAACGAAAACGTTACCGAAATCTGAACCCTACAAGTGGTGAAAAATCGACGGCTGGTGTAAAACTTTTGGAATTCAGACAACACCTGTTTCTTTTTCTTTATTAAATATACAATTTCCCTTTATTTTGTGTGGGCCACTCAATTAATGCCAGGATATCCACACCATAATTAAACCTTGGCCGTCGCGTTTACATGTCTTTTACCATTATTAACTCTTAATTTTTATTAATTGTACATATAATATAAAAGTGGTAAGTTTAAGATTAGGTTGCAATTTCATTTTAAGTAAATGTAGCATCATTAAATTTTCGATTGAGATTCATAATCTCCCAGGTACTTTGGACCGACCACAGTAATTACGATTTCGTTTGAGCCCAAGCCCTTACGAGGAAAACGAATAATAATAAGCCGCAAAAACTCGTATCTTTCAGACAATCTTTCCTTCCACAAATAATTCAATTTTTGTTTACGATAATTTCCATATTTAACAGTTTACACCATCATTAAACAAGAACGAGAATTAATGATGCTCGTAAATGATTGCTTTGGATGAGTTTATAAATTTTTTCAAATATTATATAAGATGTTCGAAAGTTCATAAATTTTTATTAAATGTTTAATAATTTTTTTATAAAAGAATTTAAAAAATAAGATATTTAAAATTTATAAATTTTTTAAAAATAAGTTAAATATTCTTAATTTATTTTTAAATATTTTATAAATTATTTTATTTTATATTTTAAAAATAATATAAATATCTTTAAATGATATTTTATTAATAATATTTAATTTATTTTTACTATTATTTATTAAAAAATTATAATTAATTATAATTATAAATTTTAATAAAATATTTTAATAATTTATTATTAAAATAAAATCTATACTATTATAAATTTTAAAAATATTTTATAAATTACGTATTCTTATAAATTATTTAAAAAAATAAATTTAGTCAAACACTTTCTTAGTTGTTGAAGTTAGTGGGTCGCCGGTTTTCTGTTCATTGGACAGATCACAAACGGAAAGGAGTTCGAAAACAGACGAGCATATCATAGTTTGATTAAATAATTGAGTACTGAGAGTTGTCCACTCAACTAATCCGCATTAATGCAGTAGTGAGACTGCGACCAGCGAGACTGTCACATCATCACACGAACTGCGACACTACAACGCAGCTTTCTGAGTCCCAAACGACATGGGTCCACGTGTCTCCGCTCTGGCCCGCAGTTGAGGAGTTCCCGCGTTTCCGCCTTCTTCTGTTCGGACAAAAATTCCGCCATCTGTGTGCTCCGTTGACTTCTGGATATGTTGGCGGACTGCGGCGGCGCTGAGAAGCCCCACCACCGGCAAGCATGGCGGAATTAACTGGGGTGGAGCTGTATGCATAAGCTCATTCATTTTTATCAGGCTAATTATTAATTAGTGGTAATAAATTAGTTGTCACTTTACAAATTGGGCTGTTCAAAGGTTCGATCAATCCCTCGTTTGAGGCTCGGCCTTAAAGTATATTGTCCGAATTGAAGAACTGAGCTAGCCAGGGTTTCTGGGGGCGAGCCCAGGTGACATTTGAAATCATGCATGCTAGATAGTCTAAATAGCCCAATAATGATACTGGGCCTAGCCCAGGAAATTGCTGTCTGATAACCATTTTCTTTGGACCATCTAAATATTTACTCGCGTTAATTTTTGTAAGGACCCCACACCCGTTCAGGTGGCCCAACGCATTGGTAATTACAAAGATGCCGACAACTCTGTATATTAATTATATGAATGTAATTACTAATATTATTAATGCCTCCTCATTTGCATCTATAATGTTATTTTATTGTGATTACGAAGAGAAAACAAAAACTAGAATTGGCATCACAAATTCACAAGACATGCTAATTACATCAAGTGTAACAAAAGCAATTAGAGTGTGCATTTAGTATCTCTACGGCGAATTGAATTGAATCCAAATTAAAATATAAGAAAATTTTGATACAGCAAACTTAGGTACCAAATAGCAAATCAAAAATTTTGCTTCAATTCAATAATTTATCGAATTTTTTACAATATATCTGATCTTGTATTTTACTACACTCAATTATAATTTTAAAAATGATAAAGATTCATAAATTCATATATGATTATAAGTTTTAATTTCGTAAATTATAAATAAATATTAAACATTTTAATTTATTGCTTCACCGTTTTAATTGAAATTTTTAAAGATAAAAAAATTTAACATTGCATTAGAATATTTTTGTTTAACATATATAAATAATAAAGTATTTTTTAAAATTAAACATAATAATAAAATAATAAATTATAAGTACATATAACAATTTATGCTAAAAATAAGTGACTATAATAAATATTTAAAAAATAAAAATAAATTTCAACATTTGATCTAATAAACCAAACTTAAAAATCAAAATTGAATCAAATATCTATCTTTTTAAACAATTGTATGCCCAAGACGATTGAGTTGGGTTTGCTGAACTATGGACACTCATATTGACCCACACACATTAATTCCATCCACACTAATATAATTCAGAAGATAAAGCAGAACTAAGATCTATGCATATAAAACACATAAGCATGTCAGCCTCAAATTTAACTACACTAATTTATTTATATGACAAAAAAGGGATGAATCCTTGATCCTGAAGAAATTGTACATTCCTGTACGTCCTACAGTTGGACCTCCCTTCGATGGCTTGGAGCTGCTGGTTGGGGGGGTGGAGTAGAGAAACTACCTGTTGTTTTCTTCATCTACCATCCTATTAAAATAGCATTCAATGTAAGGCAGAAGTATACACAGAAACACATCATGCAGCATTCTCACTTCCCTCCATCTTCAACGGCCATTCGCCCATGAGTTGACGACGTTCTCCCAGATTTCTTTTCTTACTAGTGCTCTCTTCTTCGAGAATCTGTTCAAGAGAGATCAAATTTAGAAGAAAGACAATCTAGTACAGAAACGACACACCCACCATGTATCGTCATACCTTTCCCACCATGTATTGCAAGATCTTCGTGATTTCAGAAAATTCAGGCCTTGAAGATGGTTCTTGCTGCCAACACCTTTCAAGCAATTCCACTAACGAGGGATGAGTGTGCCTTGGTATTGCTGGCCTTAAACCCTGCATCGAACAAAGAAATCCTCAAATTATGGAATGAATTTGGAAATAAAAGTACTAGTACTTCCAATTTGCACTTTCAAATTGATTTCATTCTTGGGAAATTTAACTGATCAGATCAATATAAAGATACGACCTCCAGAGAGTTTTTTACTCCAAAAACCCAAAATTCAAGTACTATGAAACTCGACTAGGCCAGCCATCACAATCCATTAGACAAGTGGCGGCCAAAATACTGCTCCCAGAACCTTATTCCCAACCCCAGAAATTAGCAAAAGCAACAAACTAAAAGGGAACAACGAGGGTTACAGAAAACCAGAATAAAGCAATGAAAAACACATTCAGTAGATGTTTAAAGCTAAACTAGTTTGAGATTAAATATAGTAGAATATGCAGGAATGAATCCTGTCTTTAAATGCATTGTACCTTCTGGACTATGCCCACAGCTGCCTGCAATGGGGACAAGTGTGCATACGGGAGCTGGTATATGGAAATAAATGAATGTGGTTATTTGGCCTAAACAAAATCAAAGTGCACAAGGAAATGAAATTATTTGTTGACTTTCATACAATACGGCTCAAAGCAGAAAGAAGCTAGGAAAGGGAAGGATTCAAATAGAATGGTGAACACCAGAAGTGGTGCACCTAAAAATAGATATTACAACCTTTCCAGTCAGAAGCTCCCATAGCACAACTCCAAAGCTGAATACATCAGCTTTATGATTATACGGCTTGTGCTCAATAACCTTCCGATGATGAAAAAAATAAGCAGAAGTTAAAGAAATACAAACAAACAACAATGGAATGCACAGTTGAAAAGAACAGCTAGAGGCAAAGAGGCAGTTCTGGAATCAAGACGAACTGCATTAAGCTGGTCCATGAAAAAGAAAATACAAGCACACCTCTGGAGCCATCCAGCGATAAGTCCCAGTTTCTGCTGTCATAATCCCTGACTGAGTTTGCACTCGAGCAACACCAAAATCAGCAATTTTAACCACCTGCAGGGCTTAAGTGTTTGTAACTTGATACAGAGGCAATGGAGATTATGTCAAAGATTAGACTGTCCCTATCAGCCCAAGCTTTGAAACTATGAATGATACACCACTATTTATAACATTAGCTAATAACAGCATGGGATGTTTGCTCATACTCATGTAAGGACAAATAAACCAGTTTGGGATTTTCATCATTTCTTACTTCATTTTCATCCATTAAAAGGTTAGCAGCCTTCAAGTCCCTGTGAATTATATTATGTTGATGCAGATAGCTCATTCCCTTAGAAACATCAATGGCAATCTTTAATATGGCTGGAAGCTTGAAAACGCCCTTTCGTTTGTGCAGGAAATCATACACACTACCCCCAGGCATAAATTCTGACAGAAAAATAGAGGTTAGACAAACTAACTAATGCATATGCTCCTAGAAACACAGACTGCAGGGGCACAACATGGTTCCCAGAACAAAATTCACTAGAAAACTAGACTACATACCAGTAACAACACACAAGAGAGGAGGTCTTGTGCATGCACCAATAAATTGGACGATGTTTCTGTGCCGAACTTTCCTGAATGGTACAAATACATCAAATGCTTGCACAGAATGTTAAAAGAACATAGATTTCTCAAAAATAAAATAAATCATGAGATGAGAAACCATAACTATGTTTTCATATTTTATACCAAAAAACACACCATAATAATTACATAAGTCACTAAAGACTTAAAAACTGGAGGGTGTAGTGCAACAGAAATTTAGACTTTTTGATTGTTTAAAAGTCACTAAAGACTTAAAAATAAATTGGAACCGAAACTATTAAAAAGCAGACATATGATAAATGGTGTTCATGCAACAGAAACTGAAGTTAAATAACTCAAGCTGATCACTCAACAGTCATTAAGGTCCTGTTGGTGCCCAAAGTTTTTATACTACATAAATCACCTTCACAGGAGCCCACTTGTGTTATAATTCAAATACATGATCATCAGGGATGCAAACCTAAAATTCAAGCATATAAATATTCAATGATTAAAAAGAAGGCATGCTATTGGATGGACCGAAATTTCCCGTACAAAAGCCCTCCATCAAACACTTATGAGCACAAAGTTTCAAGTATAGAGGTATCTCTTGAAAGATTCATTTTGCATCTCCAAGTACACAGCAGTTCCTAGCTGGAATAAGCATTTCATTAACAAGATATGAAATCAAAATCAAACTAGCGACATTTCACACACATGAAGAGATTGAAGCTTCAGAAGTGGCGAACTCTGAGCAACTATGTCCATAGTGCAGAAACAGCTTAAGTTATATGCAGCCTGCTCTTTTTTCCTTTTTCTATTTCCCCCCTTTTTTTCAAGGATAGAAATGGTACATTCAAAAGGCACAATTTAATCAGGAAAAACATATAAAGGCACAACTTAGAATTTAACCTCAAGATGAAGACTTCTTGGGCAAACTCACGCTGCATATCTCCATTAAGGCACTCAGTCTTAAAAATTTTGATTGCCACATCTTGATTGCGAAACAAACCTTTGTACCTGTATTTATTAATAGATATGGATGAGTTTGATCCATTTGATGGTCTAACCAAGAATAACTGGAGTATTAAAACTCACATGTCTCCATTTGTCCCAGCAGCAATCTTGCATTCAAAAGTCAATAAATCGGTATCAATTTCCCAGACATCACCCCCATCAGGAACTTCCGCATGGCTTGGTAGTAACATAGAACCACCAGAACTCTGCCCTCCAACAGGAGACACCAACTCTTGTCTAATAACCGATTGCTTCTGTAGTGAATTTCATAATGATTATAACAAAACATAAATGATGATTTCAACATGTTTTTATTTCTTTTTGTACCTCAATTTTTGAAATTTCCTTCACCAGTATATTTTTGAGATGGTCAATCCCCTGGAAAATTTTTAGAAAGAAGGAAAATCAATGATTAAATTGAAGGAGAAAGGGTGGAAAATTCAGGATACTCCTAATGGAGTCAGCAATACATGCTTTTCGATGGAAAACTCTAGAATTATGAATCCAGCACATGCTTAAAGCCAAAAACAAACAAATAAGAGAGTGGGAACCCAAGTAAAAATAGAAAGATGTCTCGTCTATGCTACAAGCACTACCCCATTGAACTGCAATTTCTTGAACATGAAGGATTCATAGGCTAAAAGAGTGTGAATATTTCCACCGAGATAGATTCATAAACATGCAAATTCATAAGGATCACCTGTTAAAAGAAAACAGAAGGTACCTTTTCCCAGCTATCAACAACGAATACATCCAATGAATAACCATCAATGGTGCAAAAAGCGTGAGCTTCTTGAATGTTCAACCCAATCTCAGACATCAGGCAAGTCAGCTGAAGATTGAAGAGACATTGCTGATTATCAAGAGAATTACTTATTACCAAGAGAAATCATTTATTACAGCATAGAGTATGAAGAGAACTGATTTAGATAGATCAAGCTTTAACAAAAGAAAACAGAGAAGACAACATATCGGCTCATTATAAAAGGGCTATAAGTTCATTACATTAACTGCTACTGGATTTCTAGAAGCAATATCTTACTCCCAGAAGTATTGAATAACCAGTGATGAAAAAATGAGCAAAGAGAGCAGTAATTTAAACTGATGCAGTTTTTTTATTTGATAAAAATGAGTATGGCCAGAACTTTTGGTTAAGTTTATGAAATCACTTAAAATGACATATGAACGGATCAACCAAAAAGTACCAGAAAAGTGGTGTTATTTTTAGTTGATGATGGCCAAAATGATTCGGTTAGTTATATTGCATAATATCAAGGCAGAAGCAAACAATCTCCATAACCTCATGGAGGAATTAACTAAATTGCACTTCACTTTTCTTGTTAAAAATCTTATTTTTCTAAATCCAACTTCAGGCCACTGTTTGATGGTAGGCACATTTATGACCACATAAGGTGAAGAGATTATTTGGGTGGAAATACACAAAAAAGACAAAAAGGAGTGACTGCTGCAACTACATATGCATATAGTAGCAAATCTGTCCACAGCATTACAGTGTCAGCTTAACCAAACCAATAAACTCATTTCAGTCATCTTTATCTCTTCTTGGGAGAGACGATATGTGATGGGATGTTTGACAATTATCAATAACACAGGAGAATCATGCAAGTCCACTAAGATAAGGCAACTATCAGTTACATTTTTTCATGCAGGATCAAAGAAGCATGTAATACATTAACAACTTAAGATTGTACAGGCACTACCTCGCTGAGGAGTTTGGGCTTGTCTTTTGTTGAAATTGTTATTTCATGCAGTGGCCTGGAGAAATCAGAAGTGAGGTAAATTGAATAATCCAACTCCGCATCCACGCAATGAAAACAGATGCCCACTCAGGAACATAGTTAAGAAACCAACCACAAAGAAAAGAATGCACAAACTAGCTCAAACCTTTCAGAATATTACAGCAAAAAGTGTGATTTCCTACTCACAGACCTATTCCCATATTGAGCATCGGATTTATTTCCTTCAAAGGCAAGTTCAAAATTTGACGACGAGCCAAATGCAGGTGGTGGGTGAAGACTGAAACTTAAAACAAAAATGGAGCCTGAGTGTTAACTTCCACAAAACTGTTAGTTTGTGATTTCTTCATCAGGAAAATAAATTCTCAATGCATATATACTGTACCTCTCACAGCTATCTTGCTGGATAGCATTCCCTCCTTTAGTGGAGTTTGAACTGTTAAAACTTCCATCACAGGTGGGACGGACCTGCAATTGAGATAAACCATACTGAGTTATCAACTGAAGCTGCATGTGTACAGAACTTTGCAACAGAAGACTCAATCAGTGGAACAATGTCAAATGTTGTCTTTCCTATTTAAGGCACTTGATTATTGTTGCTATCTACAGACTATGCAGAACCTGATTTTGATTTTTGAAGTTGCATATTAATTTTGTTTAACCAGAAGAGATTGAAAAAAATATGAATATAACCCCAGAATTTATGCCTTAGGACCATGGACTTTTTTCAAATATACACATAACATAAACGTCAGTCCACCAAAAAAAATCATTAAGTGTGCGATAACATCAGCTGATTTGCATCCTCGAGATAATAACTCGTGCCTTACCATCAAAATACCGACAGCACAGCAAAATTTCTGAGATAGTTTTACGATATGTTGCAAAGAAGTTTTAGCTTTCAATTTTGTGTATCCATGCATGTGATGCCATGTTTCAATCTCCAGTTTCCATTATTGCACGTGTTGATAATTGATACACAAAAAACCAATCCATCCCCTCATCCATAACATAAATTGTATTACTTATAATTTTGACAGTAAAATCATGTGTAAAGGATGGAATCTTATCAAGATAGTGTCAACATAACCCAATCAACAAGAGTTGTTGCAGAGAATCACGATGTTGTAATCTAGGATATACCTGCACAAGATGGACATCAATCGCAGGTCTGGTGAGAGGATCGCGTGCATTGTTCAATAATTTCTTATGCATCAGGACATCCTCTGCCCTTTCGATGTTAACATCCAGAGCATAACTACAGCAGCAGGACAATCAATGACAGTTGGCCGAAAAAATGAATACCAAGTAACATTTCATCTCTAAGAAAATGAGAGTTCCAGAATTAATTCAACACTTCTCTTCATTCAACACCTCTCTTAACCTACCGCATCATTGATCCAGGCAAAAGTATCACGAAATTAAAAAAAGTATGGCCGTGATTTTTTTTGAATTTTGGCGGTTGTTTTCAAATATTTTTATCTCTCAAAAATTGTATATAAAAATAAGAAAAAAAAAGTTACAAAATTTGAACAATATAATAATTGAATGTATTTTTTAAGTTTATAATTTGAAAACTTAGAGAGCCTGTCGATATTCAACGTTCAGTTAAGCAATACGACAATTATTCAAAGCGAAAACAGAAAGGGCAAACTCCCGTTCCTCCAGGTTCCAATAAGTTGACGATCCTATCGAGAAACTGGAAAATTCATAAAAAATAAAAGCATCAATATTAACTTTCTTCCACCCTTTTCTTGAATTGCCAGTCGTTAATACATCAATCTGTAAAACAACCTCAACTAGACACCCCCTTGTACTTTCCATCTCCTACCTCTCAAAACTACTCCGATCAATCAAAAGAGCAAAGAAGAAAACCTAGTGATTAATTCCAAAAAAGAAATAAAACTCACCGAAGAGTAAGCATGCTAAAATGAGCCCACAGCTCATCTTCAAACCCTGGCTCAGCAGCCTCTTCAACATCCAACTCGTTCAATCTCTGCAAAACTTCTTGATAAACTTCAATTTTCCTCCTCCTTTTCCGGCTTTGAACCGGCGACCATTCGGATTGCCGGCTGCTACAGCTCTCGGTATCGCCCATCAAGAAAATTATTTACTTCAAAACTCCCCAAAACATACAGATGAACATACAAGTGCAGCCCAAAGAATATGCATCTTGATTCAGATTCCAATCATTTAAAGCAACCAACCAATGTAGTCAAAGGAGATAAATAAGCACGAAAAAGAAGGGAAGAAAGAAGAGCTGCTGGGGCGTGACGTGAGTACATTGTATGTATCATGTATGTATATTTCTAAATTCTTTGCTTATTCTATGTGTCAGTTTGCAAGAGCCAAGAAATGATCCTATAACCCCCACAGGACAAATAAATAAAAATATAAATAGAGAAATAAAAGGCACAATTATACTAATGAGTGTTGACGTGGATTCAAACAAGGCTGGTAACTTTGCTTGTATCACCCCTTGGTTGTCAGTTTCTCCTGTAGTTGATTTATTATTCATTATATCAGTTTCAAAGATTGAATCTTTCCATTACCCTAATGTTGGTTTTTTGATAGAAATACCGGATGATGCGACCCACCTTCGAGTTTATCCAATTAGATTGTTGGGTTGTTTCATTTGCCACTTGACCTGATCACGACAATGATGTTGGCTTATACTTTGGTGGAAATTGGGCTTTGGTGGGGGCAACCTCTCCTCGTTGCTTGAATCATTAGCCCTGTTGGCAAAAGGTTTTCTGTAATTACACGTGCGCGATCCCATGGGTTCGGCGTAAAGGTTTTCTTTGGATGCAAATTCCGATGAGTAATCAATTTTATGCCCAAATTTATGAATAGCATAACAATAAGAGAGTAAAAGAGAAAAAAAGAGATTAAAAAAAGAAAGTTGTTTGGATGATAGTATATTTAGAAAGCTGTATTTTGATAGGATGAAATTTTTTTCAAATCTTGCATCCAAACATAGCCTTGCTCAATATTGATTTTTCTTTGGGTATGCTCACAATTGAATTTTTAGAGTTACAAATTAGCAAACAAAAATAAATTATTGTATTAATTTTGTAGTTGACGTAATCAAAATTAAATAGAAATAATTAGATACACTACAATTTGGTGTAGTTTATTTAAAAGTTAATAGCTCAACAATTGTTCTTAGTATTTTAATTCTCCTGGATTCTGTTTCCATTTCCATTCTGGCTATAGTCATGTCGCATGGATTCTAGAATCAAGTATTATTAAAGTGACGAGATTATACATATATATAAAAAAGAGAAGAAATTATTAATTAAATAAAGATAACTGCTTACACCACATAGAATTATTTTAATAAAAATGAGAAAAAATACTATTGTGTTATAATTATTTGATGTAATAATAAACATGAGTGCGGGCTAGGTACCATCTGGCCCACGTTAAGTACTTTGAAAATCATTTTTGATATTTTTAAATAATTTTTAATTTTAATCGTTATTTACAGAGTCATTCGCAATCTAAATTAATTACATTTGATCACGCGAAGAAATGCTTCGTTGACTTTACTAAAGTGATCCAATACGTTATAGAATACGCAGTTTAATTAATAACATGCTAGTAATCATTATATTTAGTTTGTGATAACATATTTTTAGTAAAAAATAAATATTATGAAATAGACTAAGGTAAGTTGAAATTTGTAAGTCAACCATATGAGGTTCAGTTGATTCTACTTGCAGTGATTAAATGACATATGTAAACACTTATATATGTATGTATGTATGCATTTATACTCGTATATATATTTAATTTATTGTCTTGAAATTCATATCTAATAATGATCACCAAATTATTGTCGTGGAATTTGATTGTAAGAATGAAGAAAACAAATTGATGGAGAGTGGTTAAATTCATTAATTAATTCAATTAATGAAGTGAAGGGCTTAAGGGCAAAAGGGGTAAAGAGAATGATGTTTC